>JAPZLL010000024.1:0-495264 GCA_036250225.1 Cercophora sp. LCS_1
CCGTCGAGGCTTTGTGGGTCGTTGCACCCCGGGCCCAATGATTGGTGTTCCGTAGCTGGCCCGTGCTCCCTCCTTGAGGTCATGACCTGGGTCGTGACAGAGGTATAGTAGTACTCCCTATAGTACGAGGTGATCCTAGAGGTCCAGAGGGTCGCTATTGTGCAGAGGATAAGCCTAAAGACCGCTATAGCCGCCATTGGAAACGACCAACAATAGTCGGTTTCTTTACTTGACCTATTCTATAAGAACTTCTAATAGAACAGGAGGGCGAGGAAGAACGGTTAATAGAGGTTGTGCTGTAGCCATTACTAAGAGTAGGGGAGGCCTATAGTTATTGGGGGTGGAAAGGTCGCTATACGTTGTTCTAGCCAGTTGTGCGCTGTGGGTAGTGTGGGTAGATAAATCCGTTGAATTGAGCCGTTGTGTGCATCGATTTTTGAGCCGTAGAAAGGCTGTTTTTTTGCGTAAACTGCGTGCAAACCCACTGCTTTTTGACTGTTTTTCGACGTTTTTTTGGATCGTTTTTTGGATTGTTTTTGAATCGTTTTTTTACCCCTGTCTGGCTATAGTTGACAGAATTCGGATGTCTTCGGTCGCTGAGCCCCGCTGAGTGCACGGCCGTTTTTAGGCGGTGGGTGGCGCTCAGCGGCGTAATCAGCCACCAAAATCCGACCAGAGATAGTCCTTTGCTGTCTTGGTCGTACATGGACGAAAGCACAGTTCACCCAGCGCTGGATAAGGCGTCCACCGTCACAACATGATGCGCCAACAGGCTCACTCCGTCTCGGCGCCCTTCCCCTCAGCAGCAGCGAACCAAATTGCCGGCAATGCCCAAACCTCATTGGCCACGGGGGGCTCGAGGCCTTCTTGGGGCCATGCGTCAGGACAGTAAGTGCCGATTGTCGTGGCATGTCGACCGCCAAAATTGTGGGTCGTGCCGGAGCAGAAAGCGAGGGCTCAAAGCCTACGAACCCGTTCCACTTTTCTAGTGGCCTTCAACCCGCCACGAGCCAGGGTTTTGAGCGAACGAGAGTAGCCTTACCGGCGGCATCAAGCCGGCCTGGTGCCGGCACAGTGCCTGGGCAAAACGACGCATGCGTGAGACCGAGCTGCAGAGCTGGCACAATGCCACATTCGGAAGGCTCGATGCCCGAACAATACATGGGACCACAATCGATGCGGCGCCACCTGTTGATTCCGGCATTCTCGACGACCACAAGTGGGGATCGCTGCCTTGTCCGACATCGAGTCGCCAGCCAGCGAACACACACTTCCCCGACGTGATCGTTGGCGCGCAGAAATACAGAAGTTGCCGCCTTTAAAGTGAGCACACAGGCTTTCAAGCGACTCTATGATAGAGTCGGGCCAGACATCGGGCTCCTTGTCGAACAGGAGCTGCAGCGACTAGGCTGTCGTCCTGGAACATTGGTCGCGAATGTACCTACGTGGGACGAAGATAACTGCCAAGAGGAAACCTGCGAGGAGGCTTTCGGCGACCAAGACAACGGCTCGACAGCACTGGATGCCTCGATAGGCGAGAATGCCATCGACTACTGCGGCGAGCTGGGACACGCAGCCGCCGAGAGGAGAGAAGACGATTATCGCTCCACAGATTCACTCGACACTCGAGACCATGTTTCCAGGGGTAGGCATCGGCTTCGCGGTCGAGGGGCGTCTCACTGAGCAGAATCATGAATGTTCGGTTTGCGCAGACCATAACAGGATGAAAGTTCTTATCGCAACTCAGTTCAGTTTTGACTTAGGCAAGCACCAAGTTGAGAATGTGAGAACAAATGCACTTGCTCATTAGATAATTACATTGGTTTCATTTAGCTATGCAGTGATCAACTTCCACCGCCTCCAGTTGCTTGATACGGGAGCACTTGGCTGTCGCGGGACAATCGTGTTGGTCGTCACCATCTTGTAGCCCAGGTTTCATCTGGCGGAGCCCCTAAAATCTTGGAGTGTCACTTGTCCCAGCTCAGGCGGTGTAGGCTAGATCAATGAGGATCAAAGGTCGAGTTCAAACGAGGTCGAAGAACTGGCCAAACACAAACATCTACGAGAGGACTACCGCCCCTTCCGTCGGGTTATAGATGTAGCTGTGCCGGTTTATCGTTTAAACATGATCTCGTTTCCCTTTCAGTTTCCAGAGTTTCCCGCCTCAATTCTCATGGCTACCTATTTCTAGACCTTCTGTCGCTCGCTCTATGCTGTCTTTGAGTTTACATGCTGTTTTTCTGAAGCAATGGGGCAAAGTTGATCAATGCATGAGGGCTGGACAGAAAAGATCTGCACGTCGACCATACGATGATAGTCAACATGAACGGAATGGGGAATGAGAAGATCCTGTATTTCTTCGGAATGCAGCAGCTATCTGCCGTTCACCGTAGAATCTACCAAATCTCCCAAGTCATTTCCTCCCAATCCCTGGCTCCCACAATCAGTTCATAGCACCGATGCTGCGGTGCCACAACGTGAATGCTAGAAACATCCACGAACCCCAGACTACAACTTGGACTCTCGCAAAGCCGGAGGTCCCTTGGAGTATTGCACCCGATCCCGTCGTTGCTCATCGACACTTGCAACGGCTTGGGCCGACTCTATGTCCGGGGCACTATCTTCGTTTCCACCCAAGATCAGTCGTTCACAGTCGCAATCATTTCGCCTTGACGCTTCATGGCGTAGTCGCCACACCTCCTGCACTCCGCCGAGGACCAGCTCTTCTATCTCCGGGAGGACTCCATCGAGGAGTTCCATAACTGGCTTGGGGAGCATGTTAGCAGAGCCAGCGGTATTCTAATAAGATAATGGGTGATTAAGGCGTACTGGAGAAAAATCTAGCGTGAGGCGTTTCGACGACTGTGCGAGCGCCCGCGAGAAAATGCCGCCCTCTGGACAATGATTCCCCGAGTCTTGAGGGGAGGAGTAAGTGTCCGACTCCTCAAGCGAACCCGAGCTGGGGCGGTCTGACGCGAAACCGTAATCGGCACTCAGCGGGTGCCGGGGAAGGGAGGTGAGGTCCCAGGGTGTACACAGCATAGGCTCAAAGCACACGGGCCATAACACGAAGCTGCCGATGCCGTCCGCAGCGCCGATGGGCGAACTAGAGGCGCTCTGATGTTCGGTGTCCATCTTCGCTTCTTGTGAAAAAGATCACTTGAAGAGGGGGAATGGGGGATGGGGATGCCACGCTGGGGGTTTCAGGGCTACCCAGGCGGGCTCGACAATTTATATTCCTAGCTTTGATTGATCTCCCTTTTTTTTCCCTTAAGATAAGCCTGACACGACAAGGCATTCGGCAGGCTTTATGCCTGGCTTAAGAAGGCTTCAGGCTTGCGTATTGCGCGCGGAAACATCGGGCGACGTGCCTTCCTTATGCTGATCCGGTTGGCGGTTGATTTTTAGGGCTTACATCTGGCTTCTGCTTGGCCTTCTGCCTGCGAATCAGAACCATACAAACCATTCGGGCTTGATCGGGGACCGCTTTGCCCCGCCAATTCTGTCCCTTGGCTGCCCTGCACAAGCCGTGTTAGTGATGAAATTCCAACATCAGCCCAGCCATCGCAGCTTCATGGCACAATGCCTTGGGCACTTTAGACATGATGTTTCCGGACGAGGTTCCCCCGCGCCCAATGCCAAGAACCCGATGAGAGTATAACAACAACGATCCCACCTCGGGAATATTGCAAGGTTTAGCACACATCGTTTCTATTGTCGTCTTGCTGTCTGTTGCTCTTTCCCACGCTTTCTGCACCCCATTGTGCTCGCAGGGGCTTCACGTCGCTAAACTCATGAGAATGGGGTCGAATGACCAGCAAGAAATGCCAGGCCTTTGGCCAGAGGACAGCTTTCTCTACGATCACTTTGATCACTTTTCATTCCCTGAATTCTTCCAGGGTTCCGTCCAAGACCACATGGAAGAGCTTTCGCTAGTCGCCGTCGCCAACAATCTAGTTCCAGGCTGTTCAGTGGCCAGCCCCGCATGTCACCCCGTCGAGGCGCAGCAGACAACGGCGATTATCGACCCAACTCCCATCGCGCAGTGGCCTTCCCAAAGTGGCAATGCCGGAGCGGCGTCACAGGTAAGCCCATGTCTTATGTAACCTGCGTCGCTGTTTCCCCGCTGACGACATTGGCCGCAGCAGCAGCTCATGCTGGGCTCGCCCGGCCCTTCTGTAATACCCAACCACCCGGCGGCCATGCCAGGCCCCGAAACCCCACAGTGTGACAGCCCACTGGCGCCACCCCCGCCCCGAGAGAACTTAGAACGCGACTGCGCTGCGAACAAGAGTTTGATGACTCTGCGCAGAGCGGGCTGGCCATACAAAGACATTGCAAAGGAGCTTGAGAAAAAGTATGGCCTGGTTGCGACCCCGAACGCTCTCGCCAAACGTCACAAGACTCTTCTTCTCAAGAGCCAGGAGGAGTACCTGGAACCGCTTCCCGGCGTCATCAAGAACATGATGCCAGGTATCATGGCCTTGATCCGAAGTGAGGCGGCCCGGGTAGGACTCTCGGATGCTGATATGAAGTCGCTTGACGACTTGCCCGAGGTGATCCCCACCATGGTGCAGAGCAGGATCTTGCGGAAGAGGAAGGCGTGAGCACGTGATCAGACACAGGCCGGGAGGGAGGGGATCTTCTCGTCATCAGGCAACATGTGCTAAAGGAATTAGCATTTGGGCACGGTGGGATAGCGCTGAGATTCCCTTGATGGAAATGAGATGACGACCAGCGTTTATGGGGGAATTGTGAACGCTACCAACGACCGACGAATCTCGGCGGAGCAGTCACTAGAGCGCCCCATCGGTTGCGCCAAGGGGCGCATAGTTATGGAAACTTGGTTTGCTTGTCCCGAGTACATACTCCATAGCTAGAACCCCCTCTTCCTTGTTTACTTATGTTCTCAACGACGGTCTTGGAAGGAATGTCCTCGTGTAAGCTTCATGCACGCGTGAACCACTGGGCTTTATTACGGCCCTTGAGTCAAGCTCCCGTCTGCCATTTTGTGGGGGTCTCCCTGGCATGCAGGGCCAGCGCCTTCGGCGGCTAAGCCCTGGGCCAACCGATCGGTGATCGACCATCACATTGGTTGCTCTGGTCGTCACCAGGAGCGTCCTGTGAGCAGGGCTCATTGCAAGTTGAAATAGGGCCTCCGGCCACCCTAGATTGTATCCTAGTTCTTTCTCCTCTTCATGGCTTTCTGAGGCCATTGAAGATTATCGTGAATAGAGTCAGTTAGTGCCCTCAGGGCCGCCGATTAATCCAAGCCTGTGCAGTGTGAAGCCTCCGGCCTGCCCCACCGCTCAAGCTTGTCACAGCGGTCACCTCGAAACTTGTACGAGTCCCTTCTCCCATTTGGATGAGGTAATCTGCGGTCTGTTGCCTGAGGCCATGATACCTTGGGTTTCTGGCTCATGCGCAGGTCTTACGCAACAGTGGATTGACTGTCTGGTCCACCAATCTTGCGCGGAACGGATTCAACCCCGTTACATTTCCTTGCTCCTTTCTCTCTAAATCTATTGACACTCAGAACACCTCTCATGAGCACACATAGATCCATCGCTTCCAAGCCCAGTGCATATTGACTCGCTGTTATCATAGTTGTTCAAAAAATCACACTGACAACACGTCCAAACTTCGTGCGGCGCCGTCGACCACTGTGGAGGTTCTGATTGCCCTACTGGGCTCGGGCTCTCTTCGTTACCGTCATCTCCGTGGGAATCACCCTGTTTTGAGGCACCAATACCCTCCGAGCTTTGTTCAGCTACGTCGGGGTCAGTCTACTCGCAAAGCCGTAAAGTACGATTAGCTTACCTTGCTTTAAGGCGCGTTCCCGGGGGTTTTGTAGCAAGTCTTCGGCCGCTTCGGCATCAAGTAAATTGTCTTCATCTTCGGACTGTACCTCTTCATCGGGCCGTTCATCATCGTCTTCTAGCCTCGGCAATGCGAAGAGTGCCAAGTCTCGCTGATGTTGACCCACGTGTTTCGCATACTCTTTGAGGGATCCGAGTTGCTCACTGCACAGGGGACACCGGGTAAGCGTGTTGAGGGGCTTTGGCCCTTCACTCGTCTCAACCAGGGCGTCCACGTCCGTAAGTTCAGACGAGTGCCTTTGGTGGGAAGTGAGATGGTCTCACATTGCGCTCGAAGTGTCAAAGACTTCACCACAGCCAGGAATGCAAGTCCAGACTCTCCAGTGGTTTCCGATGACATGCTGCATCCATTCATGGCGACCTTGGAAGTCTTGTCTGGCTTCTTGGCACCCCGGCAAAAGACAAATGTAAGGGCGAAGATCGGTCAAAACATGCTTACTAATCCGGGCATATCCAGTCAGAGATATTATCCCTGTAACCTTGACAAGGGATCAGTTGCTTACATCCATGTCTTCGTCGTGGAAACTGATATTATCATGTAACAAAACGGACACTCAAATGGCCGGTCTCCGGCTTCTTTGGGCATGGGTGGGATTTTCGGTCGCTCCCCGTCTACCAAAGACAGCCCACCTGTCGTATCGGTCCACCCAGACTCAGAGACAGTGTCCTCATCGATAGTCGGATAGTCGCTGAAAGCGCCGGCACGGGTTGCTTCGGGGAGAGACGAGGCAACAGTGCTTTCGACAATCTCGCCATCATCTCGGCTCCTTGGCTCGTTCACCTCGCCAAGGCCCCTAGCTAGCTTTTGATGATGCAGCTCTCTGTACTTGAAGTATTGTCGCCGCCGTGAAATCGCTACTCCCAGCCGTTCAACTTCCGTCTGGGGGGCTGAAGGAAACCTTTCTCGAACGTGAGCGATATCGGACGGTTCGTAGTAGGACGTGCTCGTCAAGGTCATGCTTCTGAATCTATCATGCGGAGTTGGATTCTGGATCGATATCGTCAACCTGAACAGGCAATCCACCACATCGACGATGTCGGACAGCAACTGTGACATCTCGGTCACCCCCGGTGGTATTTCGGGCAGTTCGTATTCGTCGTCTGGATCTCCTGGGTCCTCCTCAAATGGGAGTCGCTCGCCACTGGATATTGCAGTTGCTAATCGCCATTGCGTCAATCTTCCCCCGGCAGCACGGAATCCGAGGAGCATGAATGTGAAGGAAATATTTTGCTCCATACCTTCCCGCAACGTCTCGGTCAAATCGTCCACGAGCTGGATCACTCTCGTGCGAATGTGTGATGCGTCGCGAAGCCTAAACTCAAGTGAACTTCGACCGCTGCGATGCGCGGCCATATTTGCTGCCCAAACCTTAAACCTAGCGAGTTCATTGTCGACTGTGTTCAGCTGGCCGCTTGTTGGCCCACGCTGCCCAATTCCTGTAGCAGCCGCACCTTCCCGAAAGCTGGACCCCAAGACCCTGAACGCCTCAAGGCACGACAAAACATGATGTGAAATGGAGCCCATGGACCGTGTAGATACTTTGGACGGTGATCGGCTATCTTGAACAGTGGCATCCAAACGACGACACATCCAAGTGAAGTCGGCCAAGTCTGGGACGATAAGGCTGCTCACCGAGTTCGGCGCCGGAGCGATGCGGGGTAAGATGGATCGCTGCCTGAGCGACCAGAGCCTGATTGCCAATTGACCCAGATTCCTCGATCTCGTGGACGTCACTGCTGCTGTTCACATACCACAAACGGAAGATTGGCCGTTTACTGGACTATGTCGGGCTTCGAAGTTGCCGGTGTTGTCCTTGGCAGCATTCCCATCATCGTCTCGGCCCTTCAACTACATGCCAAAAGTGCAAGCGCTTTGCATCGATGGAGGTACTACTCTCGCGAGTTGAAACACCTCTTGCGAAATCTCCAAACAGAGCAGACTCGGTTGGAAACGGTTTTCGAAAAGCTGCTATCCGATGCAGTACGCGATGGCCTCATTGAGGAGATGATCAGCCGGCCATTTGGGCCTCTGTGGAAGGATCCTGAAACGGCCAGTCGGATTCGTAGGAGGCTAGGAAGGGGACCACGGTTGTTTGAGAGTATCGTCCAAGATATGAGTGAGACGATGGATGAACTCAAAAAGCGGCTAGACATTGAGCCGAACGGCGAAGTGAGTGCTCACACACGGAGGGTACCCAGAGAAGATGGACAACTGACGATCGCAAAATTGAAGATCAAATGGGCACAGACCCCTGGGGTGAAAAAAGAGCTCAAACGGATTATTTTCGTCCTACAGCGCTCAGAGTATGACAGTCTCCTCACCGAGATTGGGAATGGCATCTCCAGACTTGAAAGCCTCCTGAAGATGGGCATTGATATCGAACCCCATCGTCATCGTCGTTCGCGGACGCGCATGTTCAGGTCCCTTCGCCATCATTCCGGGAGCATCCACGCTGCACTCCAGTCGGCACTAACGTGTCCGTGTTTGCACGACGTGGGGCTTCGATTGATACACCCGCCCTCAAACGTTGTTCTCGAGTCCTGCGAGGATGACGACCTTGCAGCGTCGATCCCATTCCACGTCGCTTTTTCTTCCAAGGCCTCGACGCCTGAAACTAGTCGGAAATGCGCCCCAGATTCGAAGCACTGGGGTCTCCTGGAACTCTCATTCCGAAAGCTAGGCGCTAGACCAGCCGCGGCACGTTCGTCGAGAGTCGCATTCTCGGTTCCTCCCATCGATTCCCAAGGCTCGAGGGCCTCAAACTCTAGCCCAGCACTCTCCAACATTCAGAACCTTTGCGAAGCCATAGCAGAGGCGCAAGCAAACACCAATATAGAGTGCTGCGGACACATCACAGACTGTTCATTGAGTTCATCACCATCCAGCTACCAGGTATCTTTCCTGGACCAGTCAAGCTACGGCACTGGATGGTCCTTGGCCTCGTTGGAATCTCTACTCTCCCATGATAGCAGTTCTTCCTTCTCTTTGGGTTTCGGCCACCGGCTTCGGCTGGCTTGCATGGTCGCATCAAGCATCGTTCAATTCAGGGGTACGCAATGGCTCAAAAGGCCGCCCACGAATAACGATATTTATGTCGTCCGAAGAGAGGATGGTGGACTCTATCTCGAGGATGTTTTCGTCTCGAAACTCTATCCAGACACCCAGCAGTGCACGCAACCCAATTTTTCCCCAAACATAAACACCAGAAACCCGACACTCATGGCTCTGGGAGTCCTGCTTATCGAGCTCATCTTCTGCCAGATGATGAAGCAGCTCCTTGATGTGCATAGGCGCAACAACTCCCGCAACACCACTCCTGGTGGAACCACACCAACGCCAGCATCAGACTATCAGACGCTCATGATGCTTGTGGGCAAACTCCATGAGCTCGGGGGCGCTAGATATGCCAAGGCCGTTCGGATTTGCATAAAGAGCGAGTTGTTCAACGAAGAGGGATACTTGGACGGCGACTCTCTTAAGAGGGACGTCTTTTTGAGTGTTCTGGCATTGCTCGAAGAGGATCTCGAAACTGCAGATGCATCCTAGACCATGTGCCGCGGCGGCTCGACGTCTCGAGACCCCGTAGAGGTTAGCATTAAGGAGAATATCTCAATTGAGATCCTAGCTACTCCCACAACCCAGCACCCAGACACCCCTCGCGATGCATATGAGCAAGGAAACGTTTTGAAGTACACGGGCGGTCAAAACACTTGATGGAACAGAAAATCCCCTCAACTCCAATCACCGCCATCATCATTCTCCTCCTCCGCCGCTCTCTCCGCGCGACGTGGGCCAGACACCATGAGGCGCTTACGCAACAAACGGTTCTGGACCATCTGGGGAATCGCGGTCGGAAACTCTTCTACAACCTCGTCCAACACTCTGGTGTCGACCATTGTAAAATCTTTGCGGTTTATCAATGCTACCTCTTTCTTGATCAAGGCCATAATGGCGGGCATCACGTTATTGATGGCTTCGGGAAGTTGCTAGGCACATGTCAGCCGAAATGCCCTGACTTGGTTGGAGTTTGGAGAGAACAAGTGTCATCGTCTTTGGAACCACGACGTCAAGAGCCTGTATGAGCACACGCGCAAAACTAACATGAAGATATTTTAAACGGAGCTTCTTGTACCGTTTCGACAGAGCATTGGGAGATATCTGGACGCCAAACTCATTCTTCAATTCCTCCGAGATTTCCCTGAATCCGACATGCTGTTCCCGAAGTGAAACGATCTTATCATCTACGCCTCGTGCCCAGTCGGACCTCGAACGGGAGCCAACGGGTGGAGAGGACGCCTTGGTAGACTCCGTGCCGGTGATGTATGAAGTCCAGTCGAAGAATTGGACGGGTGCGCTGACCTGGAGGCACCAACAGAGTCAGCTTAGGAACAGTAGATTCGACAAACGAACAGCAGAGAAGCCACCCACATCAACTTGACTTGTCCCTGAAAGCATCAATAATTGCGTGGAGAACCCATTCGATGCCGTGAACACCTCTCGCCCCACCAAGAGCGGAACGCTGGGATCTCCAACACTATTGTCGGCGACGAAAGAGGGGTCCGGCGGCTGCGGCATACCATATCCATGTCCGTGGTGGCCTTCGTTTCGAGTCCCGGCCAGGAGGTTGTTGTACTCCAGGTTCAAATAATCAACAGCAACATCATTATCAGGGCTGAAGTAAACAGGAAGAACGGCCCGACCGCGATGGTCCATCAGGACCTAACTGCAAACAACAAGAAAAACAGAGAAAGTCGCCCAGAGTTCGAGGAAGTTGGGTTATCGACAAACTCGTCACCCACCCATGTGCATGCGCTGTAAAGGCGACAAGCAAGTTGATCCCGATCATGAGCCCCCGGTGTCAATTAAAATACCCGATCGGTTGAAGCCCCAAAACCGAACACATCAGCCGAAATAGAGCAGCCATTCAATGAACGTCTACGAGGGTGAGCCACTGCGCTACCATCTTTACATCTTTGGGCATGTGCCGGAATTATTCCAAGATAGACTTGGCATGCCAGCGGACTGCTTTTTGAATGTTGTTGAAGTGATTGACCGGTCACATTGGCTTGAGCTGACGGTGCATCGATGGCGGTAATCGACCACAGGGTCCAATGATGCCATCACACATAACTGCGTGAAACCTGCCACGAATTAGCCACGACCTCGAGGCACAATGCCCTTTCGCCCCTCATGGCACATGCCAAAGCACACATCACATTTCCCCAGACCATCGCGTCGGCATCGTGCCTGAATAGAGGGCTGTGAGTTGTCAGATCGCCCACCGGTCGCCTCGGGCACCAAAAACACGCGCGGAGAAGGGTGCAGTGAATCCGTCTTTTGTGCTCAATCCAGGGGGCCGGGCAGCAGAGGCAAAATGACGGTCATTTCTTCGGAGGCGTTGACTAACGCACGCAGCATGGATGAATTGAACCATAAAGGGAGGCTCTCTGTCAAGTGACAACTCATTTGCCACCCAAGGAGGACGCTCCTCTTCTCTCTGCACTTGCCGCACCCCCAAACGTCCGAATTTCGGTCAAAGAGCGGTCTGATAAACCCGTTATCGTATTTTGAGAGCACCTTCAATCGTACCCTTCTCCAGCTGCGATGAAACCTGTTGTCCAGGGACATGTCGAAAACGAGGCTTGGGATGGATCCTTGAGAGCCCAATCGAAGAGAGCACAGCCAGCATCGGGGCCGCAGAATGACACGCCCAAGGTCCCGACCCGTCCAAAAGCCGCGCCCTGCGGTAAGGCTCCCATCCCACCAAGGCACCCGCAGCGCCTCTCGGGAGAAACATACCCCAGCCAACCGCATGCGCCGAAAGCCTCGACGGCTTTGTCCATCAGAACTAGTTCAGCTGCCTCTAGCCACCGTGTGAGGTTCCAATTCCAGTCAACCACCTCACTTGAGGCTCTAATCTGTTGCGCTCCCAGCTTCTCGAGGATATACTGGACAGAGTTGGGCCAAAGATTGAACAGCTCGTCATCGATGAACTTCAGCGGATGTGGCGTCAAGGGACCGACGACGCTGGCGAATCAACGGCAGACGGCCCAACGCAAAACCACGAGGAAGAGAAGGCGGTCAGTGACTTGAGAGAAGTT
This sequence comes from Cercophora sp. LCS_1, assembly GCA_036250225.1. Classification (NCBI taxonomy): domain Eukaryota; kingdom Fungi; phylum Ascomycota; class Sordariomycetes; order Sordariales; family Lasiosphaeriaceae; genus Cercophora; species Cercophora sp. LCS_1. The sequence goes on from JAPZLL010000024.1 coordinate 11,982, forward strand.
TAAAGCCATAGCAACATTAGCAATCGCTGCGCCACGCTTGGGTTGCGAAACCCAATAGAACCTAAGGGCAAAGTGGGCACAAAGAAGGCTTGGGCTTGGAGCCCAAACATACCTCCCGAGCAAAGCAGAAAAGAGACGCATGGCGCGAGCCTTCTAGTTGATGTTGAGACACAGGGGCGGCGCAAGCCCAGGACGACGTATCGTGGGAAAGTACATGCACGACAGGGAATAGTGTAGGATCGTTTGGCCTTTGTGTTTGTTTTTGTTTTTGTTTTTCGTTTTTCTTTTTAGGTTAGACTTCAGAGCTTGAGCAGTTGTTGCGGAAAGGAAACGTTCACTCACCCCTCATCAGGCTCTGAGCTCCCGCTCAGTCCCGAATTAGATTGGCAGGCGACTTGTTGCTGCCCAAGATTCTGACCCTTGATTCCCGGGTTGTGTTTTCACGGCAAAAGTCAAAAGGTCTGGTGAATTGACATTTTGAGTATCGCCCCACGTGCCCCGGATTTTCTGTCAACAGCAAAACAAGGGGTTTGGAACGATCAGGCCATGTGGGCGTCCACACGCATTTCGGGAATTCCACGTTCGCCAATCTTTGCGCTGCTGCGCTGCACGTTTTCGGTGGTGGGGGTCAGGGGCTGAAAATATTGGTGATTTAGCGATGACGACATCAAGCCTCGTCGGAATCCAGCTCCAGCATGTCGACGCCTCCGGGGGGGTTGCAGCCCCGTTGTCACACCCACGTTACCAATAAAGAGACGAGCAGCGTTCGCCGGTTGCACTCAAACCATCCACACCCGCTCGAGCTTTCCATCTTGCTTTCAATCCGCTGGACTGCCGGACACCGGAGTTTTGCCAGAACGTCGAATTGGGTGTTGGAAAGGCCCGACACCAAACATTGCCTGGTCGCAGGGAGCTTGTCGCAAACGGAGAGAAAACAAACCGGACAACTTTCTTGCGACAACGCATCCCATGGACCAAGATATGGTGGGCAGGTTTACGAAACATTCGGATCCGCCGTGCGCGGCGCCAGAAGCTGGCACAATCCAGATGCGGGGGACACGACAGCATCGCTGGCTCTTGGTTCCAATTGTGGTTGGCACAACGATGATGTGCGCTTGGGACATTCTGCGGGGAGGTAGTCCCGAGATCGCTGGACATCCAGCTTCAAAGGTCAGATCATCCATTCAACAAATCAACGAATACAAGCGCGACATAAGAAACTAACCATCTGAGTCACAGCTCCTCGCCGTCGTTCCCCCAACCCTTGTCTGTATCGCCGCATCACCCATGACGCTCATCCTTTCGATCCTGACCACGCTGATGTCGCTCGCTGGATACCATTATTTTCATCAAAACAATCGCCTCCTTGAGATAGCAATCTTATGCGGCGCCGGGGCAGGCATTTTGGTGGGGACAGTGGCAGGTCTGGATGAAACGGGCATTCTGCTTCGAGCCCTCCCGTGGGGCGTTGTCGTCGCACTCCTGTCGACTCTGCGGCGAAGCAAGACGAGAAACGGCCGGCCTCGAGGGGAGGGTGAAGCGAAAGGTCTTATGGCAAAGAACTTCAAATGCGAATCTTTGGTGTGAAAATCGCAGTGCACCATTTGACATGGCGTGACTGCCAGTCAATTGCATCCCTTTCATGCCGGTGAAGCTACAGCCAACAAGCGCTGCATCCCAAGTCGGTGAGGATCAAGTCCTCATTCGCGCCGTCGCGACGAATCTTGGTTCCCGATCCAGCCGGGTCGGGCCGGCAACGGAAGCGGGAGCAGGGAGTGGACACCCCTAACTGCCCGCAGTGGGCCCCGAGAACCAAGCCCGGGGGCGGCGTCGATGTTTCAGGGGTCGGCTCCTCGCCACTGAAATGCAACCCAGCTCCCAACCGACCACACTTGCAGCTGTGCTGGCGGCAAGCCTTGCAAAGACTCCAATGGCGCTCCCCCAAATCTCTCCGTTTGGTGGTGTAACATTGTCAGGATTCAACACCCTCTTCCCATCCCCCAATGGCGCGCGTCACCTTGCCGAATCACCAATTTCGGGGCCACAGACGGTTGCAGTAGCCGGTGTTGGTTGCACCGATGTGTTTTCCACTCCTTCGCTGCATCTCGCTTTTTATATCTTAGGGTATAGAGAACGTTTCCCTCGTCACTTCACCCTCCATTGCATGTTGGTCTTGCTGTTTTGTTTCCCTTCCTCTTTTCCTTCAAGTCAAGCTCATTCGCTGTTTGCTGCGTAATTCGATTATGGCGGAAGGACCATATGTCAAGGTAAGTCTACAAGCCCGATGTACACACTCCAGTCGACCTAACAGCTCGTCAGTGCGTCGTTGTGGGCGATCCTGGAGTGGGCAAGGTATGCACCACGACCCTGTTGCATTGGCAGCTCAAGGACAACAATCTTACAACCTCACAGACCTCCTTGATCGCCAGTTACGAAACAGGGTGTTTTCCATACCAGAATATCCCTTTGGTGTATGCGCAGAATCAAGCAGTCTAACCAGGTAATGAGAGCTAACGGATGCATTAGAATCGACAAGTACACGACAGAGCGAAAGACCGACGAATGGTCCGCCACGATATGTATCTGGGATACAGCCAGCGGCCCGGAGCACGATGTGATGCGACCCCTTTCGTACCAAGACACGAACGCCGTTGTCATCTGCTATTCCACTTCCAACCCAGACTCGTTCTACAACGTCAGGAGCAAGGTCAGTCACAGCCCATATCTTCTAGAGTTTTGAACTGACCCAGATGACAGTGGTGGCCAGAGGCCTACCACAACGCGTACGGAGTCCCGATCATCCTGGTTGGCACCAAGACCGACGTCCGGTTGAACCTTCCCTGGGACCGACCACGCGTCACGACAGACCAGGGGCAGGAGCTGGCCAACGAAATCGGGGCGGTCAACTTCGTTGAGTGCTCCGCCCTCACGCATGAGAACAGGGACTGGGTGTTCCACTATGCTGCCGAGTAAGTTTGCCCTTTTGTCTCCCTCGTAAGCGCTTTCCTTGTTGGATGCTTGAATCTGACACGATTTGGAAGAACCGTGATCTCTCGGAGGACAGGATACATCGACGAGAAGAAAGACTGTTGTACCATCCTGTAATCCCATCACAGAGTCACTGTTGCGCACCTTCGAGTTCCGAGCTTTCTCCCAGCGTTTACTTCATCGAACGCAGACTCTCCGTTCCGTTGTATTTTTTTCGATACCCACGTTCCCCCTTTGCACCAACTTTGATAGATAGTATCCAGGCCACCCAAAGGTGGCGTCATTCATGTTTAGAAACGAAGGCAACGTGGCGAGTCATATCGCAGTGAATCTCGCACGTTTCGGGACTGCAAAGCCATTGACGCAACGAGACAACCATTTGAACCTTATAACAGTTCAATCACTCTGCATTTGTGCGCCACACTTCTCATCAGTGGCGTTAATCAAGCGCTTTCCACTTTGTGACGTTCTACCATCCAGCGCCGCTTTCGAAACGCCAACACCGTACACCTACTACAATGTAGTAAACGCAGGGAGGCACCCTCAACGCTTGGCCCCCTGGTCGGGATCATGACGAAAGGCGTGTTGCCCATGATCCGCCAAAAACTGGCATCATCATAAATACAACAGCCTGGTTGTCTGCGACAAATCTGGGCACACGAAATTTCCTTTTTCGTTCGTCGTCCTGAGCTGGGGTGAGCTGTGGCTGATTTGTCCTAAGCTTCCCCTGATTCTTCCCTGAGCTAGGGTAATCCCATACACCGCCGCCGTACAGCCTTAGAGACCCCTTTTCAGTCCCCCCCGGCTTAAGTTTCCCATGGATGGAAAGCGGATAACGCGTAATCTGTAAGGATAGCTCCCAGGCAACAATTCTAATTACGACATACACGCGTCCTAGATGTGTGTGTAACTCGTCCCGAAAGCCTTATTGTCAAAGCTGAGCAACCCATACCTTACCAAAAAAAAATTCAAATAAACCAAAAGGATCTAATCACCACACTGCGATGGACACCATCATGACTGGCCCGCCAGCTCCCACCGGCGGCCCCTTAGCGAGCGGCAGCAAGGGCCCGGCCGGAAAGGGCAACGGCGACGACGTCAAAATGCTTGAGCCCCGACACCTGGCCGCGCTTGATGACTGAGACTTCGACAACCTCCTCCGAGCTAGGATATCATGTACCATCCCAAATTCCAAGCTAGGATATCATGCACCCTCCCAAATTCCGAGCTAGGATATCGTGTACCATCCCAAATTCCAAGCTGGGGTATTGTGTACTATCTCAGGGCATGTACTGGTATATTCTGGGCCAGAATTTGGGACCGTGGTCCAGGATTCGGGCCATTAGGGCACTGTCGCCTCTTAGCAGTTTCCAACCACAGTCCCAAATTTGGGCTACCCTGCTTCCGGCAGGCCGTAATTCAGACCCCGAGGCTTCCCTTTTCTGATTGGTCAGCCGCGCTTCGCCTGGCTACCCCCACCGCCTTCACTTCACCGCCTAGTAGGGCCGGCAAATTAAGGTTACCTCCCCACTAAATCCCACTTCCACTCATCCTCCACCACCTCCCTCTCTACACCTCTTCACAAGGGCAAAATGTCACGCGAGGATGGCCGGGCTCTCGCCCGCGATGTCTTCATCTACGATCTCCAAGATTTCGATACCCTGCTTGGCGGGCTAGTCCTCACTGCCGGCGTGACCAATGCCAACTTTTACGCCATGGTTGACATCATCATCGACATCTCGCCTCCGGGCCCCTTCTTCCTCCAAGACGAAAATGGCGAGACAATCGCCCAGGATGCACAACCTCTCCTACCCGGGAGGTATTTTGTTGTAGCCGATGGCACTGTCAAGGTATGCTTTTACTACTTTGCGGATATAAATGCTAATATAATCTAGAAAACCGCCGAGGCTGCTTTTGCCCGAATGATGTCTTTTCAGTCAACGAGAACAAACAACGAATTTAGAGATCAAGTCCGAGAGCGAGACGGACGTTGGGTCGTGACAAAGAGAGAAAATATACGTAAACAGTTTAATCTCTGGATAGGCTTTGAAGCTGCACATATCTTCCCTCTTGCGCATCAACATCAATGGGATACACAGGGCTGGAGCCAGCAAATTACTATCCCTCCGTCTACAAGACCCTTTGGGACGATCAATTCAGTACAGAATGGCCTACTCCTCGATAACACTATACACTGCATGTTCGATTTCTATTACTTCTCCATCAACCCCGATGTAAGTCCTCTCTAATACTAGGAAACGTTAACGTTATCTAATATAAATCTAGGATGGCCATAAGATCATTTGTTTCCAGCCAGACGACATGGGTATCGCAGGGACTTCCCTGGATGCTCGTCTTCTCAATGACCCGCGGCGTCCTTTGGACACGCTTCTCCAATGGCATTTCCGGCAAGCTGTCCTCACAAACATGAAGGGAGCTGGAGAGCCTAACTTCGAGCACGACTTCCCACCTGGTTCCGATATGATGGGAGAGATCCAGAGCGGGCCCAAGGCTGCTGAGAGAATGGAGTTTGAGTTGTTCAACCGGCTTGCCCATCATATGAATTTATACCCCGAAGAGAAGCTGGCGGGCGTGAATACCGACGAGGAGGACAAGGATGAGGAGGACAAGGATGGGGAAGACAAGGATGGGGAAGACAAGGATGAGGAAGACAAGGATGAAGAGGACAAGGGTGAGGTCAAGCTTGACGGCAATGAAGAGGACAAGGGCTAGGTGCTACAAGTCGAACAAGCTGTGTAGATATATACACCTCCCCCTGCTATCAAATACAGGGAAAACCCTCTAAAAGTAGAGGTCTGTATCACTAGGAATGTCTGACAAGCACATTTTGGCCCCCACTTAACATATGCTTATCTAGGATGCTTGCTCGTCGAGGCATTGTCGGCGTTGGCCGAGGCGTCACTGTTAGCATCAGCATAGTCCGGCGGTGGAAAGTATGCGGGAGGGTATGGGCCCGATGGAAGGGGTGGTCCCCTACAGTGCTGAGGACGCTGGTGATGGTTTCACGGCAAAGCGTGGACTGTTAGTTTCAAAAAGTGGGACACATGTTGGCTATCTTTATCTAAGGGCAAGTTCTGGGCCCTCGGTTAGAGTTGAAGTGATCCGGCAGCCTACCAAAAATAGCAATTAGAGTGAGCAAAGGTGAGCCAGCCTGAGCACATCCTGAGCGGGGACTTAAGCCGAGCATGAGCCAGGGTGAGCAATGTCACATGTGCGAGGTTCGAAAAGGAAATTTTTTGTGCCCAGATTCGTCGCACATAACACAAAGGAAAAGTCAAAAGAAATCATGAGTTATTTGCGACACAAACAACCAGCCCTTCGCTTCGCTTACCTGTATGAAACACGGTCCCCTAGGAAAAATCACTCGTCCGAGGGCACCATCGCCTTTCGCTTGCGCAGAGCTCGGTTCTGGACGAACCTCGGGAGGTCCTGCTGAAGCCCCTGGAGCACCTTCTTATCCGCCTCGGAAAGCTGACCCACATCCATACGCTTACCAAGCTCCCTCATGATCACCTCCATGATGTCCGGCATTGCACTCTTGGTTGCCTCTGCCACGGGCTGTTGAGTCAAGGTCAGATGGTTTGTTCCCGAAAGATATTGCGACTGAGGCGGACTGACCAGAAGGTAGGCGTCGAGAGTCTTTTGGTACCGTTTCACCAAGGCGTTTGCCGAGACATCGACGCCAAACTTGGCTTTCATCTCCAAGGCAATGTCCTCGAACCCCACACCTGCCTGGCGAAGCGTCACAAGCAACTTTTCTTGCGCCTTGCTCGCGTTGTCCTTGGCAATCCGTGAGCTCACCCAGGGAGCGACCGGGGGAACGTACGCTGCCTCTGGAATGTTGTCGATGATGGTGTTGCCGAAGAAGCCACCCTGACTTGTGTCAACGAAGCCAGGAACGAGGCCGAAGGTCGATGAAGAGGAAGTGGTTTCCGAGAAAGGGACTCCCAAGATAGGGGTCCTAGGGACGAACGAGAATACGAGATCTGGGTTGGCCCAAGTCTGGGCCAACCCATCACCTTGCGAACTCAAGCCATTGCGGTTGGTTGTCGTGCTGCTGCTACTGCCATTGCTGTTATTGATGGTGGTCGTGGCGGTGAACTCGTCGAGCGAGTTGGCGATCTCATTGAACGAAGAGGGCGACGCTACCAGCTGGCTCGGCTCATGTTGCTGGCCATCGTTGCCTCCCTCATTGTTGCCGCCGATGTTTCCGCCGTTGATCCAATCCATCAACTCTCTGGTTCCGTCTTTGTTCAAGTTGGCGTGTTCCCAATCGCTCATCTTCTGCATCCTTCTCTTCACCGGTGGCGCGGATTGGTTGAAGGAAAGTTGTCTTCAGGCCGACATGATACCGACAGCAGACAAGGTATAACAAAAAATTCAGGATTGCTGTGGGTGTCGTGGATATAAGATAGGGCCCCGCATACTTGGACGTCATCGAACGGTTGTAGCGACCCCCGGTGGGCCGAAGAAGGCTATGGGAACACATCCCAATGTTTCTGCCCGCCTGGGAGGCAACCCGCAATCTCGAACGCTTCCAAGTGGGGCAAGAGAGGGGCTAGCATACAGCATTATGGCTCTGGCTGGTGGGCATCGAGCCCGGGCAAAGGCTGTGGTGGCACTTCGAGGCTTCCCTGCGGGAACTGGGACCGCTGTCGCGACTTCGGTCCAATCGACCACTTCCAAACAGTCAACTCAACTGGGGCGGTTTTTCAACACTTGGCATGGTGCTTTTCGGGCGCGGTGAATGAGGCGGAGCAGGCAGGCATGGAGCGCTGGCCACGTACGTGGGCGTTAGGCAGCCAGGCACAATGCCTGTTTCACGGAGACCCCGGTCTTCGCTGCAAACTTCGAGAAACCCCTCTCCTCATCTAATGATTGCAGCGCTTGGAGTCAGAAATCGTAAATACTACGTGGTTTCTTCCCGAGCGCTAGCAGAGCCTCAGCAAGACACATTTGTGCTCGACCGCCGTCATCAGAAGTCCGTTTCGGAATTGACAAAAGTACTAGCGGCCCTTATCAACGCCAGGAAACCCCACTCGTCTTTGGGCTCCTTTTGCCCCAACACACATCGTCACTTTGCATCAACTCGGACACTGATAGTGAGGTGTCCGCTGCGTCCCCAGACTTCAAGGCATCGCGCGTGTATATGGAGCAAGTAAGAGACACCCCTCTAACACGTACGTTTCATACGCTGACCAAAATGGGCCTCTTCTCCAGCTCCTTGAAAGCGTTCTCCAACAAGTAGCACCGGAAATCGACATGCTTATTACCCGGGAGCTCGGTTACGTCTGGTACTGCTGCCACTGTGGCGATGGAGGAGACCCAGCGGCAAATCCCTCCTGCAGCAGCTGCCACAATCATTGCACGGTCGAGAAGTACTTGCATTCGCCGGAACCTCGACAGTCGAGGCTCTGAGAGTAAGGACTACTGTGGAGTATCGGACCTTGTTGGTAGGGAAGCCTGCCTCTCACCGCAACCCAGTCTCACCTTTACTGACGAAATCTTAGGGTGGTTAGAAATTATTCCCCTCATCTTTTTCCGGCTCTGTGGTCCCATCGTCGAATCTTATGATTTATGGCTTTTCATTTGGGGTTCCCGGGTGAGAGCCGTTCCCATTGGGGGTGATCTCATGCATGCCTTTTAAGAGCACAACATCCCCGCGTTCTCGGCTTCATCACGCAATCGGCCTCGTTGGCCTGGGGGTTTTTTTTATTCTTGAAGTTGCTTTGTTCTAGTTATCCGTTCCCTTAGAAATTAACTGGCTGTCAGTCACGGATCATGTCGGGCCACACCGGTCAAGTTCGCGGTCGTTTGAGACCTACCTACTGACTGGAGGTTTCATCGCTGTGTGGGATCGGTGTGTGTTCTAGGTCTCCTGGCTTGGCTCAAATATTGAAACACGATCATTTCCGCGCAACAGCTTCGAATCGAGCAATCATGTGACTGTCACACTGGATGTTTTGGAGTAATGGAGAACGTCGGCACCGGCGTTGTTGAGACCTGTTCTCGTGAAAGGATGAGAATGAGAAGTATTTACAGCACTGCATGTTCAGAGGCTACTTGGTGATTCTCAATCTGCCTTTCCATCACGCCCAGAGAAAAGTCACGCGAAGAGCCATGTCGCTCATCAAATCCAATCCAAACGCCCATGCTTTCATTTTAGGTATTGGTGTCGTAGGTATCCTCTCCCTCGCCACCATGCATACCTCGTTCCCAACTCTCGGTCCCATCCGAGAAAAACAAACCAAGTCCCGGGCGCCTTGGCTCAGTGCTTGAGCATTGCGGTACAAATACAAGTAAAAACCCAGCTAGACAGCAGCTGACTCTATGGGAATATCCGGAGATATTCAGTCCACCTGCTTTTCACAGCCAATTCTTCCCAAGAGCTCCTTGCGATCACTATGGCCGGGAAGGCTGACACCTGTCGCCGCGGCGGCCGTTCTCTTAACTCCGGTCCTCCTCTCCCAGTTCTTGAGATCGAGCTCCTCCACGCCCACCTCCTCCTCAAGGGGCTGCGCCTCTTCGTAGACGACTTCGTCCTCGTCTTCCAACTCATCAGCCTCGTCGTCACTCCGGGTGTCCTCGGCACCATCGCCCCGCAGCACCTTGAGCGCGACACGGATGATCATGCCGAACCACATGATGGTAAGGGCCTGGAGGAAGAGCAGCATGGATAGGAACGACCACTTGACCGTCTGGTTGTAGCATACTAAGCCTTCGGAGTTCCAAAGGGGCTCGAGAAGGTACAACGATCCGCTGTCGGATGGGGCAGCGAAGGGACCCTTCAAGTTGTTGTCTGGGCCCGAGAAACAGCCTGTGGGCATGATGTCGGGAGTCTGAGCCCAGACCGAGTAGCAGACCATGTTGTAAAAGACATGGCGCGTGATGAACCACGACACCATGAAGACTCCAAACATGTAGTCGCAGAGCGTGTTGAAGCCCATGTACTTGAGGCACTTGGCAGCCTGGGGTAGTGATCATCAGCATGTGAAAGAGTTTTGGGGAGTGAGATGTCTTACGGGAAGGAAGATGTCGACCAAATCCATCAGCACCAAGATAAGGTTGCCAACACGAGTGTGGCCATATCTGTACGAGCCGAAGATGAGGGAAATAGTCACGACGTGGTGGGTAAACATCTGCCAGTGGTCCTTGCGACGCTCCTCAATGTTGATGACCAGGATCTGCTGAACCCAGAATGCGAGCTGGGCCAGCATGTATCCCTTCATAAACCCGGAGACTTCTCGGTTCGGCCAGTTCGTCCAGAGCTCGGGGAGGTTGAGGAAGTAGGGGGATTTGCAGTAGATGTACTGGCGTGCTTGGTTAGCTGACACCTTTGCGAGTGAAGCGGCCAACTAAGCCCGGGGAACTTACCATGCCAGCACTCCAGAAAGGAATGTAGTACATCAACATCCAGGCCTGCTCACTGAAGCGCGTGATGTCCTTTGCCTTGTGGATGCCGTTTGCCTTGGCCAAAGGCGCCAGCAGATACTCCATAGCGGCGGCGCGCAGACCTGTGAACAAGACGACGCAGAACGCAATCAGGTAGCCGTCATCCCAGCCCAAACCATATTGGCCCGACTTCGGGTTGAAGTAGGAGAGCGTGAAGTATTTGCCGGTGTAGCCACGGGCGCGCGGCATGCCATGGGCGAGAAAGAGAAGGGCGAGGAGGTTGAAAGCGAGACCTAGGCAGGCGATTGTGTTAGTCATACTTCATGAATCGGGTTCACCGCCTAGACAACATGAAGCCGTTGGGCTGCTCCAAGCTGGTAGCAACCCAGCGCGCTTCGCTAATGCCCTACCGGTCTGCGCTGGTATTTAACGTACCGATCTGGTTCTCCACGAACCATCTGGTAAGCTGCTTCCAGGGACTCTCATTCTTCCTCTTGACACGGCGAACAATGACGGTGTTGTTGGAGGCCTGCATGTAGAGCGGGCCGTTCATGGTCTCCTTCTGGCCCGAGTACTCGCGCTTGACTGTTCTCCGCGCGGGCGCAGCAGTGGCCGCTGTCGGGGGAGCGGGCGCAGACACCTTGCTGGGGATCTCTGCAACATCTGCATGGTGCCGCTCCACGGCGTCCTGGCCGTTGCTCGAGGTCGAGCCGTTGGGGTCGCTCATTGTCAGGTTGGGAGGCGGGCGACGGCCCGGCTCGCGTGATCGGAACGAAGTGGGAGATGGTGCGCCGTTATCGCTGACGACGGAGGCTGCGAAAGGTTCGCGATGTGGTCGTCGTGGCCTGCGGTCGACGCAAACTCTGTCGATGGCAGCTCAAGCCACGGCCGAAGACACAGGCGGAGGTGCGAGCCAAAGTGCAGCCGGGGAAGGAGGTTGCGGTCAGGAAAAACGAGCGACACAACACGAAAGCAGGAGAGCCGACAAACAAGAGGCAACGCTACTCCACCTCTTTGCAATTGGCTTGCAATCAGCTTCGCAATTGGCAGTTTGGCGAAAGTTGAATTTGGATCCAGCACCAGACCCACCATCACAGGACAACAAGCTCGGGCGGTGTCCGCGGGCGTAGCTTCTGTTTAGGGGAGTTCAGGGGGGGCTTGAGTGCCGCCCCATTTTTCAACCATTTCAGAAATGGTGGGGGAAGGTGCAGGACGCTCGGGCCCCCCAGATTCAACCTTCCCGCCTCCCGTTTCTCTTCTTCAGCGCCAGCCAACCCTGTCGCAACGTGATTGAGATGCTCCCGTTTCCGCTGTCGTCTTGATATCGAACCATATCCGGCACCGGCCATTGGACGGGTCGAACCCTCCACTAACGGGATGTGGCCATTGCTGCCCCGCCGAAATCTCGGCGGGCCAAGACATTCGGGTGCTCGAGATGCCCTCACCTCTCGTTCAGGGATCCCGATTTGCGTGACGCAAGCTCAGAGAAGGGTGGTGCATCACGGATAGCCAATTGACTGCGCAGTTTAAGTGTTCCCGCATGCATTTTGCTGCAAGTCCCATCACAATTCCCAACAATCAATTGAGAGTCGGCCGACAAACCCAATCAAGGTTGCCCTGGTTCCTGCCACCGGAGATTTAGGCCAACCCTAACCCCCATAAGCTGCTTATTTGCAGGCCTCACGCTTGGCGTGCATCCATCCAGCTCCCAAGGTTCGCATCCAAGAAAATCACCATCTTCCAAAACACCACATCCCAACCATGAACCAAATCCGCGCCATCCAGGCGCTCAACAAGCGCGAAATCGAAAATGGCATATCTCCCGAAGCCTCGTGGCACACTGATTACCGCGACACCGCCTTCATCTACTTTGGCGGCCTCCCTTACGAGCTTTCCGAAGGCGACGTCATCACCATCTTCAGCCAGTTCGGCGAGCCGGTCTTCCTCAAACTAGTCCGCGATAAGGAGACCGGAAAGTCAAAAGGATTTGGATGGCTCAAGTTCGAAGACCAGCGCAGCACCGATCTTGCGGTGGACAACTTCACGGGCGCAGAGATCGGGGGGCGCATGATTCGCGTTGATCATGCGCGCTACAAGATCCGGGATGACGAGGACTTGGAGGATTTTAAAGTCGGGTGGGAGGATATGATGCGCCGGGAGGGGAAAGTGGAGAGCGAAGAGGAGAGTGAAGAGGAGGTCGTGGAACGGAGGCCTTTGCTCAAAGAAGAGAGGGAGTTACAACTCCTGACCGAGAATCATGATGACGATGACCCTATGAAGGAGTTCTTGATTGAGGAGAAGAAAAAAGAGGTGGACGAAGCACTGAGAAGGGAGAAGAAGAAGGCCGAGAAGGAGAAGAGAAGGGAAGACAAGGAGAGGCGGCATCGATCGCATCGGGACAGGTCGAGAGAGAGAAGCAAGGAGAGAGGCAAAGATGACGACAGGAAACATAGATCGCGGAGAGATAGGTCCCCGGATCGACGGCGCGATGATAGGGACTCCGAGGACCGACGAGATAGACGTCGCGACACCAAAGATCGTGACAGGGATCGTCGTCGGGACGAGGATCGTCACCGTGATAGAGACGACGGTCGACGGCGAAGGGATGAAGACGAAGACGTCAAAAGGGATCGCGAGAGGTCACACAGGCATCGCCGTGATGAATCGAGGGATCGTGGAGACCGAAGAGATCGTGGCCTAGAGGACCGAACTCGTCGAGGGAGAGACAAAAGTCGGAGCCGCTCTCCTCGCTATCGGAGAGACTGAGTGCTTGACACATTTACTTGTGTTACTTGACAAAAAGATACCCAATATTCCTTCTGACAATCCAAAACAACGCTGACCTCTTGCATTATTCCCGTGCCTCGCCATTTCATGTCCGATTCTGGTGTCCCACCGGTGATGCCCATGTCGCTAAACTCCGCTCAATCCTTAATCATCCCAAGACGCCGAGAAATGATCGAAACCCAGGTCGCACGCTACGTACCAGCCAAGTACCGTTTCCAACCCTCCCGCACAACGACCCGCTTCCCATCCTGTCCATCCTGAACAGCAAACTTCTCCCACCTTGCATCCTTCCCAGCACCAACCACCAGCAAAGTCGTGTCGTTCAACCAACCGATAACACCCTTTGCTGGCCGTGACGTCCCCAACGTCGTAGTCTCTGACACAGGAAGCCCCCCAGTGAGTGGTTCCTCGCCGGCTTCAAACGGACAACTCGTGAAAGAGTACACGTCAGAGAACATACGTGGCATCAATGGTATCTTCGAGAGAATGCCCCATTTCCCTTTGCCATCGTTCACGTCCAAAGATCCAGCCACTCCGTCAGTCTTCCGCGAGCTGGGGGGTCTATCTGCGCCCCCCTTCTTGGGATGGGGAATGTCGAAGATGTGGAGGGTGAACTTGTCTGACGTGCACGCGAGCATCGTCCCAGAAGGGTTGAAGGCGAGGGAAAATATGGTGGCGGGATCGATGCCTCGTCTCAACTCAGCGATGCGCCCACAGCTGCTCGTGGAGAAAACACGGATCAAGGTTCCCTGCATTTAATTAGCAAGCGGTCCACGCAGTGAAACACTCAAGACTTACAGTTTCGCTCGCTGTTGCCAGAAGTTCCCCATCGGGGCTGAGCTGTATCGCTCTGATCGCAGACGAGTGAGCCGGAATGATACTCACGTTACCCGAGGCGATCTCGACAAGCTGCACATGACCCGCGGTTCTACCGGGGAAGGCGAGCCTCCGAGGGGATAGGCAACAAAGACCCCAGGGGTTGTTGGCCGTCTCGTATGCCGCGAGGAGGTTGATCGGCTTTTCGAACTTATACACCCGTATGCTGTTCTGGAGCGCTACGACTATTCGTTCTTTTGAGACTTGGGCTCCGCGCACAGGCGTTAAGGCACTAATTTCGAGTGACGACTTGGTCTTGCCGTCATCCCACAGTATGAGCTTGTTATTTGCGAATTTGGGCTGCTTGCCACCGCCGACGAGACCTAAATATTGGGATTTGCCCATCATCTGGACCAGGCCGACACCGGCATTGAAGTCTCTGGTTTTCTGTAGAGCACACGACTCCGCATGGAAAACTGTGCGATGTTAGTCGTGCGGTGTCCTGATGGGGATTCACAGAGCTGACGTACTACAAAAGCCTGTGTTGAGTCCGACGGCGAAATAGCTGCAGTCGTCGTTGAATGTGATGGAAAGCACAACTGTCGAGCTGGCGCTCTCGATGGGGGGTCTGGTGTTCATTTTTGAGTTCTGTTGTCCTGATGCGATAAAACGAGCGTGAGAAAACGAGAGTGCTGAGACGAGTTCCCTGAGCGTCTCGAGCGCGCCAAGACTTGATATCGAACCCAGGCTGCTTCCGCGAAAGACCTGGAGAGTTGACGGCGAGTATGCGATACAGATATAGGGGTTTTCCCCGCGACGATGCTCTCCCTTGGAAAAGTGATGTGGAAGGTCTCGCCTCGGTCCGACTGATATTCGCGAGGTTCGAGCGCCTTTGCGTTTAAACTTTGGCCTTGCCGCGGGTGTCGAGTGACAGGCGCAGCGACCAGTGTCGATTGGCAGGCAAGATGCTGCGGACTGGTTTTATCTCTGCCACAGAATATTGCGCAAGGGAAACTTCATGTTCCCGGCAGCCGCGACACAACAAACGTGAGCGGTCTTGTCGCCTGTCGACAAAAGTCTACGGTTGTTCATGCCTTGAAGTCACGGGGACCTCCACGCGCTGACATCCGCCTCATCCCACCAAGCTCATTTGCAGCTGCTGCCAGGTGGCAGGACCCGAGCACTCTCCGACAGCAAGACCTGGGGTTTTGTGGGGCCTAATTCCAAACACGGGCTAGCGTGTTATTTCTCATTAGCGTGAAGGGCGGCCCCTGAATTTGCGAGTGGGCTCGTGCTCCCTGCCTCCTGCCACTGGCTTGACAGCTTGGAGGTCTTCTCCCAATCTGTGCTGGTGCTCGTCAAGTGCCCCGTGCTTGGCCAGCTGCTGGTGCTCTCCTGCCGTGACACCGCAACAATTTGTGAAATTGCATTTTCCGTCAACACCACACCCCGACCTCTCCTTTTCTCCAAACCCGCACCTCGATAGCTTCACGGCCGCGCGATCCCGTCCTCGTCCAAACGCTCTTCCCGTCTCCTCCCCCCGCTGTCTTTTTGGTGACTGGATACCCAATCGCCCATTTAGCATATTGATCCTGCCGTCGTCTGAGGTTGCCGCTGCCGTTTTACCCGCCCCCAAACAACACCAAGAACCAAAGCGAGACCATGTCTTCGCCCGCCGTACGTCTCTGTCTGCTTCGTGTCTTTCCAGTCATTCGAAATCTCGAGTCAATCGCATTTGCCGCCTCTCCGGATCGCGAAGCGCGACCAATTGACGCGGGGACTCTTTCACAAGATGCCTGGGGCTAACACATTCGGTTTGAAACAGAAGATGATCCGCCGAAAGAAGAACGTGAAGAAGGGAATCCAGTTCTGCCTGATGGTCTGTGGCGCCTCAGGTACTGGTACGTCGACATCCTTACTCATCCCCGGTATCTGTTGCCTCTGCTAACCTCGGGATGTTGCAGGCCGGACCACCTTTGTCAACACGCTCTGCGGCAAGACCGTCCTCGCGCACAAGAACTCGGACGACGCTGCCAGTGCCCACGTCGAGGAAGGCGTCAAGATCAAGCCCGTCACTGTCGGTATGCACAGCCAACAAACCTGAGCTCGCGTGACCGAAGCCTAACTGCTGCTAGAACTCGAGCTGGATGAGGAGGGAACTCGCATTTCCCTGACCATCGTCGATACCCCCGGGTTTGGTGACCAAGTCGATAATGAAGCTAGGTGCGCAACACAACGACAAGACTTACGGTACCCGCGTTAACGTTCAACAGCTTCTCAGAGATCGTCGGTTACCTCGAGCGGCAATACGATGATATTCTGGCGGAGGAGTCGCGTATCAAGCGTAACCCCCGTTTCAGAGACAACCGTGTGCACGCCATGCTCTACTTTATCACCCCCACGGGCCATGGGTATGTCACGTTCACATACAACAGTCCCAGCACTAACCACTGCTTAGCCTCCGTGAGCTTGATATCGAGCTGATGAAGCGCCTTGCCCCCCGCGTCAACGTCATTCCCGTTGTCGGCCGTGCCGACTCCCTCACCCCTGCTGAGCTTGCCGAGTCCAAGAAGCTGGTCATGGAGGACATCGAGCATTATCGCATCCCAGTCTACAACTTCCCTTACGATATCGAGGAGGATGACGAGGACACCGTTGAGGAGAACGCCGAGCTCCGGGGGCTGATGCCTTTCGCCATTGTTGGATCAGAGGACATTGTTGAGATTGGTGGCCGCAAGGTTCGCGCCCGTCAGTACCCATGGGGTGTCGTCGAAGTCGACAACCCGCGCCACTCCGATTTCTTGGCTATCCGATCTGCCCTTCTCCACAGCCATCTTGCCGATCTCAAGGAGATCACCCACGACTTCCTTTACGAGAACTACCGTACTGAGAAGCTCAGTAAGAGCGTCGAGGGCGGCGCTGGAGTGTACGTTCCCCTATCCCCTCTCGGTGAGAGCCAGTCTAACATGAGCAGTGATTCGTCGATGGCGCCCGAGGATCTTGCGTCGCAATCCGTCCGCCTCAAGGAGGAGCAGCTCCGCAGGGAAGAGGAGAAGCTGCGCGAGATCGAGGTTAAGGTTCAGCGCGAGATTAACGAGAAGCGCCAAGAGCTCCTGGCGCGTGAGTCCCAGCTTCGTGAGATCGAGGCCAGGATGCAGCGCGAGGCCGCTGCCCAAGCCGCTGCCCAACAAGCGGCAGCAAGCAACCATGCCGATGCTAATGGCGACCGGGATGACTGAAGTGGCGGGCGTCCACCACCAGGTGCTCGATCTTCGGCCGCTTCTGTACCGATATGAACCACCTCAACCCCCCAGGCGACCTGAGTTTTATGCAGGCGTTGGTTCTTTTGTTGTGTTGAAAGACAAAATATTCCCCCGCTGCTTCCGCGTTGTTATTTGAACGGTATTCCCTCCGGAAGAGAACAGATGATTGTAACGAACCAAAAGGGCGACCCAGCGTTTACACCGATAGTGGGATGGGAAGCGGGCGAGATAGGGGCGCTCAGCTGCACCTTATTCTGGGAGGGAGATGCAGGTCCCGAGGTTGAGGGCATGAGATCGGGGCTAGGCATGACAACCATGGGAGGGCGCAACCATGGCAGCTGGGGCTCTATTCCACGTCGCTTCTCTTACCATCCCGTCGTTGATGGCTGTATCCCGTCTTACATCTCCCTACGTTTCCCTTTTTTCTATTATTGGACTTCTAATGCAGATATCACTAAATTCAACCTTTCTATCTCCACTTCCTTGACGTAAGTGTCCGGAAGGTAATGCGCTGGGCGAATTTGCCGTGATTGTAGTCTCGATTGCTCTACGTATCGTGCCTAGCCTAGTGATGCAACGGTGGTAGTCGAGAGCGAAGCCAAAATGCCACCCGTGAGAAGAAACAAGAGACCACAGTTCCGAAACGGACTGATCACAGAGGAAACCCACACAATTACAGTATAACACAATTGCCACTTGAGCCAGCCCTCAACAAACCAATATCAACGCAGACTTGAACTTCGTCAAGCGCCCAAACAGAAAACTGGCCTCCAACGTTGTATCCATGCAAGTCCCCTCGTCTCTCCAGGCGCTACTCAATCACAACCTAGTTGTTAGACTGGCTGTTGAGAATCCTCAGGATAGCGAGGAACAGGTTGATAATGTCAAGGTACAAGCTGATGGCAGCGGCGATCTCCTCCTCGACGTGGTGCTTGCGCAGCACGAGCTGCGTGTCAACAAGGATGTAGCCGCTAAAGATGAGAGCCGAAATACCGCCATACACGAGCTCACTGGTGCTGCTGGAGGGAAGGAACATGTACATGAAGCTGAACAGCACCAGTCCCCAGAGCGCGCCGAACAAGTAGGGCATCCACGAGGTGAAGTCGTACTTGCTCTGGCAGGCAAAGGCCGTGAGGAAGACAAAGATGCCGCCAGTCAGGAGAACCGCGTTGAGAACAATCGAGGTCTTGTAGAAGGACACGATGACCGAGATGGTATATGCCTCCATGAGGGTGAAGCCAGAGAGGAAGAGAAGGTTCGTAGGGTATGAGTGGCGCTTCCAGTACGTCAGGAGCATGAAGCCCATGGCGCCAAAGAGCGAAATCCAGACCATGGCCGGGTGCGACTGGATCCAATCCTTGTATGACTCCGACGCGAAGGAGAGGGTCGAGACGCCGCCTGTCACCAGCAGTTGCACTGTGAGGATCGTGTAGACTTTGCGGATGAACTGGTTGCGGATGTCGACTGTCGCTTCGGCGACCGAGCCGCCGAACTTGAAGTCATCGGGGACATTGTCTTCGCTGCTGCGGGGGGAGCCACCGAAGAGGCGCTCTTGGTCGGTCGACGAGGAGGGCTCATTTTGGTAGGCTGGGGGAGGCTGCGTGTAGGAGAGGTGCGCTTCGGGATCCTCTTGCGGCGCGCGGGCGTACTTGGCTGTAGACGCCATTTTTGTGGTATTTATTGAGAGTTCTATGCGGTAGGCGCGCTGTTATTGAAGGGCGGCGAGAGTGGAGGTTGGGGTTGATGAAAGACGAGCGGCTCGTTGATGCAATGGCCGATGATGCTCATCTGTGGAGAATAACGCACAGGTGGGGTGGTGGCGCGGAGCTGTGACCAGTCGTTGTCTGGAACATTCGGGCTTGGCTGCCTCGAGGCTCAGGGTTAGGGTCTCTGCACGGGTTCAATCGAGACCCCGGATTGACATCTGCAGGAGCTCCACCTTCCATCTGCAACTTACCCTTGTCAACCTGAGTTAATCCCACCGCTCGGCAAATTGACGGACCGCCGCGATTTGGGGATTTGTTCCCAGCAACAAGCGACAAGGAGACGTGACCGAGAAGACGCGCTTCGCCCCGCCAATGCCTAGATTTTCGCGATCGACGATCATGACAACGAGAGGGAAGACTTGGTAACTCTTTTCCGCCCTTTTCTGCCGCATCTAGCTGTTCTACAACTTGCAACCTTCCCGCGCTAGCAAAGCCCGGAGAGCGGCCCGATGCGAACGCTTCTGGGAGCACCGACAAACCGATCCTCCAAACGGGCGCAGCCGCAATCATGGCGGCGAACAACTCAAACCTCCTCTCGTTTTTAGCAGCCGCGTCGGCCGGCTCGAGCTCCGAGAGCAACAACAAGAATGGCGAGGTCAAGAAGGATCTCTGGAGCTCTATGCTCGACTCAGTCGCCAGCGGGAAGCGACTACCCGAGAAGAACATTCTCGTGCTTGGAGGCACGGTAGACTCACAGCGCGAGTTCTTAGAGTCGCTCTCCTCCAACGAAACTCGGCGGACCCAATCCTCGAGGCTCCCGCCTGTCGCAAACAGCTTCGCCCTGGGGTACACATACTACGATGTTCTCGATGCCGATCAAGAGGATACTTTGGCGCGCATCTCGCTTTACACCCTTACCAACCCATCGCCTTCGTTCGCGTCACTTCTGAAGCCGCTTCTCACGCCGCAATCGATACCGAACACCTTGATCGTTATCCTGCTGGATTGGTCCCAGCCGTGGAAGTGGTTGCGACAGCTCCGAGAGTGGATCTTGCTGCTACGAACGGTCTTGATCTCATTGAGCAACGAGTGCAAGGAGACAATGGAGGAAGTCATGGTGTCGTGGAGGGACAGAGGTCGTGGGTCGACAAATCTCGATGGTACCACTGCCGCGCCTGGGCCGGACAGCGACGTTGCCCTCCCGGTCGGGCCAGGCGAATGGGAGGATGCGCTGGGGCTCCCTTTGTGCTTGGTTTGCCAGAACGTGGGTTGCCTATTGAGCTCTCGAGATGGTGGCTAACTTTCGCAGGCCGAGAAAATGGAATACCTCGAGAAGACACAGGGCTGGAAGGAGGAGGAGTTTGATGTGGTGCTGCAGTTCCTTCGGACTGTCCTTCTGAGGCGTAGGTTCCGCCTGTTTCCTTTGTTCATCTTACTGCTCTAACCACAGCTACAGATGGTGCCTCGCTCATCTACACAACCCCCTCGACGCCCTCACAATTACCGAGCCTCGTCCACGCCAGCCTCGGCGTGCACTCCCTCCTCAAGAAGCACCCGCTGAAGCATAATGTCATCGACCGCGACAAAATTGTTGTCCCGCCGAACTGGGACTCCTGGGGTAAAATCCGCGTTCTCCGCGATGGTTTCGAAGTCGAAGCCGTCAGCAATGGCTGGACAATCGACCTTGACCAGCCACTCTCCCAACCCTCTTCACCCACTGATCCCAACCACCCCTCTACTGACCCTGAGGGTTCCACCGTCACACTGTACGAGTCAGCCGTCCAAGATCCCACTATGGACGCTCTCCAAATAGCAGGCCGTACCAATCACTCAACCGATCTCGAAGTCGAGACGACCGAGACCCAGACGTTCCTCACCCAACAGCTCAAGGTCCTCGAAACTTACCGGCAGAAAAACGAAGAAGCGTCGCGCGAAGAGGGCGCCGCCCGCGGCCGCAACGGTACCGGCAAAAAGTACGAGGACGAGGACTATGCGCTCTACAACGGCAGACCGCCCGAGCAGCGTGTCATCGAGCACATTGGGCCTGTGCAGTTCAACATGGGTGGCATCCAGGTCGACGCGGACGACATGGTACAGAGACTCAAGGTACTGCGTCTCCGCCTTGCTGAAGCAGACTCTGAAAGATACTAACGGAATAGGAACGCCAAACATACGTACCCTCAGACCCCCCGACCCCCAACGACGACGGCGTGATCGAGGACACTCCCCCTATGGACACGGAGAACCTCCAGGCCTTCTTCACCGGCCTCATGAACAGGAGGGCGCCGACCAAGTAACCACAACCTTGATACTCTCTAATTCGGAACATTGTCTGTCTGTCTGGCGTCGGCGTGGCGTGGATTTGAGGAACTACACATGATTTGATTAGGCTCCCACGAGCTCCCACATACCAGCGAAGCCATTCATGAGTTGCAGCAATTGAACAAATAACACCAGGCGCAGAGATGTTTTGTGTGGTAATGTTGCCAACTTGAGACGATCCTCAACAAGTAATCCGTAAACACCACATTAACCCAGTTGGGAGTGCTTCAAATCATTACGCCACTAGACTTATTGGCAAGACCTGCAATATCCCTTCTTGATTCCCTGAAATTAAAACACGGGTATCACTTAAAACATCAAAAATCCCAGCTACGGACACACAAGCTTATCTACCTCTTCTCCGAATCGTCGTGGGCCGAACTCTCTTCTACTTTGGGCTCGGCCTGAACCTGTTGGCCCTCAATCTGAGTAGCGGCGTCTGGCTCACGCAGCGCTGCGCCAGGCGCGCTATCTACGGCCTTCCCGTCGCCAACCTGTACCTCGGCGACTTTCTGGGACTTTACGCTGCCAGGGGCAGCCCCAGCATCTTCCGTCGTGTTGTCCTCTGTCTTCACAGCCAAGACTCGGGCACCGCCGCGTGGTAAGGTGTAATATGTCTGCTCCTCGCCCTTCTTCACCTTGACTTCGGTGACACCCAGCTTGGCTGCGACAACGTCTGTCAGGAGGCTGACAAACAGCCACGGGTACTGGAGGATCTCTGACTCAAAGGCGTTGATGGTGCCCTTTGCGAGGTGAATGTACCGGGGGACGGAAAGAAGAGTTCCGAGGCGGAAGAGATTAGAGGCCGAGACAGCGTTAGTAGACGGCTGGGACTTGTCCATGCCAGACTTGAGACGGAGGATGGTGGCCGAGAGGGTGTATCCCTCTGTCGAGTAAAAGCCGCCGGAGTGGGATTTGCGAGCCGAAGGTGGGGTGGATGGGGCTGGTGCGTCGTAGAAGAGTGTGATTTGTGTTTCTGTGGCGGTCAGCAAGGCACGACATGGTGAGGCAATAGGGGGAAACTACCTTGCAGGGAAGACGCCCAGGTGAGGTGTTCGTTGTCTAACGTCACCTCGTACAGATCAAGGAGGCCTTCGATGAGAAAGGCGTAGTCGTCCGCGAAGGCACGAGTCGAGCTCGCGGTTTGGAAGAAGAAGCGACCAAGGGCTTGCTCGGCGCCGAGGAGATGTGTTTTGATGAAAGTGACTGCATCTTTGGCGGCTGAGAGATACTTCGCGGAGCGCTCGGGATCGAGTGGCTTGATAGCAGCGGCAGTCCTGGCTAATGCAGAGATGACCATGCCGTTCGTCGCGACCAAGACCTTCTCATCCCTGTCTGGCCGTACCCTCTCCTTCTCACGATGTGCGCGGAGTTTCGCCTTCGCCTCGTCCAAGATGCGCTGGACCTCGGCAGCGGGAATGCCAAACTGCTTGGACAACTCCTGTGCGTCCTTGACGACATACAACACGTTCTGGTTCAGAAATTCGTCGTACGGATCTTGCCCCCTAGGCACGTTTCCGTCTTCTTTCACGTTCCAGTGTGCTGCGGCCACGAGGCTTGCGTGGTGGGCGTCACTAGCATCGCCACCAACAACCTGATCAAACTCCCTCCTCGTCCACAGGTAGTAAGCTCCCTCGCGCGCATGTTGATCCCCTCTCCTGTAATATGAGTCAGCCGCTTCACTCGAGACAAATCCACCGTCTTCAAGTTTGATGCCCTCGCCAACAAGGTAGTCGCCCAACTCGAGCACCACGTCCAAAAACTCATCATCCTTCCGGCCTCCCTGACCCAACCACGCATCCAAAAAGACGCCCAACAATAACGCATTCTCCCCAACCATCTTCTCAAAGTGCGGCACGCCCCAGTCCCTCGTAACACTAAACCGCATGAACCCTTTTCCAAGATGATCCCTCAGCCCGCCATCCCGTACCCTCCTCAACGTGCCAACTGCCATCTCCCTCGCCTTCTCGACCTCTTCTTCGCCCACCACATCCTTAATCTCGGTTGGGAATTCTCTCAGCCTCAGCAAGAACGACAAGCGTGCCGGGTTCGGAAACTTTGGCGTCCCAAACCCATACTCAACAGGATCAAACATCTTGGCAATCCTGCTCAAGCCTTCCTCGATCTGATCCAAGTCAAGATCCCCTGCCTCCTCAACTTCCTCGCCGGGAAGCACGCCCTCTTGTGCAAAATCCTGCAGCTTGCTCAGCATCTCAAACGCCTCCCGGCGGCACCGCTCTTCCTGCTCTACCCAAAACCCATGGATCTTCCTGGCAATGGCAAGAAAGTCCGTGTACCCATCTTCTTCGCTCCCTTCTAGCCCCGCGATGGAGTGCTCGGTTCCCGGGCCGGGCCAGTATGTCCCGCCGAAGATAGGGTAGAGGTCGGGTGTGAGGAACAGGTTCAACGGCCAGCCGCCGGTGGCGTTGACAGCCTCCGAGTAGTTCTGGTAGATCGTATCGAGGTCGGGGCGCTCTTCACGGTCGACAATTATGGGTATGAACGAGGTGTTGAGGAGAGAGGAGACGAGGGGGTTGGAGAAGGAGTCTTGGGTCGTTAGGCGGCAGTCTAGGAGCGTTAGCTAGGAACAAAGGCGCCGAGCGTGGAGGGCGCTCACGGTGATCGGCAAGAAACCCAATGTGCATAAAGATGGGTTTGTTTGTTTGCTTGGCGAGCTCGAGGGTCGCCGCGTCGAGGGGCTGCCATGCAACTAGAGTCGAGGCATGGAGGCGGACGTATGGACTTTGGCTTTCGCCGGCCCGGTTGTGGAGGGGGAGAGATGGGTCGGGTTTGGCGGGCACGGGTTCGGCGGACGTTTGTGCCGCACCGTTGGTCTGTTGCTGCTGTTGCAGCTGGGCGCTCATCATCTTGACGGTGTCGCGCCGGCGTCGGGATCAAGGCGGGACCGGGATGGGATGGAAGCGGGGCAAGCTCAATGCTCGTCGGCTTTGGAATGGATAGCTGGAAGCTTGCAGTATCCGTGTGGAATGCGGTTTAAGGGCACTCTAGAGATCTGATGAGAGTCACAAATCATAGGCCCATAGTCCAAGAGGTTGTTGAGGCACACAAGGCAGCTTGGTCATGCGGGGAGCTTAGTTTAGATGACCCCCACCTGACGTCGTGCTTATCGCTAAGCGTTTCCGGTGCGGAGATAGTGCTCAAGGGTTAGGGTCGGAATCGCGCGTCGCGGCACACGTTGAGCAAACAGGCAATTCATGTCACAAAACTCCCAGTCAAGATTGCAAACGCTTGATTTCCCTAGAGGCTGACGTGATAAGATCTACAGTATTAAACCACCCAAAATGCACGCGGCTGCGAGAACCGCCTGGCCAGGTTTTGCCGTCGCAACCGCTGCGTTGGTCGTGCTCGGTCGCGACCGGGTTCGCGTCGGCGTCGGTGCCCCTTTGGCCGTCATCTCACTCGCAATGCTCGTCGCTGCCGCCCTGTCAATCCGGACAGGGCAAGAATTTGACTGAGTCTCCCTCGTCACATCTGGTGTTGGCGGACAGTTTGGACGCGTCTCGTTCTTTCCGATCTCCAGGACCGACCTGACGACAGCCGGGCACTCTGTGAGCAGCTTCAGAGGATCCGCCTCGATACCGTTCCCGTCGTCCGGTCTGATTCGTTGATTGACCTCACGAGCCTCGTCACTCTGTGTATCAATACTAAACATGGCTTGCGCGAATGTACCGAACTCGCAAGTGCGGTCTTCGTCTGAGCTCCATGCGACACGCGCCGTGAGCATAAACTTGTCTCCCCATGACGACCTGTAGATCCAGGCGCTAACGTTGCTTGCGTCGGCATATATCGTAAGGTTGCTCGCTTCCCATTCGGCCGTGGTAAGAATCTGTTCACCCTCATCATAATCGATGCCACCCGGAATCCAGCCTTCCCCGTACGGCATGATGCCCCACGACAAACTGACATTCCCGGGCACTTTGATCGCCGTCAAGTTCCGGGCAGCAAAGACGATTGGTAGATACTCGGTCGCTCTGTATGTCTCGTTTCGGGGGAGGATAAGGTCGAGCTCTAGGGTTGAGGGCGCCTGGCCGAAAACGGTCCCCAGAGCCAAGAAACAAGCAACTGCCCTGGAAAGGGAAGCCATTTTCCCCCTGCAAGGTCAATTAGAAACCTCGACAGCAGCTGGGAATTGTTCGACGAAGCCCCAACGACCACTGTGGTATAGCTGGATATATACGAGTCTGGTCCCGTTGTCGCATGCCTCCGTAATGTCGCATTGACTCCCTCTGCGGCGCCCCATTTAGGCTGCGACTTCGCAACGTTCAACCACCCGCTGCGCAGTCTGCACAGTGCCTTCAATATACAAATGGCTTTCATACGGTCTCAATTTAGCCCTCATGGAGAAACACGAACTCGTATCCAACAGCATCGAGCACAGTGCATGTGACAGTTTTTTCACAGTGGACGTCAACCTCAAACAGCACACTGGACAGAGCGATGCACATGATGTCGGCAGTCGTCAAACATCAAGCCGTGGGAAATATGAAGATATTCAAGACATAGGGAGAACTACCCGAGTATGAGATACACGTCGCCAGTGCGGTTGTCCTATGGTTTGTTGCAGGGCCAGGCGTAATAGTTTGGCGCAGTGAGCTTCCAATTCTGTATGGCCTCATCGAAGCTGCACATGGGAAGATCAACGAGACCCGGGCTACGAACCATGTCATCGTTTTCGATCCAATGCCACATCTTGTCAAAGTGATCCCCGTTGGCAAAATCAGGCAAGCCGGTATCCTCGGACGGGTTCTTCTAGCCAGTCTTAGCGCGTGCCACGATACTATACACAAAGCATGTCAGTGTGGTGATCACGAACCGGCTGGTTGCCGTTCTTACCTGGCAACGAGATCTTCCTTCTCCAGATCACCCCAAGACCCAAGTTTCAATTTGTCGATGCCGTCGAGAGCCTTGAGAGACTTTGTTGTGCAACTCATCCCGAGTGACACGCTCCGCTCGGGCGGGCATTTCATGGCGCCCCCGTCCGGTCGTGCGAAGAAATACTTGCGTCCCTCAAAGCAGACTTTGCTTGCTTGATCAATATCGCCAACTTTCCCATCGCAACCGGGGCCCCCATCAATGAGAACGGGCCTCCAGCCCTTTTTCCGCCAAACGTGCGGGATCATCATAGCGTAGAACAGTTTGGACACTAGAAAGCTGCCACGTTAGCAATGCCCATGAAGAATTGGGTCCAGTGTCTTAACATTTTGCCACCATGTCCATCCTGGAAATTGGCAGCGAATCAAGAAGTTTCCCCTCCTTGATCGCCGCCCACAAGACCTCGATCGACTTATCCGATCCCGAGAAAACTTCGGCAGAGAGATCCGTGAAAACCTCCTTGAAGAACCTGACGGTTTTTGTCAGCTGCGTCGCGATGTCTGCCCCTGTCACAGCAGACTCCTTTTCCGCCCTGCGAGATGTGGTAATAAGTATATGCTCCAGCGCCACCTTGTTCGGGGGGGGGGGGGGGCTGCTCACATCGAGTCCTTGCCTGCGGTAAATGAGAACGTGATGACTGCCCGGGAGGTGTCCTTGTAGTTGTCGCTGGCGTCTTTATTTTCTTTGCCCCATTTTGTGTTTCTCAGAAAGTTGTTGAAGTATGGTCCCGTCGCGGCCATGAGAGCAAAGCTGACAATATCGAGAATGATTTTGATGGCCAAGGGTTCTTTGGCCTCCGGAGCAAAGGTTGAGACAAACTTGTCCATGTTGCCTGTTGTGTCCATGTCTCCTTGTGTTTCGACGATTCCCTCATACGAGTTGATAAAAAACTATGAAAATGTCAGCGAGGTTGCCATGCCAGAGCGCGGTTTGTACTCACATTGTTGAGAGAAACCAAGCTGTTGAGGACCAAGTGGGCCCCTGGGCCCGTGTCAAACCCCTCTATGCATCTCCCAAATGCATTACAGCCGTTTTGAGTCGCCAGTATCCCGCAATCCATGTTGGGCTCGCCATGATAAAAGTTGCTGATGGCCCTTACAAAGTGGTTCTCGGGCACGCGATTGTACTTTCCGGTTTTTCGATAGTACTCCACTCCTGCTTCCCAGGCACTATCTGCGCACAGGAGTGCCCAACGACTGTGTATACGTATGTCTGTGTCTGTGGCCCCGTTTGACCTACAGTTCTTGGTGCGGTAACACCATTTGTTGTCGTCACCTGGCGTAAATGAGGCGACTGCAATCAAACATCAGCCATACAAGGCATCCAAACGTCTTGTAACAACTACAAGGGCTGCTTTTGAGTGGCAATGGAAACTTACGATCAACGGCCCAGTCAGTTGTGCCCGCGAAGTTGAGAGACGCCCACTTTTCTTTCCGCCTTGCCTTATTTTCGTCATCCATATATGCTACCCAGTGCGTTTCGTCGTAGATCATAATTTGCGATTCAGTATCATCAGTAAAGTGCTGGACCGTCCCCGCTCGCTTGCCGCCAATGCTGCTAGCCTTGAGGATCTCGTCAATCTCCGCATTGGAGATGTAGCCGTTGGTGTCTGTGCAGCGCCCCTTCTTGGCGGTCGACTCGGGGCCGGTGAAGGAACACTGAGGCCCAAAGCAGCCAGGCTTCTTCATCTCGAATGATCGGCCATAGGACGAGACGCCAATGACGATCTTATTCGCCGGAACGCCAGCCTTGGTGATCATGGAGAGCGCGTTGATGGTTTCGGTCATGTTGATGTGCGAACGCAGGCAACTCTCACGCTCAGGGCATCCCGGCATCGAGTACTTGTTCTCGAAGTCCCATTGGCCATGTAGATCGTACGTCATGTAGATGATGTAGTCGACAACTTTGGCCATTTCCGCGATGGGGAACCCTTGGAGATACCAATAAGACGCTGTTGACTGTTAGAAATGTTGGGGTGAGAGCGATGGGAGAGGGCGGCATACCTGGGGCTGCAATGGAAATGGTCTTGCTGGTGCCCAGTCGTCGACGCAGCATCTTGAGGAGTTCAAGATAACCATCTCCGTCAAAGGGATCCGCGGATGGGATTCCGGGGAGGTCTTTGGCACCAGGATACTCTTTTCGCAAAGGTTAGTGGGCACTCAGGAGGAGGAGAAGAAGAGGAAGAAGGATGGCTGAGGTAGTCTGGATTGGTGGGAAGGGGCGGCCGAGGATGCCAAGCCAGAAGCCACCCTGGGCTGAGAGCTGCGCTCCCCACCCGGCCGTCTCGCATCCCATGACCAAGAAAAAGAGGGAAGCAACTCACCCCAGTCAAGATCAATTCCATCCATGTTGTTTTCCAAGATAAATTTCGCCAGATTGGTCGCCAATTGGACCCGATTCTCTGCTTTCACTCCCTCCCGAAAGATCCAGTAACTCATTGGCTCGGTCGATGCAGCCCAACCTCCAAAGGCAGCAACCTTGTGGTGTCCCGCCATTCCCTTGAAGAGATTCCACTGGTGCTGCACCTTCGCAGTCGACACGCTAAATGTCTCGGTGACATCAACAAAGGCGAAGTGGATGTGGGTAATGGACTTGGACATTTGCGTTACGTCCATGTGGAGGCAGCCGCGTTCGTAATTCCATGCCTCAAAGTATCCGACCGTCATCTGCTTGGCTGGGGCGACGTTGTTGTTGACGATATCCATCCCACAGTTGGAAATACACCCGGCCTTCCCGATCTCGGCGGTACCTGGCGGCCCGAGTGAAGACTCGGTGCAGAACTCCTCGGTCGTCCCACATTGCCCCCAGGCATTGCAACACGCCTTCAGCGGGCATGGGTTGAGGCTGGCAAGCGACGTGTTATTGGTCGGCCTCTGTGTGCCGGGCTTCTGGGGACCGCAAACGGCGTTGGGAATCTCTGCCGGCATCGGCGGGTCTCCGCGACTGAGACAGATGTGCATGTTCGGCCACAGACTGTCGCAGCCAGCAAAGCCCCATGTCTTTTGGTTCATCTTTTCAATGTCTCCGGTTGCCAGTCCATGGGCTGCCTCGATGGTCGAGCACCAGTCCCCGGTCCAGACCGTGTATGAGAAGCAGCTCCCGTCGCCATTCGGCTTGGACCGCATGTCGGGGAGGGTTCCAGGGGAACAGCAAACCCACTGGCCAGGTTTCAGCGTTGAGCAGAACCCCGTTTCTGGATGCAGCTTGGTGAAGTCTGGGGGGGATAAGCCGCACCGGTCCGCCAGCAAGCCACAGCTGTCCCCCGAGACCACTTGCACCACTCTGCAGTCCGCCCGCCTCTCGAGCGACCCGTCGTTTGTCAAGTGTATTGCTGCTGTGACACTGTCGCTGACATTGGCTACATGGCCAAAACTATCCGTTCTTGTCGGGATGTAGGCGATGTCAAGGGTTTCGGTGCGAGCTGAGCCATCCAACCCGTTGACGCAGTTGCTCTCTGCCCAAGTTCTCGCAAAGGCTTGGACCGCAAACGCGGCTTCGACGCCGCCGCGTCCGTCAACCACAGCACCGGCGACAGAGTCTGCGTTTCTCCCCTCGCCACAGAGTTGGGAAAGGACGGTTTGGGGGAGATCAGCGCTCGAGAAGATGTAGTCGTTCAGCTTTTGCAGCAACGTAGCCGCAACCGTTTGTTTCACCAAACTGCCGCCCACGTATACTCCAGCGAAGGCATCACCTCGCTTCACAAAGTATGAGGTGCGGTTTGTGTCAGCGCTGTCGACATCAAGATACTTGGCTTGGAGCTCTATGAGGGCTTTCGAGGCGTCTTCGGCAAAGCCAGCAGCCGTGGCCTTGGCTGAGGTGCGGACGACTTGGACATCAGCGGTCGCTCTCACTTCCGCGCCACCTCTCTTGGAGCGAGAAAGAAGCCCTTCTGAGATACCACTGCCGCTGGACGCAACACAGGCATGGAAGACAGAATGTGCCCTGGGGTTCGAAAGAGCTGCGGACATTGGAAAGCTGATCAACATTGTCTGGTTTCTACACCAGAGCAGGTCGTTGTTGCTGGTAAATCGTGTCCAGTTACCCGGCCAAGGACCGGATACCGAACAAAGCTCAGGACATTCATAGAGACCGGCGGCCCGCTGCAGAGCGGCCCTCGATGCTAGTGCGCCGGTGGTGAGGAATGGGAAGAGAACTAAGCCCAGACTGGCCAACATAACGGGCGGTCGGAAGGCTGGAGCGTTTGAAATGAGTGTGAAGAACAAGTCAAAGCGTACAAGAAAAAAGCGACAAAGGCTTCTGGTGCAGGCGTCTCTTTGGCCTCCTCGTCAACACGAAGGGCCCGATCAGGAGCTTTCTATATCGGGCCTGATTCCAGTCCATGGCTGATAGGTACGTACTCCAGCCGTTGGTGATGATTCCCAACTTACTGGCTAATTACGCGAGGCGTTGTAAAAGGACTCGTTTGTGCCTCGCCTCCAGCACATCGCAACATCGAACACAAGATGCAGAAACTGCCGCGCTCCAGACCGCGTCCATGGCAATGGAGTCATATCTGCAACCAACAACGCCGAACTTCCCATCCGCACAACACCCAATTCGCTGATGAAACGGACTGTATAGCGCGTACCGACGTTGAGAAGTGAGGTCGAGCGGCGTCTGTGAGTCCAGCACCGTGTATGCTCAACCTCAACTGTGCCATCAGCAAGGGCGCTCTCACCTCGTGGGAATGACAGTGCTCTATGCCTTATCTGAGGCGGAGATCTCTCACGGTCGGGGCGAACACTATTCCCCGGACCAATCCGGCCGCACTCCAGTCCCACCCTCGTCATCCGCTCGCTTTAGCCAGTTTGTGTCCAGCAGCGCGCACGGTGTGAGGTTGGCTGCGCCAAAACACCGAGCCGGATAAAACGATATCCAATGGGTGTTTTCCATGAGTCTAGAAACAGACGTTCCAGCGGCTCGCAATCTTGTTGGTCGTTTCAATCATGCGTCAGTCAACCTTGTGCCACCGGGAGCAGGTGAAGCAGATTCGATGAAGATACAGCCTGCCAGACAGCCTTGGCCACTAACACCCATTGGGAGAGCAAGGCGGAATAGATTGTATATACAACTGACTATCCATGATGCAGACAGCTTCACCAGGGAGAAAGCCGCCACCCTTATCCTCTGGCCTCCAAAGCTCAATTGAGTTCGTCCAACTCCAACTCCAACTCCATCAATCTCTTCGTCTATCTTTACACGCTCAACTACCACAATGCACATCCTGCGCGCTACATACTACATCGTTGCTCTGATAGCAGGCATGTCGTTTGCAGGCGTGACACCTTCTTACAACGTGGATCCCAAGTCTCCGTCAAACTGCAACATGTGGTACGATAATGAAGGCGAATATCCCTGGTATTTCTCGACCCCAGCACCTCAAAACAAGACATATGCTGACGACGAAATAGCTTTGCAATCCCATTCCTCGCTGACATTACACATGGCCAGTACATATCCTGGGTAATACACATAGGACGCGCACTTGATCTCTGTGGCATGGCTGGCTGACCCAACTCCAGAACCCCTCAATCAACAGAGACACATGCGAGCCATTCGAACAAAACCAATCGTACTGCGTGGGCGTCTGCACCAACAACTGCGCAGCGACCACATCCTCCTTTTCTTCCACCACCATCATGGCCTCCAACATGACCTCCACTACCGGGACACCGACTAAAACAGCTTCGTCGTCCGTGGTCACACCGTCGCCCACACAGTCTGGCATAGTGGGAGCTTGCCTACGGTTCACCCTCATCACCAAGGGCTCAACGTGCGAGGATATCGCCCGCCAGTACGGCATTGATGTGAAGAGTCTGGTCGAGTGGAACCCTACTTTCAACGACGACTGTTCCAATCTCAAGGTGGGCTACTACTGCTGCGTGGGGGTCTAAAGAGCAAAGGGGATGGAGCAGTTTTTGACGGTGCATATTACCGGTAAGATGCTGCCAGGAAAAGGTACAATACACTTTGGCATCACGCCGAACTATTTACAGGCGCCATCTAAAACAGCAACAAGAGGCTCTCAAGAATACTATGGGAGTAACACTACTCGATTTTTCTTTCTTTTCTGAATGGTAAAGCCCTTGGAAGATGAGAACTCGTATTTAAGAGCGGAGACCACTTCGCGTAGAGTAGTTCGTTTAGGCTCGTAGCGGCCAGTGGTGACTGGCGAGACACTAACCGCCACCGTCACGTCACCAAGACTCTTGGTACAAATTGCAGTGTTGTATCCGACAACCGAACTCCACCAACTCCACTACCCATCGGAATTCCCCGACTTCATGTCTTTGGTAGCGATGAGCCCCTTTCCGTTCCCTCGGGTTTGCGCGCGTTCAAGAGGCGCAGGATGCGGTCCGTCGTCGCCGTCGTCGTCGTTGCGGCGTTGATGGCCGCTCCGGTGCTCGGCCGAGGGAAGACACCAGCGCACCCGTTTGATGCCAGCACCGCGACGGATTGTAATTGGTGGTTTGATAACGAGATGGATGTTGTGTCGTGGTAGGCTGTGTGGACTGAAGCTTAAATCTTGTTTCATGCTGACTGTTGCGATAGTAAGGATGTTCCGCCAACCGTGGGCATTACCCCTGAGGAGTTCTTTGCATTGGTAAGTCTTCCCAGTATTTCAGCTCTCCAATCTCAAAGAGATACGGACTGACCGCAAAAGAACCCGGCAATCGACAAAAAAACTTGCGCCCCTTACAAGAGGAAGCAGTCCTACTGCATCGGCATCTGCACGGACAACTGCTGGACAAAGACGATGGTCTTGCCTCTTGTCTGGGGAGAAAGGGCCACGTCCGCAATGTCGGTCTGCACGGCTGGTTGCTGGTCAAAAACTACGGTTTTGCCCTTGGTCTGGGGTGGAAATCGCACGGCGACAGTGACGGACACCTCGGTACCGACTGAAACCGCGATTGCTACGAATGGGTCTCAATCATCGACAGGGGCGGTATCAGTTGGGGCGGTTGGCAGTTGGGTGAAGTGGATGGGAGTGGCGATGACGTTTGCCGCCGTTTAATGGAAAGTGTTTACTTCTTGCGTGTCCTTTTTCTGACAAGTTTGGTTGAAAATTAGTTTGAACCTAGAAGAACAGGGGTCATCTTCGACTCGCTCACATTTTTTTTTGTTTACTTGTTCCCCTGACGCGGGAATTGGCGGGACGAAGTGTTTCCCATCCCAAACAACCCATGGACGTGAGATTCTCCCACAACTCTACCGAATGTAACCACCGACAACAACGACCGCCGGGTGTCTGGGCCCCTGACAGGATGCGCTTTTTGGGAAGGGGTGGGAAGCGAGCCCGAGCCGTTCACCTTAAAGTCAACTACCGGCAAGGTGACTTCTCAAGGAAGGCAGGAACGAATCCGGCGCCTCCCACCATGAGTGACAACGGTCACTATGAATACCAACCTCGCTCCTCCAACAGGCCAAAATCCCAAATGACCATCATCGGCCATCTTCATGGGTAGGCACGTATGCGCGTCTGGTAATACTAAGCTCTTGGTGTCGGTTTTCCCGGCGCTCGTTTATCGCTCACCGTCAAATTCTCCATGCCATCCATCACCCGACGGCTAACAGTACCTAGACTTCCACAGCGGCTGGCATCAATCCGAGGGTTCCGACATCCTTGGCAGTAGGGGCACGCCCAGGTTTCCACCACCTCCGCCCAAACATGCCACTCCCGTTTTCAGAGCGAACCGGATAAGTGCCTGCAGCTCAGGCCCTTTCTAGGTGCGTGGCACCGTAGCCGCGGGGAACGAGGGTTTGCCTCGTCAACTCGGCCCGAGGTTGGACGAGAGTTGGGGTTTTGCCATTTTTCGCGCACGAGACCCGTGTGATACGGAGTTTCCTCCCGCAACTTCAACAAGCACCCTGAAAGCCATTGTGCGCATTCCGACGCACACGCATCACCACCGAACCGCAACACCATGCCGTCTCCTTTCCAATTGGTACCCACGCACACCCCATTTGCCACCACCAGATAAAATAGCTGACAACCCCTTTGTAGACGTATAGGCGCGATAACAGCATTCGGCTCACCTTGCTACCCGACTCATACGGGCGGAGCACCGCAGACGAAGCCCCGTGGCTCGTCACCATACAAATGTGGCATCATAACATGGAAGAAGCCACCCATGAAGGAATCCCATGGACAACGCGAAACATTGTCTCAGCACACTCGTACGTTCAGTCCCAGACACTACTCCCCGCACAATGCCCAGGAGGGGGCCAGTTCGCGCCCCGCAAGTACCTCCGGTACTGGAAGCTCCGGGAGTTTCCCAACTATGACGACAAATGGTCGCGCTGGACGGGCAAGATCTACCTCTACTCGAACACAGAAGAAGTGTTGAGCAACTTTCGCCTGGCGGATTTGCGGAGAGAAAACATAGTCCAAGTGACAGCAGAAAACAAGGACGGCTACAAAACAGTTTCTTTCGCCCCGCCCGAAACGGACATCAACTGTTTTGATGACCAAGGCAAATGCAGGAAGGACTGGTTCTGGCCGATGCAGTCAGTGGTTCCGCAGGAGAGCGCCGTTGCCTGGAACAACTTCGCCTCGCCATGGGGTGCGCGTGCGATCGAGTGGGGGCTGACGTTGCGAGACAACGGCTTGGCGTCTGCAATGGTGTCTGCGGTGGTTGTCGTGGTTTTCCAATATCTCTTGTTTTTGTTGTGCGCTTAGCTAGAACCCAGGACTACCTACCCAGAGGCACCGTCTAAGCTGACAGCGGTGTTGACTACTCCTTGGAGAACGATCAAGTCCTGGAAGAAGGGAACGCTGATTCCAAGCCTTCGAGCTTCCCATATGTATACTTTATCATATAATCCTAACAACTAGGGGCACATATCCGAACCGTCATTAGCATCAACTCTAGGTACCCCAACCACAACCAAAAACACCACCCGCCCCCCCCAACAACGCAGCCTCACCCACCACCCACCCACACCCAACCGGCTAAAATCCCAATTACAAACCCTCCCGTTCCCGTCCGTCACTAGTATGACCGTAAAGACAAACCACAGCACAGTGCGCCCCAACTCACCCTCCCGCGACGCATAAACCGTGCCGCGCGGGACCCTACATGTACATGACCCGTCTCGATCTGCTGTGCCAGTCCCCGGAATCGATCAGATTCTCGCCCACCCGTGCCCCGCGCTCCGCTCCGTACCGTGTGCGTGTGCCGTGGGGGTTTATTTGAACCTCATGATTACCTCTGCCTTGCCTGTTTCCTTTGCAACAAAATGTCGGTTCCTTCCAATCATCACTGGCTCTTTTGGCGGTGTCATGCTGAACGATGGCGACTGCAATTGTCGAGGAAATGCACCCGGATTGATCGAAAGCACCCTGACAATAACTGTCGACTTTTTAGTCGTCAAAGAAACACGTGGGTTACAAGTCATTGTCCCTGCCGGGGCATCATTCACCAACCATCCCTTGACAGCAAAGGCTGCCAAGACCCGGCGGGGATCACAGACAAAAGATTCTTGTGAGGCGGGACAACAAAACACCGAGCAATGAAGACCGCGAGCAAGGTCACAGTCACACTGTCGCGTGGGAACTCACAGCACGCTCCAACGACTTGGCAACGAAGTTAAATGGTTGGGACTGATCACAAAATACGTACTGGCCTGATGGTGTCAAACATTTCATTTAGTTCGACTCTAAACTCAACGAAATGCAACTTTTGCGACCCAGAAACACATATCCCGCGCCATCCCGTGCAACTTTTCCCCAACCAATGTTAGTGGCCGTAGCTATCTGTCCTAAAACCGATGCCGCTGGCCAGATGACGAGAATCGAATATGTCCCTTGAGGTCTAAAATACATGAAAACGAGCGGAAAAACCGGAGACAGCCGGCTCAAACTGGGGCCCTTGCCCACACGTCGAAGTGAAGAGAAACGAGGCCATCCAGAAGATCTGGTCAGCGTCGAGCTGAGGGAACCCAGGTTTCTTGGGTAAAGTTCGCTGAAAATGGTTTGTGTACCGAGATCCAGACACTACACGAAGTGAACATGGGGAGTAAATGCCGCTGCCGGGTATGAATCATGCTGAGTCGCCATCTAGGTATCAAAAGGCTGAAATGCAATGTTCGTTCGTAGTAGTGTGCACTTAAGCAGAGACGCCGGCATGGCCCTGGGGCGGGAGGACATTGGTGCCGTAAGCGCCACCCATGTTGCCCGCGGGGCTGTAGTTGCAGACGGTGAACCATGCCTCCATGCTGGCAAGAGTGCCGGCAGGGCAGAGATAGGAGGCGCAGCCAACGCTGCTGGTGCCCTTCCAGACAAGCTGCGAGAAGTGGCCCCAGTCCTTGAAGTTGGCCATGCTGGGGCTGCTCTTTCCGTAGTCGCCAGAGGGGAACTTGCCAAGCTCCCCGTTGTACCAGAAGTTGCTGGCAGCCTGAGCGCCGGCCTTGTTCGCGCCGAACTCGCGGGCACCGCTGGAAGTGCCGTACATGGCGAGGTTCTGGCCATAGCCACCGCCACCAGGGGACCTGCAACCAAGTTAGTGATGAATCAAAGGATCATGCAAAATGGAAGACTTACAGGTCGTGCGCGAATTGGCACTTCTGAGCGGTCTGGAGAGCATAGCTGGCCAGGTCACCACCCCAGCTGAGGTCGCTAGCCGAGTGGTTGGCGCGATGGACGTTGTGGTGGTAGAGAAGCGTGCTCTCGTAGTCGCCACCCGACGGGGCTTGCTGGACCGGGGCGGGCTCGACAGGGGCGGGCGCAGGAGCGGGAGCCTCGACAACGGGCTCGGGGATAGGGGCGGGAGGAGCCTCCACAACCGGCGGGGGAGCTGGGGGTTCCTGAACGACGGGCGGGACGAAGACCTCGGGAACAACGGGCGCCGTGGAAGCGGGGGCGGGAGGGGGAGTAGACGAAGAGATAATCGAGGAGGTGGTGCTGGTCGAGGTCGGGCGGGAGTTCTGGCGGAACTTGGTGGGACGGTAGCGACCGTCGCGGCCAGCGGTCACGGTGACAGTGACCCACTCCATAACGACATCAGTCGCAACAACAAGCTTACGCTCCTGGAGGACGGGGCCGGCGGCGGCCAAGATGGCGCCAGTAGCGGCGAGAAGAATCGAGGATCTCATTTTTACAGAATTCAATGTGGCTGATCTGGTGGTCGATGGGAGCTTGCAAAGATGTCAGTATTTATCATCTAGCGGCCAGCGGCAGATGGAAAAGGTGTAAGTGTGTGACGTAGAAGGAGAAGGGTGCGGTTGGGCATGAGAGCAAACTGGGTCAGGGAGAGATATCGAGGGGTGCCGGCTGATTTGAATGATTGATTCTCAAAGCCAGTTACTTCCCAGTTGGGGACATCAAGACATTGTTGCAAGAAAAGGAGCGGAGCAGACGAGGTTGAACGGAATGCTTTGTGCGCGAGGTGAGACCTCACTGCGCGTCAGGACCCCAACATACCTTGTGTAGCCAACGGCTGAATCTGTTGACAGTCGATGTCTCGAAAGTGAGGGCGGAAGATCGGAGGTTATGATATCAGGGCCAGCTGGACAGCAGCACGCTGTGGGTAGGGTCCTTCAAGGATGACGACGGGATCGTGTACGTAGGTGAGCGTCGGACAACAGCTTGGCGGCGTGTTGTGGATCGAGATGACCTGCGTTCCCGGGTGGAAGGACCTTGGCGATACGTTGTCCAGAGACCAAAGAGGTGTTTTACTGTGAAGGAGTGAAAATGCCTATGAGACACCGGGCCGGCTCGGAACGCGAAGGTGGGAAATGGGAAGTTCGGAGAAAGGAGGTGTCGTGAACCGGATCGTGAATGAGAGGCAGGTTAAAGGAATGGACTGGAGTTGGATAACTCGCAAAGGGGAAAGGGCGGAAAGAAGGTGAAGGTGAGGTTGGAAGGGAGAAGGCCTCGTCCACAGGTTGGAGGTGGTGGTTAAAGGTGAGGGAAGGGGCGAGGTGGAGGAGGGGTGGGTGGGTTCTTACAGGTTGCCGTAAAATTGGGCCCAGACCAGAGCCTCTGGGCATCCTCGCCAACACCCCCGACTCCAGACGAAGGGGCCCTTGATCCCAGCAAGTCGGTCCCGCCCGTTTTGACCCTTCACACGTCACCCTCATCTTCTTGGTTTGCACTCCAGGGCTTCACTCCTTCCTTGCGCGGGGGGTAAATTTAGCGGCAAGAACGGGCTCTCATGCACGCTGCAGGGCGAGCTGACATGCCAGCCGCGGGAAGGGGTCAGGGCAGCGCATCCCTCGCACCGGATTCTGTTCGCAAAGCTTCCATTTTTCCATCGCTACCTATCTGTCGGCAGCTATTTTCACTTCATCAACGTTTCTAATTCCCGCCTCGTTGCATCCAATGTGCTGGGCGTGACTGGGCACTATCGGTGCGATGACATCGTGCGACCGTTGCCGACGTCGTCATCCCATCCGGGAAATGGAGTCACCTGGGCTTCAAATCGGACGGGCGCTTCCTCAGAACAGTGCCCAGCGCTCGCAGATTGTGCAACGGTGGCGCGCCAATTGGTCGTTTGTTGGAGTTCGTCCCAATTCCAAACAGGGCGCTTTCCTCTCGAACCCCCCAAGCTTGGCTGTTACGTGCACCCCATGTCCGTCGCCGAGAGCCGCCCGCCGTCGATTGGCGAGACTTCTCTTTCCCCTGCCTTAGCCTTCTGCGCCTTCCCGGTTCTGCGCATCCACACCCGGGCTAACCAATTTGGTGCCTTGCAGAAGTGCGGAGGCGATTGACAGCAGGGGAGCCAATTGCACAAGAAAATCCCCAAGGTGGGGCGTGCGTTCTTCTCTGAAACGGCGCCAATCTCGGTGGCGTCTTGTTAAATTAGCGCCAACAGATTGTCAGCATCTTCCCCGCGAGCGTAAAACTTAGCATGATATCGCGCTGACTGCTGGCTGACCCGCGTTGCTGTTATGGGGTTATCAGGGCGGTTCCGACCCAAAACTTGCGACAATCCAGCATCTCCCTTCATCAATCCCATCATCAAGCAAACGGTCCACCCAAACGAAACTCACGATCCCGGGTGCGATCTCCGGGGTGGCAATTCCATCACAATTTTCCTCGACCCTTCAATTCCCGGCAGAATCCCGCTTCTGGGTCCCGAAATTCTGGATTTTCTTTTGGGTTCTGTTTGCGCGGTTGTCTGTGGTCTTCTCTCTCCGGGCTGCATGTGGGGGAGTTGCGGCCGTCGCCAGCCACCAAGATTGCCAAACTGATAGTCTTGGTGGAAGGCGGGCTGACAGACAAGAACAGTAAGAGGAATGGAACCCCCCTGATGCGACCCCATGCGGCGAGCTGTTGGCAAAGCAGTCCGAGGGCAACCTCAACCGGATCAACCCATTTTGTGGGCGCGGGCCTGCGGATCAGGGAGACCGTCTTTTCCAGAGAAGATGGATGTGCGACCAGCCCCCTCGCGCGACCCCATAACCATAACTCTATCTGGACCTCGAAGGGGGCTAGAACAACAGACACCTTGCAAGTTCGCCCGCGTTTTGTTTGTCGCTCGCATGACAAACCCAAAGCGACGACGATCCAACAGTTCGCTAGTGCTGAGTTCCAAAATCCCTCTGCGCGGCAAACCCAGGGGTGAGCGGCAGCGTGCCCGGTCAGGAATCCAAATCCCAATGCCAAGAGTCTCTCTCTAGAAACTCTCGACCGAGTCGTCAGCGTGCTTTCCTCCAGCGCCTCTAAAAACGCCTCGGTATTCTGACCCTTGGTGTCTCACTCTGAGGCTTGCCTAGGGCGGCTGAGAGCCTGTCTCACTTGCCCGAGTGCACGGCGCTCTGGTTGGTCCCTCAGCAAAAACGGTCAAAACATGGCAGCCAGGCTGATTCCGAGGCCCGCAACCCCGACCTCGACTCGCTGGCCGGCAGTGTGTTGTTTAGATCGGATGACCCGGCCGGGCACCGCAGGCCGATGAGACCGCAGGACGCACGACAACGTATTTGTCACGCTGCAGTCCCGACTGCGTGTAGTTTTCGTGCGGGGTTGCACCGCTCTCGAGGCCAGGCCGCCAGGGGCTACAGCCGCATGAGACCATGTCTTGACCACCCGTCAAGCGGTGACGATTGCGCACGCCGACGGCTGTCATGCTGCTCGGGATGATGAGAGGCTAAGCTCAGATCGAGACCACATCATCGACCTCAACGGGCCAATATTCATCATACCGTAATCATCCCCTCTTCCAAAACAGCCCCAAAACAACCCGATCGCTGATTTCGAGTCTTTGCTGAGACAATTGACAATAATAGCCCATCCATTCCAACTTGTCATCCCTTGGCAAATCCCGAGCAAACATATGGACAAGGTGTCTTGAAGTTGTGATCCCTGGAATTCTTCTGTTGCCTAACCTGCCAGAAAACCCTGCCTATCACATCACCAACCACGTTACCTTGCATCTTTCCCCGGCGTTGTGCCTGTTTGCCTGTTGCTAGCCCAAATATCCCTCACCATGCTTCGGACGACGGCGCCGCGGCGACCCGTCCGTCAGGAAGCGAGCAAGGCCGGACACTTTGCCTGTCAGGGATAGATTGCGCCGTACGCCGGCCTACCGTCACGCGGCATCCGGTTGACGGCTGCCCCGGGCTGCGGTGCCCGTGAACCCCTCCTCCCCGCACTGTTGTAACCCATGGCGGGAATTAGCTAGACAGAGTCGGATGTGTGCATCGGATCCTCCGGGCTGTTGGTCGGACTTTGTGCATAAGTGTGTCTGTGGCTTCCCCGTTGGGTGTCCTCAACTCGGTAACACTTGCCCTCGGGGGCCGCTTCTCCTTCCCGTCTTCCCCCGCCAGATCACGTAACTCGACCGCATCACCTTTTCCGTGAAGAGAAACCCTACCAAACGCGCGGCGTCCCGTCGTCTAGCGCGTTGGAATGCACTCGGGCCGCCTGACTCCGTCTTCGCGGGGAGCATGTCTCAATGACGGTGACTCCAAGAAGGAACTTTTGGCCCCTTAGCCCACTCTTTTCCATCCATCGGAGGTGTGATCGAGACGGCGAATGTTAGAGCTAGAACACACCACGTGGCAAAGACATTCCTGTTCTCCTGGAGGGTGAGAGGGATAGAAACATTTAGTAAGCCCGGGTCTGGATTGTGCTACCACGCGGGTGCGCGAGACCGGAAGGGAAATGGGTCTCGGGACGATTGGGAGCGTAGGACACGATGTGTGAGCGATGGACTCGATTCCCTTCGTCTTACGGAGAGAGCACAGAGTTTGTGGATTGTTTGCCACAGTGTGAACAGAGACCGGAGAAGAAACTCCTGCGGTGGCTGTGCAAAAAGGGATCTATATTAGGCTCGCCGTGGTTTGTCGTCAAGATGACTGGGATCACGTAGGTGGCTTCTTTTTACTTGTAGCCGGCAAGTCGGGTATCTATCTGTCAGGGCGATCGGCGGTGGTATTGTGTCACTCTGCAATCATGGATTGCCCGGTAGGGTGGGATGTGGTCGCTGGTCAACGTAATGTTCAACTGAATGGTTGGGACGGGCTTCTTCATAAGGGTCTGTTGGTGTGATAGGCAATCTGATGATCCGCGTTCAGAATCGGCGTCGCCTCTCGTCAGCAGTGGCCACGGGAAACGATGCAAACGCCACAGGCCAAAGTCATCTCTTGTTTATCACCCGATTTTACCTATGTACACCTAATACAGACAGATGCAACAGGTTCATTCCCGTCTCGTGAAAAGGACCGACGTGGGGTCGAATCCGGCATCAGGTCCATCGCAGCCACACCGCAGAATCCAACACTTATGGTTTTGCGGGAGCCGGGGGAGGAAGACCGCGGTTCTTAGCGTCAAGAGCCCTAAGCTCCTCGAGCTGGCGGGGAGGAACAAAAGGCTTCTGGTCACCGGGGATGGCGTAGTGGGCGTAGATTTGTGTTCGCCTGAGATGCACGGGGATATTGTCCTTGGGCTGATCGGGGACAACCTTCTCAAGGCCCTGTGATTGGGAGTCAGTTTCCGTTCCAAGCTGGTCCTCTGAAGTAGACATACAAGATTCTCGAACACGCATTTGTTGAGCTTCCACTCCGGGGGCCGACACTGCCAGAGCTGGTGGTTGTTGTTGTCAAGGCACTCCCAGTGCTTCTGGAATTCCTTTAGGCAGTGGGTGTTGATATCCTTGATCCTGCTCGCCCGTCAGTAACCCCATAGTCCCCGAAACCCTCACTCCCTGCTACAAAGAGAACCTACACGCTCCGGGCGCATCTGGTGACCCTGCGGCCCTCCTTCAGGCACTCAAACTCGCCCCTGCCCGGGTTCTCCGTCTTGCACTGCATGTAGTCATCGTTGTAGTCCCGGCATCGCGCGCCGATGAAGAACGAGGCGGAATAGAGTGGCGCAGAAGTAACGCCCAGTTCCTTGACCTTGGGAATCGACTCGGGGAGGGGAGTGGTGTCGACCAGCTCCGACTGGTTGAAGCTAGAAGTTGTCGTTAGCGTCTCGAATTGCTTGGTCAATTGGGGGTCACGGCCGGCCAATTGGGCCTCCAACGGTTCATAGAAGACGGGGATACCTACACGGGCTTTCGGGCAGCCATTTCGGTGGTGCTGGTGGCCTTACGGTCGATGCAAAGCTCGTCTTGGGTGCGTGGTTTGGAGCTCTAGCGAGGTGTGAGCCTGTGAGGTTGAAGTTCCCAGGAAGTGGGTCTGTGGCCGTGGTTCTGATTGGCGGGGTGGCTGGGCCCAACTGACAAGGCCGCGACGCGGTGACGGATGGAGCTTTGGCCTGTTGTGGGGATTTATTTTTCACGTTGCGGGCAGCGGGACATGTTCCAGTCCCGCGAAACGACTTTGCGAAAGGCGACGTTCGTCCCCCGAGTTTTTGTTCCTCGTCCTGCACCACTATCGAGACGCGCAGGGTAGTGATTCATTCATTTCGTTGGTGCGCGTCGCTTCCATCGCCGTTGCGCTCTTCCGGCCTGCGCGACCTTTTGTTTTTATCTTTTCTAAGGTTACTTTGGCCTCGCGCTGCCTCGTTCCCTCCATTCCGACACAACAATGTTCTCGTCCCTCAACAAGCCGCCCGCGGCCCAGTCCGTCTTTGGCAATCCGGGGGCAACCAGCTTGTTCGGTCAGTCGTCGGCAACCGGCCTTGTGAGTTTCGTGCAGTCTGCCGCTGCGATGCCTGATAGTCGTAGACATTTGCTGATGCAGACTGCCCAGCAGCAACAACCGCAACAGCAACAACCCCAGCAGCCGGCCGTGTCAGTGCTAGGCCAGTCACAAGCACCCACAAACCCACAGCTGGGTAGTTCTTTATGGCAACCTGGAAGCCAGACAACCTGTACGTCGAACCTTTGATCGGCAGCGGTTTGCGCTTTCCTCTCGCAACAAACTTCGCGCAGTGTTTTCATCATGCCTATGATTTTTACTAACTCGGCTCCCTTGCCTATAGTGCAGAGATCGATCCCCGAGCAGATCCAACTCGTTACCGAGAAATGGGACTTTTCGAACCCGAATTGCGCTTTCAAGACTTACCTTTACAACAAGGTTGATGAGGCAACCATACCATTCCGCAAGCCTGGCCCTCTGGACGATCCCAAGGAGTGGGAGGAGGCGCTACAACACAAGCCAGCACCTAACTACATCCCGGTTCTTTGCGCTGGCTTCCCCTCCATCGTCGCTCGCCTTGTCCTACAGCGCCGCGCTATTTCCGAATTCAACAACATCTTGCACGCCATCAACATCAAGCTCGACGAGATTCTTTCTCGGCACGACCTCGAACACTCGGTGCGCGCGCTCAACGCCCGAAGGCGACATGCTGAGCTGAGCAAACGGTGCCTTGCGCTGGCTTCAAAGGTTCAGGTGCTCCGGAACAGGGGCTATGCGCTCAGCAGCGATGAGGACGAGCTTCGACAGAAGTTGCAGAAGATCGACAAGGGGCTCCAAGATCCAGCACTTAGTGCACGCATGGAGGAACTCTGGAGCCGTCTTATTGTTCTTCGGGGTCACGCCGACAGCCTGAAGGACCAGATCAACAAGCCAGGCTTTGCAGATGGCGATGGGCTGGGCGAGGAAATCGAGGCGAAGGCCAAGAAGGTGAGATGCTCCAGTGCTCTCCGGAGACCACATCCGCTAATATGAGTGCAGATTCTGGAGGACTATGAGAAGCAGCTCCAGCATCTCAAGAAGCAAGTAGACGAGGCCAGGAAAGATTTCGACGAGTGGGACGCGTTGCACAACCCGACGTCCACCCCTGCGGGCTCAGCTTGATCGGAAGGTTGTATCTTGGTGTGGAATATTTATCTGGAAAACGTTCCAGCGACGCGGATTAGGAAAGTTGGGTGTTTGATAGGATACCTGGTTGCATCATCGGCGTTAGGTGTATATGTTTGTAATACAATTGTTCACCAAAGCCATTGTCTTTTCTTGGCCTCCGCGTCAATGTCAAGACTGATCCGCTTCTTTTTGAACTCTTTTTGCTTCCCTGCTTCCCCCTCGAAAGCAGTCTATCCAAACCGTACGCCAGAGCGGGAACGACGCTATGCCCATGACAATCGCCCAAACATCGTACACTTCCAACTGGGAGCTCCGTGGTGTCGCGTTTCGTGCTTTCGCAACACGCCATCATCGTCAACAGCCACAGCCTGGGCTTTTACACCCTATGCACCACCAGGTCCCGAGTCCCAGGTCTATGCGCCATGTTGTACACAAGTATTTACAGTAATCGAGTTGGTAAAGGGTATCGTGGGATTGACTATTTAAAGGAGCTTCCAGACCGCATCGATAACGAACGGGGCTGCTAACTGTCAGTTGAAGCGCCAACGGGGGAGCGGC
Source organism: Cercophora sp. LCS_1 (assembly GCA_036250225.1). Lineage (NCBI taxonomy): Eukaryota > Fungi > Ascomycota > Sordariomycetes > Sordariales > Lasiosphaeriaceae > Cercophora > Cercophora sp. LCS_1. The sequence goes on from JAPZLL010000024.1 coordinate 56,923, forward strand.
GGTGTCGTACAGAGGTAGAGGGTGATAGCGCTCCCAATGGCCATCTTGACAGTGAGGTTGGCCTCGGCCTCAGCGGCGGCAAGCTCTTCAGGAGAGGGGGTAGGGGGGGCAACTGTTGGGTCGCATCGTCAGATCACGTCTTCCACGGTGCCCACAGCCCACACAAAAACCTACATCCACCGAACATCTTGGGTAATTGGGGTAATCGTGCGGAGAAGGTCGATTCAACTCGTCGAGCGCGATACTGACCAGTAGTGGTGATGCTGTTGTGAAATCGCGGACAAACAGAAACTGCGGTTAGGTCGAGACCACGTCAGGTGCAGTATCCGATCTGATTTTTTTTGGGCGGTTCTTGCACCAACCCCAGAATCGGTGACGCCACACGGAGCCGCGCCAGGCATGGCCAGTTCGCATCCGTCTTGGCCCTGGGGTTACGTAAGGTTCACGCCTCAGCTCGGCCAATCGGAGGGGCTGCGGCGAGCGGTGAGATCTTGCCCGAGAATACCCGACCCCTTTATCAGCGCCTTCCAACGGATCTGGGGACCGATAGCGGTGGGCGATAGAAGCGATGGAGCAATCGTTTTGGATGAGGCAGGGGGGAAGGAGTGTCTGGGGTTTTCTCTCTTGCTCTCTTACTCACCAGCTTCCCCTTTTTCCATCTTCGCGGGCAAAGAAAGCCGACAGTTGAACGCTTTGTTCGCGAAGGTGGTGTCCCTTGACGTCAGCTCCCGCCAATCCTCCGTCCCTGGAATTCGTTGCCAGGACCCGGACCGTTTCTCCCAGCGACGGTCGCGTGTTTGCTCACTGCCGTGCACACCACACGAAGCACATTGGTGCAGGCGGCTGTGTGCTGCTGAGGGGCTCAATTGCCGTTGTCGACGTGGTTTTGGAGACTTTTCTTCTCTCCCGGCCGACTTCGACGTGTTCCAACTCGCCCCTTCGGCAACTCGGTCCTAGGGAGCGTCGCGATTGGTCAACCTCGGCTTCCTTTGCTTTAGGAAATAACACTCCGGCATCGTTTCGCCTCCACGGTTTTTCACATTGTTCTCTCAATCCCTAGAGAGTTTCTGGCGACAACGATGGCTTCCCGGTATCTCATCCGCGCCGGTCGGTCTACCGGGGCCTCCTTGACATCTCGTGCCCTGCCGGCTGCATCCCTTGCACGGATTCGCATCCGGTCGTATCATGCTCGGGCTGCCGAACACACGGAAGAATATGCTACAACCACACAAAGCTCAGACTGGGTGAAGTTGCCTGAGTTCCAGATCAACGATGGCTTCGTCAGACGTCATATCGGGCCTGATGACTCGAGCGCCACTCAAATGCTCAAGGAGCTCGACCCTCCGGCCACGACTCTTGATGAGTTTGTCGAGCAGGTCATTCCTCCCAACATTTTGACGTCCCGGATATTGTTCGATAACAAGCGTGACTCCTTTACCACTGTTTACCACACACCTGTTCGTGAGGGGCACACGGAAGCTGAGGTGCGCAAGATGGGCCAGCTCCTCGCACACAAGAACAAGATCGAAAAGTCCTTCATTGGAGCGGGTTACTCCGGTACACTGGTTCCCGAAGTCATCAAGAGGAATGTCCTTGAGAGCCCTGCCTGGTACACCAGCTACACGCCATACCAACCCGAGATCAGTCAGGGCCGACTGGAGTCCCTGCTCAACTTCCAGACCCTTGTGTCTGATCTGACTGGCCTGCCAATTGCTAATGCCAGCTTGCTCGACGAGGGAACGGCTGCAGCCGAGGCGATGACAATGTCTCTCAACGCGCTTCCTGCTTCTCGAGCAAAACGACCAGGGAAAACGTTTGTCGTCTGCGCCCGGACACATCCACAGACGAGAGCAGTTCTTCGGGGCCGCGCAGAGGGGTTTGGCATCAACATTGCCATCGTAGACCTTGCCAAGGGCGACTATTCCGAGATTGAGGCTTTGGGTGACGACCTGGTGGGTGTTTTGGTCCAGTACCCGGATACATACGGCCACATCGGCGATTACGGCTCGCTGGCTGATCTTGTCCACAAACAAGGGGCGCTGCTGAGTGCTGCCACGGATCTCCTGGCGCTCACCACTATCAAGCCTCCAGGCGAGTGGGGAGCAGATATCGCGTTTGGCAACTCGCAGCGACTTGGAGTCCCGATGGGAGCCGGCGGCCCTCACGCCGCTTTCTTTGCCGTCAAGGAAAAGCACAAGCGCAAGATGCCGGGCCGCTTGATTGGTGTATCCAAGGACCGTCTTGGTAACCGGGCCCTCAGACTCTCGCTACAGACAAGAGAGCAGCACATTCGAAGAGAAAAGGCCACAAGCAACGTATGCACAGCTCAAGCGCTCCTCGCAAACATGAGCTCCCTGTATGCTGTCTACCATGGGCCCGAAGGACTTCGCGAGATCGCTGAGAAGATCAATTTCGCAGCAAGAGTTGTCCACTTGGGAGCCAAGGCCTACGATTTCCACATCTTCAACCGCCGAGCCGGGGAGGATGTGGGACCAATGTGGGACACGGTGGTTCTACACGAGAAGGGCGGTGCTCCCGCGTTCGAATTCTTCGCAGAGAAGAGACACCTTAGACTACGCAAGTTCGATAGTGATCGTGTTGGCATCAGCGTCGACGAGACTACGACAGAGAGGGATATTCTGAATGTGCTCGGTGTGTTCCGCGACGTTGCCGCCTCGAGAAGCCCCAACACGGAGTGGCCTGAGCCAAGCGCTATCCTCGGTGAACTCGCCAGAACTGTCAAGGCTCAAGGCTCTTCTGTCCCGCAGGCCTTTGTTCGAACCAGCAAGTACTTGACGCATCCTGTGTTCAACTCTCACCATTCAGAGACCGAAATGCTACGGTACATCCACCACCTGCAGTCCAAAGACCTCTCCTTGGTGCACTCGATGATACCTCTCGGTTCTTGCACCATGAAGCTCAACGGCAGCACCGAGATGTCGCTTATCACCCTCCCTGGATTCTCCTCCCTTCATCCCCATTCCCCATTCACCAACATGGAAGGCTACGCACACCTTGTCAGGTCTCTCCGAAAACAGCTTGAGGAGATTACGGGCATGCACGCCACTTCGCTGCAACCAAACTCTGGTGCCCAAGGCGAATTTGCTGGACTCTTGACGATTCGAAAATACCACGAGAGTCGGGGCGAGGCCGGCCGTGATATCTGCCTCATTCCTGTGTCTGCTCACGGCACAAACCCCGCTTCAGCCGCAATGGCAGGAATGCGTGTCGTTCCTGTCAAGTGCGACGCCAAGACAGGCAACTTGGACCTGGAAGACCTTCAGGCCAAGTGCGAGCAGCACTCGTCGCAGATCGGGGCCATGATGGTCACGTATCCCAGCACGTACGGCGTGTTTGAGCCAAAGATCAAGGAGGTGTGCGAGATTGTTCACCAGTACGGCGGCCAGGTCTATATGGACGGCGCCAACATGAACGCGCAGATTGGTCTCTGCTCGCCAGGAGAAATTGGCGCTGATGTCTGCCACCTGAACCTCCACAAGACGTTCTGCATTCCCCATGGTGGTGGCGGACCCGGCGTGGGACCTATCTGTGTCAAGGCTCATCTTGAGGAGTTCCTGCCGACAAAACGGATTCTCGCGCAGAATGTCACAAACCACCCTGTCAGCAGCGCGGCCTATGGAAGCGCCAGCATCCTGCCCATCAGCTGGGCTTACAACACGCTCATGGGTGGCGAGGGTCTCGTTAAGGCGACCAAGATCACTCTGCTCAACGCAAACTACCTCCTCAGCAAGCTGAAGCCGCATTACAAGATCCTCTACACCAACGACCATGGTCGTTGCGCCCACGAGTTCATCCTCGATGTTCGTCCGTTCCACGACACGGCCGGCATCGAGGCCATCGATATTGCCAAGCGCCTGCAGGACTACGGCTTCCACGCCCCGACGATGAGCTGGCCTGTGCCGAATACATTGATGATTGAGCCAACTGAGTCCGAGAGCAAGGAGGAGCTAGATCGCTTCGTTGACGCGCTCGTCAGTATCCGCCAGGAGATTCGCGAGATCGAAGAGGGCCGTGTGCCGAAGGAGGGCAATGTTCTCAAGAACGCGCCCCACCCCATGGTAGATATAATTGATGGCGACGGTGATGGTGGTTCCAAGTGGAACAGGCCGTACTCGCGCGAGAAGGCGGCGTATCCACTGCCGTGGTTGAGGGAGAAGAAGTTCTGGCCCAGCGTCGCCAGGGTTGACGACAGTAAGTTAATCTGATGTCTGCAATGGGGGATAAACGTTAACAAGCAAACAGCATACGGTGACCTGAACCTCTTTTGCACATGCCCTCCTGTCGAGGATACCACCGGCGGCAACCTGTCGAGTATCCAGGAGAACTAACGTATATACGGACGGGGATTTCCTTTGGCGTTTTGGAAGGAAAGGGATGCTTCAACAGATACGACGGAACGGAGATTTGGTGTTTATGAGGACGAGTGATGGGAAAGATGTGCGCTTCAACAATAATACCCATGGATCTGTGTCATTCAACGGGACCGGAGTTCAACAAGACCAAAGGGACGGAGATAGACGATACAGGTGATAGATGCCAATATTTTGCTCAACTTGGGCACTTGCACACGTGGCTCTTTGTCAACGCGCGTTCTGCGAAAGTGACTCGTGGATGGGCAGGCCATGTGGGAAATAAATCTCGTTTTATCTTCCAGACACCGGCTATGCTCACCCATTGTCAACATATAGACAAATCTAAGCCTCGAACACTAAAACCAACGCATCATCTCCCGCTGTGACAACCCGCTCACCAGTCTCCCCCTGAACGAAACCCAACACGCCACCGCCCTCACCACCACCCCTGTGTCCCCGCCACTCCTTCACCAGCCCGGTAGCAGCAGCGACCTGCTGCCCACTAGGCGTCGCACCTCTCAGATCCCACCTCCTGACAACACCGTCCAGTCCGCACGATGTGAGCAACCACCCCGCCGCAGCGCCCGTCGCTGCCTTGACGAAATCCACCTTGACCACCGACTCCCCGTCATGCGCACCATTGAGGTGTTTCCTCACGGCAAACGACCTCGCCGTGTCAAAAACGGCTATACTCCCGTCTACGCTACCCGCGGCCAACAGCGTCTGCGGCACCGGCGCAAACGCCAACGTCTCGATACCGTCCTGCTGCACGTTCAGCGACGCCAGAATGGCGCCAGCCTGTGACGACGGCTCCGCCTTTCCGCCGCGGCGGGCTTGTTGCGCCGGCGCTGACAGACGCGGGAGCCCAACGATGCGGATCGCGCCGCCTGCGCCGCCTGCTGCTAGGAAGGCGCCAGTCGGCGCGAACGCCACCGAGTATAACCCACCATCAACGAAGAAGCGGTTGTCCGACTCGGTAAGAGACACGACGGTTTGGTTGTTGGATGTGAGGAGGTTCTTTGCGGCCGCTTCGCCAAAGGGGTCGAAGACGTGGAGGGAGGCGTCTTCGGAGACGGAAGCGAGGAGGAGGCCGTCGGGCGACCAGGCGCCTGCTGTTGAGGAGGCGGTGTGGAGGAAGTAGGATTGGAGAATTGTGAGGGGCGTGTCGGAGGTGGTGTCGATTGTGAAGACCCAGACGGAGCCGTCCGAGGCGCCGAGGGCGAATGTATTTGGGTGCGAAGGCGCGGGGCATGGCGCGAGCCAGTTGATCTCTTCGGTTTCGTTGGAGGTTGTGAGGAGGGTGAATTGCGGCCCGGGGGCGGCGGTGTAGACTTGTAGACGGCCGTCGAGACCCCCTGAGACGAGGAAGTCGCCTCGGGGTAGGGTGAAGGTCAGTGCGTTGATGCTGTCGGTGTGGCCGGTAATGGAGAAGACCGGGGAGAGGGAGGGGTTCTCGGGGCGCGGGGCCGAGGGGTTCGAGGAGTAGGAGGCGGGGAGGACGGGGCGGGAGGCGGCGGCTGAGGTGTCGAAGACATAGCCCGCGCCCGGCGCGTCGTCGGCTTCGCCTTCGGAGCCGCCTGTTGCGATGATGTTGGGGTACAGGGGGTGTTGGGCGATGGCAAAGACCGAGTCTTTGTGCGCGTCAAAGTAGGCTATGCTGTCGTTTTGGAGGTGGTATTCTTCGTTGTCGCCTTCGTCGTCCGAATCCATAGGGACATCGCCGTCGTCCTCGTCGAGGACTTCTTGGATTTCGTCTTCGGCGAGCATGTCGGCTTCATCGTCGACCTCGGCGGGGTTCTGGTAGGGTTGCTTGGAGGACGACATTTTCGCTGGGTATCTTGGGTGTCGCAAAAAGGAGAGAAGAGAGTGTCAGTAAAATGAGCGAGCGGTGGCCTTGCGCTGGAAGATGGCAAACGGCCGCGCAATGGTTTTATCGCCGTTTGGACGGTCGGAGGGGCACAAGTTCAAGGTGGGGGATGATTAGTTTTTCTGCTTGATAAGCATGGCGATAGCGATGGCGGGGTTTGTTCGACAGGCTTCTGAGGCTGAATCATCGCGCTAATCGGCTGCGCTTGCAGGCGGTTACAGCGGCTCACAGGATCCACAGATGACGACGTCTTCGACAGAGGTCCGTCGTCAGTTCACCACCACAGTGCATGGGCGACGAGGCACCTCACAGCGAGCAGCGCAGACGTTGGTTGAACTCTCACCTCTCGAATGCTAATTTACGTGCAAAGCAGCGACTGCAGTCATTGAGCTCCCCTAATCGATTGCTAGCTTGGCAGGGGCGACCGGGGTCCCTGCAGGGCGGGGGGTCGGCGTCGGCCCAGCGGTTGTTACATGTGCAATTCCTGTCGACACGCGGCGATTGCGTCCCCAGCAAAAACAAAACGCAAAGGCTTGCATGATGACGCCGACTCCACCAAGCAAATTGCCCCTCGCCACTGACAGACGGATCGTCTTTGAACCGAGAAAGGAGTACAATAGCCAGGCGACTCCAACATCGATGATCCAACCCTTTTCCCAGCAACCTACCAGCCCATGATAAGTGAAACAGAAAACTCCCAAACCACCCCTGTCCAAATCGCCAGTAGCCTCAAAGTCAAGAAGCTTCAAAATCTGGCCCCTAGGGGGATGGTCCCGACTGGGATGTTTCTAAGCAACATTCCAGCAGCAACCTTGTTTTCGCCGTCAGTTGTTACAGCAAAGACGACATGCCCGACGCACATATCGCAGGGGGTAGCTCCGTGGAATGTCCTTGTCACCGGCGGGGGACAAAAGATGCCAAGGTGACGCTGCACCCTTCCCGTGTGTTGTGACAGACTGGCTGCCGGGCGTGAGGTGCGGTGGCAGATGTAGGCGTGGTAAATCTTGGTTGTTGATGGTGTGTATAGCGACAAAGCAAACGAAGAAGGGGCAAGTGAAGAAATCGTCAAACCCTCGGCACAGACGCAGGCCTGCCGTTCGAAGGTCACGTATCGCATCCCCAATTTCTAGGGCGACCAACTTGGCACCCAGTTCGGCGCCCAACTGCGAACATCTGCTCTGCCTTAAAGAATGCCTAGACACCGGGTCTGTCCCGGGAATATGCTGGGTTTTGCGAGCAGAAAACTGGCAACGGCTGCCCAGTCCTGGGCAAGAACCATGCTTCCTGCGCTTGCGATGCTTTCCCCCCGCAACCGGCGGTGGCTGCTGTTGGTCGAAACTCTTGCTCGCCTGGTCCATGCGCGCAAGGGGAGCAACTAATGCTAGATTGTGTAGAACTTTGTCATTGTGTTGAGCATCTGGCTAAAGTCATTGTCGGCAACTTTGGGTTCTCTACCAAGACCCTGAGCCAGGTGACGAGCTCTTCGCTGTTGTCTTCGTTGTGGTATCGTCCCACAGAATGAGTTTTGCCACACTGTCAACTTCGAGAGGCTTTCCAACCGAACCCCACTCCAAGGGGATATTGTTGTTTCCAAAGATGTGTCCAGAGAGGCGTTCCTGGGTCCACGTGCTTGTCGTAGAGCACCAATCTCTATTGACAACACAGCGGACACGCCGATTTCCCTGAGTGGCTTCCACTACTTCTGTTTTAGGGTCGTTATGGCGGTGAAGCTTTGTGCCCGGAGTCTCTCAATCGTCCTGAGATGATCAAGACACTCGTCATCGGTGATTTCACTCAACCCCAAGCACGTGATGCTAAATAACCTCCCTTCCCTACTAATGCTGAGGACTGAATGCAAAGAAACCTGCGCCCAAGTGGAGAACTTGTTGAAGAAATGTACGTTGTATATATAATGTAGAGACATAGCAAATGCTCGTTGGCGCTGTAAGGTATCGCCGCGTTCTTGCTGCGCGTGCAGCAAGCGAAAGGTGTGCTCCCAGTCGAACCGGAAGCCATCCCGTGGAGGTCAGAAGGACCCCGAAAGAAAATTGAGTCGTCTGGCGCAAGAGCTGGCCGTTGCCGAGCCAGTCCGTGATCGGTTCAGCGGACTGCGTCCCGGAAGGTTGTAGCTGGGAGCTGGGAGCTGGGAGCTGGTTGTGATGCTCCCTGACGTCGATGTCGGTTTGGCACGGTGTGCCATCGCTTAATGGAACTGTCTTCTCCTCGGTCAGAAGATGGGATGTGGAACTGGGGGAACCAGTGACTTACCACGTCAGTTCATGTCGACTGGCGATGGTCGGTTCGGCACACTTCGATCAAGCGTTGTTCCGGCCTAGCTCTGTCTGGCGGCGCTCCGGGGATAGGGACGGAGGCCCAGCAAGGGAAAAGAGAGTAGAGGCATCCCAGGAAAGCCGCCCATAGCACAGGTAAGTGAGTGAGAGTAAAAAAGCAAAATAGGTGCCGGCAAGACGACGGAGGAGATTTGAGGATAAGAATGGATATGAGGGAACCAATGGCAAACAGGTCAAATCGGGCTTGCTGCCTTACCCTAAGTCCTGAAACTCTCGACCCCACTCGTGGCAAAAAAAAAAAACCGATCGAAGAGGCCAGCGGAAAGATCGCGACTTGCATGAGGTTTCAAGGCTGTGAGAACAAAACAGTCGGTGAGTGTCACCGCCTTTTCCAGGACCAGGTCAGTGAGACAGTGCTGATCAAAGCGGACACTGGCAGGCTAAAGGGCGCATGCAGAAGTTGAAGCAAGCACCCAGCGGAAGCGAGCGAAGGAATGAAGGCGGTCCATGCTTGGTGGCCTGTCTGATGGTCCCGGTTCGTGCTTATCTGAGTGTCTGAAGTCCCCGAGGCAAACCTTGCAAAGCATCCCGTGAGTGTCACATTGGAGTTGATGCTGCAGACGAACTGGACTGGATCGTCACAATTTTGCATGCTGGCAGTAGAAATTGCGGGAGTCCGCTTTGCCGTCCATGGACAAGAGTTGGAGATCTATTTGTCTTCAGCAACACGCTGAATCTGCCGTCGCACCATTCAGAGGCACTGCCAGCTTCCAGGAGGTGCAAACAATTTAAATAGCGGCGTGTTGCATGAAGTACCCATGCCTTACAACCCCGGCATCCCGACAGCTGTCTAGTGTCAGCTTTTGTCATTCAGCCTTGGTGTAGAAGGTCGTCAGTCATTATTGGTGAGGTGGCCGACTGCATATCACCGCAACTGCAGGGGGCGGAGAGCCTGAAGCCTCCGGGATATCCTGGTGTTGATCGTGATGAACGCAGCTTCCCGCGGACAGAATCTCGGATGGTGTCCCTGGTGGTTGTCCCTGAAGGCCTTGCAACCACTGCTTCCAGCCAGTCATTTGATTTTCTGCAGGAGGCTAACCGAGCTTTTCAGCCTCAGATGCATCACTTGAAACGCGGGCTGATGCTGCAGTGAAGAGCTGGAGCGTCTGGTAAGAACCTTGACGTCCACTCCGGTCGCCACTTGACGCATCCTTGGTGCCCGCAAAGGAGAGAAGACAGTGCCTGGCGGGAGGGGCGGCTAGCTCGCCAGTTGGCCGATACCAGAGAAGCGGATTCTGGTAGGCTCAATGAAACCCCTGTGGTTGAGTCGAAAGAAATGTGTTGTCAGTCATGCTGGGTGCAGTGCCGAAGCGATGTGTGGTTATGAGGGATTCTGCATGTCTCTGCCGGCCCAAAACGTGCCTGACCATACAGAATAATGGTCCATGTGAAAATTCAGGGGGACTTCACTGCAGAAGCAACGGATGAATCTGAAATCTGAAGGCGTTGAGAAATAATCAAGAGGCCTGGAACCATTGTCTTCACCGGCGGCAACAATGACTCCACGTCTATTGGGAATGAAACTGGCTGTCGAGCTGCGTTGAGTGTGTCGATGATTTTTTGTCGTCAACTCCATGGCACCCAGAGCCTCGTGGCACCCAGAGCCTTGTGGCAGGTCTTGGTGGTTGTTCGAAGGAAAATTGTTGCTCCGGCGGCGCGCAGTGTTGCTGAGTCGGATTCGCGAAAGTTATCGGATGGCTGAGACATGAAGCCGTCGCGATTTGTTGAGCGTTCTGCCGATCCCCAACGCCTCCGTCTTCAATGCTGTTCGTGTTCTCGATATGTCTCGATCGAAATGCTGGGCGCGGAGGTATGGGTGCCCTCAACAAACGACTTAAGGTAGTTTCCCCGCCCCCCTTCGAGATAAACCCCGATCCCGGTTATCTGGCCGGTACTGATTGAGGTGCTGGGTGTGCGGTATGCGGTGGGCAGGCCTCAACGGGATGCAAGGCAGCTGTCCCATCCCCCGCAGAGGCGGTCAAACGGCAGCGGCGACCGGCCCCAGTACCTCCCCGGGCCTGGGACCGTCCCATTGCGAGAGCTTGAGCGACACCCGGCACAGAAGGGAACATTTCTCGCTTCCTTGTGCTGCACAATTGATTGGCGTAAAGTGAGCCCCTTCTGTGCGTCCTCTGGCTTCCCCGCCCCCCCGGGGTTTGTGTAGCACATGTATTCTATTTGGGAGGAGCTCGGGGGCCAAACCAACACCAGCAAAGACTAGGGATGCCGGGGCGGACCCGCCTCGGAAACTCGACAGGCATAAGACGCCATGGCGCGGGTGAAGAACCGCGCGCGCATTCAGCCGTGGCAAAGCCTGATGGTTGAGATCGAGTACCGTCAGTTCTCAACCCAGCGGCCATTTTCCCTGCCAGAATGGCTTGTTTCGCACGCTGCCTGACGAGCTAGTGCGAAGAGGTGGGATGCAGGTTGGACGGGGTGGTGCACCTCGAGCCCATTTGGCGACACACAAGGCAGATTGGTGGGGCTACGCTGCATCAAGCCAGCGACGAGTGGAAGAGGTGGGGGCTGTCATGCACGGGCGACCGGAGCTGAGACGCGCTCCGTCAATTGGACGAACTGGAATGCTGGCGGACGGCTACTTTCTGCACTTTCGAATTTATGCGTTGTTCCTCGTCGGGGCAAACCGCGAGGCTCTTAGCCCGTCCTGTGACCCTGCGCGCCGCGATCGGCTTTTGTGTTGGGTCTTAGCCGCCCATCCTTTCATGGCAGCTCCGTTGTATCAGTGTTGACTTGTTGATCATGTTGGTCCTGTTGCCGGGGTGTTGTTGTCAGAACAAGAGTCACTTGCCGCAGACGCATCTGAGCGGCCTAGCATTGTAAGCGAATGAGTCTTTCCGTGGGGGTCCAGGAGGGCATCGCAGGCCCCCGGAAAGCCGAAAAGGGCCAGGACCAGGCAGCATCTTGACAAGTGCTGGAATGAAAATTTGCTGTTCAGGGGGTCCATGTCAATGGCTATGACCTCCCAGGTCTCAAAGAACGCTCAAGTTAGGGTGTGTCAATAAAACGATGTTCCGATTCCTGGGGTAGACGAGCGCTATGAACACAACGAGCGAACCCTATACCTGTGTGATGCGCTCCCAGGACTCAAACAATGGCGTTAGAATCATATCCCGGAAGCACGTTGCAAAAGCCTTATCCGCAGACAACAGGGCTTTGCCCTCCCCGTTCTTATCGAGAAAGGACCTCTCGATACACAACCTGACGGCCCGTTCGTAGTTAATACCTGCCTCCTTTCTAATTCTGCCGCTTCGGAGCACCATCTTCGCTAACAGGACGTTTGTCCAGTAATCCGGTCTGTCCTGTCGACCGTGCTCTTGCCTCATGTCCTCGATTGATCTTCCAAGCGCAAGTTCTGTTAGGGCAAGCCCCAGGTTTGTCAAAACTGGCTCTTCGTCAAGGTGTTGGTCAAGGTCGACAAGAGACTGGTCTCCAGCAACAACCACCGCCGACGTTCCAGTGGTTCTGTGTGTGATCGAATACATCTTCTGCATGATAAATATCGCGGAAGATTCCTTGTTCCCCCGCCCTGAGTGTGTCTGGGCAACACAAATGTCGTTCCGAGTCCATGACTCTCCGATCCACGGCGTTGCCGAGAGTCGCATGATGGCCAGGCTGAGGCGAATCGCAATCTCAAGCTTGTTCCGGATCGATGTCACCCCACTACCATGTTCCCCTAGCTTCGCAAAAGGTCTGATCCCGGGCTGCCTTGAGCCGGGCAGGCCAATCTTCATCGTCTTCATCCTGAACATCTGCCTGCCTTCGGATATATTAAGCAGGACTTGTTTGATGTTAGATTCCTCCGAATAGTTTTGGACGAGGGAACAAAGATTGTTGACGCTGTCGATGCCTTCGCCGTCCCCAGGTATCGCCTCCAACATTAATGTCTCCGAAGCTCCTGGTCCAGTTTCTTTCTGCGTCGGCAACGCGAGGCAGAACTCCCACTGCTTTGGTAAGCGGAGGGAAAGTCCTTTGACGAAAGGCTCTTCACAGGTTGTGCAACGGCATCCAAGACCAATGTCATGTGCATTTGCACAGGAGCAGATGTACTGTTTCTTGACTGCCTCAAAGAAGTCCCGAGCTTGTTGATACTCCACTTGAAAATCTTCAGCGTTTCCGTTTTTGTCAGAGAATTGCTGATGAGACGTGATAAAAGGCTGGTCGTTTAGCAACTCGCGAAGATGTGCATTCATACTCTGGACCTTTTTGACCCTCTGTTGTAATTGGGACCCCTCCGCGCCAGCTATTTTCAACCTGAGTTTTGCTCGCAGGCGGCCCAAGCGGCCCTGTTTTTGTCTTAGCATTGTGTCATCAGTTGGGTGTTCGGAAACGCACGGTGGCACTATAGGTACACATGCTTGACAGCTCGCTTTTGATATCATCCAATTCGTCCTTCATCTCATTCAAACAGCTCACGGTGATCGCAAGTTTGTCGGGCCCGAGTCGTCGTAAAAGCTTCCGTTCAAGTCTCGATTCTTTCCAAACCCGTTGGTCAATCCGGTAATCGCTTGGTATGAGCCGTCTCATTTCTGCCGGGGTCACAGCTGATGCGACAAGTTCCTTGATGGTCGACTCATATAGGAGAGATGTAGTCATGAAGTCTCGTCCCAACCTGGCCGAGTCGCCGCTCTTCACTCTTTTGTAGGTATCGATCAGATCCGATACCACCAGGTAGAGGCCGAGGACGATTCCAATGACTTCCACGCCAGCCATGACCAACACTTAATGCTGCGGAGACCCAGCTTGTTGGATAGGAAGCGTATTCTGGGGGTCGAAGCGTACCCGCGGGGGGGCGATGAAGTCGACGCAGGAAATGGATTTAGGCAGACTTCAAAACGTGGCGAGGGATGTCGGGGTATTTGTCCTGCCTGGGGCCAATTGCACCTCCCTCGGGCATTCCGCCCAGCCCCTGGAAGCCAATCCGCCATTTTGCAACCAACTTGCAGGAAGCAAAAGCTGCCTCGACCTGGAGCGACCCCATGGAATCACCCAATCAAATACCGTCCAATCCGCCAAAGCGGGGGTGGACCTGTGAAAGGCTGATAGGCGACTGTGGGGCATGGTATATCCTTTCATTCATGCCTGGATCATTCCCACTATTTCATTTTATTCTACGCTCTGCACCACAGTGACAACAGCTCCAACGACGGTGCAAACCGCACCTAGCAGTATGACGCCGGATAGGAAGGCGGTAATCCACGCCCAAGAGGTGCGAGAGGTACCGGCGAGAGCTCCTATCGCTGCGAAGCTGGAGGACTGTCTCCAGGCTATTACACGACTACGCGCTGTGCTCAACGCAGAGTTATGGTTGCTAAACGAAAAATTTCGCGAAGTGAACAAGCCACAATACCAGAAGCCCGTGTTGGGAGAAGAGGATGGATCTTTTGTAGAGGGGGGGCGCGAAGCAGAAAAGGCGGAAGCTGACGACACATCCCTCAGAGGACTTGAACGATGCTTCGCGAGATTGGTCACGTGGGGCTACGAAGTTGGAGCGACATCGCGCTTTCTCGACCATTCCTTACGACGGTCAGCTAAGTTACAGAGTGGCACATTGGCTTTGCTGAGGGAACTACATGAGTTAATCTTGACGGATATGTTGGCGGGTACCCTTGGCTCCATGAAGATTGCCCGCCTGGGCGAACTAACTGAATCGAAACCACAGCGACCGATTCATTACCAACAGCCTTCAACCCCCATGGCGAGCGGCCGCACGAAGACAAGGAAGAACAACTGCCCTCGGAAACTCCGGTCTTGGACGAAAGTGTCAGGCTTCAAGAAACCCAAGAAATCCGAGACATCCTCGGCTTGGAGGACCAAGATGCAGTAGTGAGCCCGAAAGGATGCATCGTGGAGGTTGGGGAAATCATTGACGATCTATATGATCTACGAGAAGTCTTGATAAACCCCTTTGAGGATGACGATCCCAATCCACTCCAAGATGCAGACAAGACTACGGCGATGGACCGACGCTACGCGCAGGCGTGTTTCCATGGAGCTCCGCGCTCATTGATCGGCCGGCTGATCGCGGCAAATATACGAAGACGCCAAAGATTATATGGCGTAGGGAAAGATGTTTCCGAGGTCGAGGTGGTGAAAGGCACGCGTCGTTCCAAAAGGAATTTCGGAGGTTCAGATCTGCCTCAACCCCCCGCAGGAAGCCCTCTTGATGGGATATCGACGAGCCACATTCGAAGTCACTACCCACAGCTGAGCAAGATGACAATACGGTCGATGTCGAGCGTGTTGACGGACGGTTTTCGTGAAAAGAGATCGGTCGCATCGTTCGCATCGTTCACATCGTTCGCATCCGCCAGGGGACCAATCGCTTCCACACTACTTGAGCCGCCTGTCCCGCCGGTCGACATCCAGTGAGAGGGAAATTTGCCATTTGCTTGTCAATTCTGTCGCTTTGAGGTACCTTTAGAACTTGATAAGTTTAAGATGACCTCCGAGGACTGGGTTGCGCATCTCTTTCTCGACCTGCAGCCGTACGTCTGCACCTTTGATCGGTGTATTAAGAGCCATAAGATGTTTGGTATCAAACAAGACTGGGTTCAGCATGAGTTGGAGCATCACCGGTCTAGGCAGGTCTGGTTCTGCCCCCAGACCAGCTGCAAATTCGAATTTGAGACATGGTAGCTCTTCCAGGAACACACTCATTTGGTGCACGCAGATATCTTTGAGGGGGATCTGGATATGAAGCCTCTTTTTGATGTGTGTCGGGGGTTGTCGGTCCAGTCGCATCCGACGCCCCAGCGCGAATGTCCTCTCTGTGGGAGCCCATACAAAGAACCTACCGTGGATTGGATCGATCACATCGCAAGTCACCTTGAACAGTTCGCTCTACTTGCAATCGGGGAAGACACAGAACCCCAACGGACTGACCACGAACTCGACCGCAACGATCTCGTCGATAAATACATCGACGACGTCAGTGCGAGATACGCCCCAAAGATCGCCACAAATGAGCCGCCCACCACCGCATTGCAGCACAACGTCAAAGTCGCTCCGAGCTACGACGTCAATTACACAGACACCGCAGATGACGTGCACAGCAGGGGGGACAAACATGAGAGGCGAGGTTCTGAGCCTCTCTAGGAGGATAAGGTCCAAACATACCTAGACGACGACCAGGCGGCCGAAAAGGTGTGGCACAATGTGCCCCAGCGAAACTCAGAGTTCGTTGGAAGAGACGAGGATTTGATCACCCTCCACACCTACGTCTCCCAGCCCGGACACATCTGTGTCATAAGTGGGCGCGGTGGTATCGGCAAGACCGCCACTGCGATTGAATATGCTCGACGATTCGAACACAACTATGCTGGGATAATTTGGATCGAGGCTGAGACCCAGGGTGGCTTGGCTGACAAGTATTGTGCCATGGGTACCAAGATCTTCGACTTGAAACTTGAGGGGTTGGACCCCAACAGCTTCACAATGAGGGTGAGAGACCTACTGGGCAGTTGGGACAAGCGGTGGCTCCTGATCCTCGACAACGTCGAAGCCTGGGATGATGTGGCCAAGTATTACCCCAGAGGTTTGCCGAAGACGAAAGGTTCCGTTCTCATTACAACAAGGAAGCAAGCCCTAATCCAGACCAAAAGTGCCGCCCTTCAGCGAGTGCTACACCGTGTTGAGTTGGAAACTCTACGGCCAGAGGAGGGAGCACAATTTCTCATTCGATCGATCTTCCCCAAGCTCACGCCCAGCGGCGTGATTCTGCACGAGGAGTACGACCTGGCCATCGAGATCGCAGGTCTCGTAGAGGGACTGCCCTTGGCGTTGATCATGGTTGCGGGGTATGTCAAAGTTTCTAGGCAGGACCTTGCGGACTTCCTTGAGATCTGGGAAGAAAAGACGGCATTCAGGGCCAAGAAGATCAAACGCAACAGGACCTTCACTGAGGAAACACTTGACTCGTCGATCGATTTGCTGTGGGACATTGGGATCAGCGAACTCTCCGTCGCAGCAAGAACCTTGCTAGAAATCCTGGCCTTTCTTGACCCAGAAAACATTCAGAAGGACCTTCTCGTCGGCGACCACGTTGAGGATTATCTTGAGTTTCTGAACTCGACGGAGACCGCTCTGTATCGGCGTATGATTACAGTCCTGTATGGCCGCAAACTCATTGAAATCAGGTTCAATGAACAAGGGGCCGAGTCATATCGGATCCACCGGCTGCTTCAAAAGAAGATTGTCTTCGACATTGCACCCCAGCTGAAGTTAGATAGTGCCATGGCCAAGGCAACACGGCTCGTACGAAAACGGTTTCCGGAGGCACCCGTCATCCAGGCCTCAGCGCCGCAAAACTGGAAGGCAGCGAAGGAGTACCAGGGCCATTGTTTCAGTTTGTTGCGCGCATTTCAGCAAGCGAAAGACGAATGGCCTGAGTTTGAACAACTCGAGGAGATGGCAGACCTCTTCTACGACGCTGGGTTTTACATGTGGGATCGCCAAGCGACGGATGGCAACGGCCTCGAGTTCCTTGACGCTGCCGAGAGCATCCACGACTCCGAGTACATCAAGACAGACCCCATGTCAGCCAAACGCGCCAATATCCATTGTATGTCCGGTCTCTTACGAAACGCCATGGGATGCATGGAGCGCGACGAAAGCTTCAAACGATTGCAGCAGGCGCTCAAAATTAGGAGCTTTATTTACGACAATGACGCGTCCTACAATCGTGACAACGACATCTTGCTGCAGAACGCTGCGAACGACTACGGCATCCTTCTGCTCAATCAATACCGATTCCAGGAAGCAGGGGCAATCTTCGAAAAGTGCCTTAAGCGGTATCGCGTCTGGGGGACAGAAGAAGAGATCCCATTCGAGTACTCAAAGTACTACTACAACATGGGGATTGTTCGAATGTGGCAGGAGAATCTCGACGAAGGAATCAGCTTTTTCCGGAAATCAACCAAGCTGGCTAAGGCAGCGTTCGGGAAAGGGAGTCAGTTCTGGGACAACTACTTCATGATGGCGTGCGCAGTTCGCCATTCAGGGGACCATGAGAGGGCGCTGAAAATGCATCTGAAGGCACTCAACGCTAGGTTGGAACAGCAGGGTCAGCACAGCAAAGGAGCCATCCTGAGTACATTTGCTGTCGGAAAGATGCATGCGACACTGGGCAATTTGCCAACCGCAATGTAAGTCTCGCCTCTCTCACAACTTTGCTGCAAATCTAACGTAAACCTCCAGAGAGTATCTTGAGCGATGCATCGACCTTGCCATGGCCTCAACCTCCTGGACTGAAGAAGCACTCGGTCGTGCTCGACTCCGCCTTGCTCGGACGTACAGACGCCATGACGTGAAGCTCGTTGAGGCCGAAGGACTAGAAAAGAAGGCCATGGCAGCCCTAGAGACTTACTCGAGCTATGCCGCCGATTGGGTCGCGGGAATCAACGAACCCATCATGACGTTCGATGATCTCCAGCCAACGGACGAGGGGAGGTATACCGGGACAACGCTGTTACGGGTCTTGTGGGCTAGGAGGACCGGAAGAAAGACAGCAACATTTTTCTGTGAATTGGAGGATAAAGTGGTGACAATAAACACCGGCTTGTAAGGGATCTGGACCGTCTTCGACGCCGAGAAGGTGTTTGCAGCTTCAAGTATGTCTGGGAAAGGTGTGTCCACGAAGGTGGCGGGATGGCAGGCTTCTTTGTGACTTGTGGGTTGGCTTGTTCGACAGGATAGCGATGCGATGCAGTCACTTATCGTAGGTGTTGGGGAACACTTTGAAAGAATCGCGATCTGGCGCAACGTTTCCATTTACGGGCATTCTGGAAATTGAATAAAGGTGGAGTGGTACACGAAATGTCTTGAATGGTCAATTTGTTTGTCGCAACAGGTGCATGCCACATCCCAAGGCTTTTCAAGCGATGGACCACTCGAATTAGATCCAAATGCAGGAGCAATTAATTCCTAGGCATGCCGTTCGAGTTTATTCCAATGCGTGAGCAGTATCTTCTACCGCCCCTCCAAATGCGTTTCTGTCTTGGGTTCTCCTTTGTAGGCCTATCTCTTTTTCCAACCCAGACTGCAAAAGTGAACAGGCCCTGTCGCATATCTTCGAAGCACAGAGTCTTACGTTGATGCCTTTTATAATCAGTGTGGTGTCAATAAGATTTCCCAACGTGCCTCTCAGTATTTATCCGTGTGTTAGGGTTATCTCGCAAAGACCTTGGAAGAATTTCCCAAGTCATGATATCCTGTTTCAATGCCTTAGACCCCATCTTTGTCGTCTTCCGGCTCACAAACCAGTCGTCGTAAGGCAAATACATCTCAGGGTGCGAAGTCTGTGTCCCAGCCAGAGAGTTTAGCTGGGAAACCAGCGAATCTTGCCACGTTGTGATAGTACAGTCCGTGACCCAGCTCCTAGCCTGACGCCAAAAGGCGCCTTGCAAACCCCTTCTTTGCCCCATTTCCTTCGACAAAGCATCCGCCAGCCAGTGTGGCCACACTCTATGGCTGTGGCCAGGTATTCAATGGAGCTCAAGATGGCGTCCCAGTCGCGCGAGCTTCTGTGACGTCTTACAGCTTCCACAATTCGTGCTATCTCTTGTTTCAAGGGTTCAATGGGTCTGATGGGCTCCATACTCCCAACTAGTTCCAACATTTCCGAAAGGTTAAAGAGTCGGAAAATATCTTTCTCGAACCCCAGACTCTAGCTCGTTGGTGTTGGCTATCTACACGTAGACTGAGATACTGCCGACCTATAAAGTGACCTCCTCGTCACTTCACCCCATAACCATCTAGCTACAGTGGCGTCACAGCACTATAATTCCCCTGACACCCCCTACGGCACACTCTGTATACCAAATCCAAGCTCTAAGACTTCGGTTTGGTTGATCGATTCTTTTTCGTTTTTTCTTTCCTTCTTATCTGCTCTTCACCTTTTCTTCGATGACGCTCCTTTTTTTCCTGCCATCCCGTGTGTCCTGAATAGTTTCACCCCTTTGGGAACTAGGAATGCAATTGAACAGCTCATTGTAACCAACCCAGACCTACTTTCTGCGGCCCAAGGGGAGTCGACTCGATAAACTATCATTCCAAATCGACTTGCCAGACACCCAGTCTCGCGTTAGGGTGCCCTGACCTGCTGCGGAACTGCCACCTGTCCAGGCCAAGCGAGATTCCTCATCTGCATATTGATGAGTGAGAACTGAATGGCCATCGCCGGAGATCCAAGAAAGCTCAACCTCCCAACCATGGCCATCCAGCTCATGGCTCAACCAAATCACAGCCTCAACTATATCCTCCAACCTGTCATCCAAACGTGCCTCCTCGTCCATTGTGGATATGTCGCCCAGTTTCAGTACGCTCAAGCAAAGCTTGGAGTCTGTAACGATGCGGAAAATCCCTCCTCCCTTGCCCTGCTGAGCATAGCCCAGTGCGGTCCACAGCGCACGCGTTTCAGGGCGCGACTCGGTGATCGCCACTCGGCTCGGCTTCGTTTTCTGGCGTTGGTCATTATTGTTCGACCTATTCTTGATGCCGCGATGTGGAAAAAAACGGCAACGGCGTGCAAGATATTGTCGTGAAGGCAGCTTATCGACTGGTGAGGTCACTATCTATGGAAGGCAGTCGCCCAACCTCGGGAGCAGACCGCTACAGTGCCCCACCAACAATTTCGTCTGGTTCTTTTTTCCCGGCGGTGACTCGCATATTGGACGAGACACGAGTATTCATAATACACGAAACAGAAGAATTAATTCTAAACAACAGTATACTACAAATGATTCCACATGTCTCAGAGTGAGGGTGGAGGGACACCGATGGGGGCAACGCTACTGTTTGTGGCGGAACGGCAACCTGGAGATCATAGAATTAGCCCAAGGAATGCCATGTTGAGCCCAGTCGTTAGTCATGGATAAGTATGGCAGACCCAGGCTATTTCCAGTCAGTCCAGGTGTCCTGGGTGATCCAATCCGCATACATGTGTGCCGTCACGCTGTGGCCATGTTCAGGAATCCAGGGAACCTGCACTTCCCACCCAAACCTGTCGAGTTCGTGCGCAATAAGATGGGTGCCCCAATGGCATCATCGAAATTACCGTGTAAGTGCCCAGTAGGCGCTCTTCTAGCGACGGGGAAAGCGGGCAGGATTTATATGCAGCATTGGCTCCTCTTCGTTCTCTCTCGTTGCTTGATGGTTGGGGCAACTCGGTGACGGTCTGTCCTGGGGTGTCGGCTTTTGACTGGACGGTGACATCGCGATGGGCTTGCCGAACGTTTTAAAGACCGCTTTCAAAAACGAACAATGAGTCGCACAAATGCGGTCAAGACATTGCTAACTGCCTATGTGCCTATTACGCAACGCAGAGAGGCAAACTGTAGCAACATACTTTGAATCAAACATGTCACAATGACTGTAAAGTGTGGGGAAATGAAGGAAACGATAACCAAAGGCTGCGACGGCCCATGTTGATGCAACAGGGTGAAAGGTGGGAACTGCCCCTTTTCTCGGTAAACAAAGCAGTAGACCCTAACCCTTGTCTTCTCACGGTGTCGGCATGGCGACAATTTACTCTGCAACCTTTACATGCTTACCACTGCACCATGGAACGTTACGTGAAAGCCTGCTGTCGCCCACTTGGTGGGGGAGCGCGCCGCACTTTGAATCGAAACGACATGAGGGACGTTCATCCGACAAACCATTTCGTGTTGCCATGCGCCTCACCGCTCTCCTGTTCCCAAACCAAGTTCCAGGTGGTCGACATGGGATATTGGACTCTTGAGGCTTTGCAGACCCGGCACACGGCTGACGCGCAGGTACCTGCCTTGCGGAAAGGGAAGCGCGGGAAAGAAATGCCTCCAGAGGCGAGCCCGAATGGGTCTGCTCGTCGTCGTTCCTAGCGCAAATACGTTGAACGTGTGGTTGAAATTGAGTTGTGGGTCGTCCCTTGTGGCACAAGCCCTAATACCTTGTTGGTCAGCCTCTGAAATCTCGCAATGCGCCAAGAGTCTAGCCTCGCCCAGTCGCGGCCGCCTTCCGCCCCACTGAATGCTGGTGACGTCATTGGAATACCTTGATGGCATGGCATGTCCCTTTCGGACCTAGGGGCGGGCAGTGGCATTCACAAGCGCAACAACCTTCTCTTTGGCTCGGAGATCGGGAGCCAAAAGCCGAAATCCAAAAAAGCTGGACCCGGCCTGGAGACGATCCAGGATCTTGGTCGTGGCCGCCGTTTGGGGTATCGCCCGGTGACCTCGGTGTCTGCGACCGGCGTTTTTGTGCCCGCCATCCACGTGCAGGAACAAGTTGGGATGAGTTCGGGGTGTTGGGGGGCGCTCCAACAAATTGCTGCTCAAGTTGCGCCGGAGCGCTTTAACGTGCTGCCATAGCGCCCGCCTTGCCGGGCGCCCCTGGCTCGCCGTGATGGCACATACTGCCTCTCTATATAGAGACCGGATACGGATATCGCAAGAGTCCTGCTACTGCGTCCATCTGTTCCTGGACCCAGGGCAACTCTGCCGCCTTCTATCCATACGACCTGGGCATTGCCGGTGGCGCCGCAACGAAGCAATCCAGACCAGAGGGACGCTTGGCCTTTCTTATATCATCATCCGGGATGCTACGACCGGTGTGGAACGCTCAGCAGCCAACCGCCCCTTTTCCGTCATCAACGTTTGGCCCTGTGATGTGACAAGGAAAAGGCCAACGTGAGGAGCGAGAGCCAGGTCACCGCAACCCAGTAGCACCAGGAACTAGGCGGCTCCAACGGCAGGTGGCTAGCCCACGACAGCCCAACGCACCCAAAAGCCCCTAGCGCTAGCAGTCAAGCACAGCCCTCAGCGGTGTCTGGGCAAACTTATCCGGGAGACCATTGTATTCGGTAGCCATACTGTGATTTCTGTCCGCAGTATCGGCGCACAGGGGGGCGGATAACGCAAAAACACACATCAATGGGGCGGGGGCCCTATATGGAAGGCGCTTTGGCGACAGACTCCTCAGCTCTTGGCCAACTGAACCTACCTCATGGCGGCTCCCGTTGGTAACTTGAGAAAGGTAAGTGAGGCAACAGGAGGCCAAATGGTTCGAATCAAACCAGATACTAACCAACGGGTTCTCGCAGTGATCGCCTCCGAGCAGAGACCACTTCACCCACGAGACTGCGCGACGCCGTAACACCAATAAGCTCGACCTCATCCATGAAGACGTGTATGGCTTGCACCGAGGAATCCTTGCGCTTCAAAGATGACGCTCGAAACTACAGCCTTGCCCCATCTGCTACCGGGCCACCGGGCACACAGCACCAACCACCCACACTTCGTATCGCAGTCTCCCACGCATCCACAAGCTAGGCGCCAAGATGATCAATGGCGCCACCGGTGAGATCGCTGTGGTCTCAAATCGGCAGGTTGCATATTGCCAAGTGCCAAGGTACACTCCCCCAGTCAACCAAGGAGTCGCTCGCCGCGCCAACCCGCCAAGAGGTCGCAGTTGTAGTGTGTATTCGGACATCCCGGGCCAAGGAATTGCAGTGTGGTACTGTCTATCACCACATTTACCCGCCAAAAGTGTACTGATTATCGATATCTAGTTACCCTCCAGCGCCCAAGAACAGCCTGAATGTGGCCAAGAGTCGCTATCCCGTTGCCCCTTAAATACGCCCAGAGCAGCGCAGACGGTCCTTGCACAAGCTTTTCGTGAGAGCCCAGCTGTTCTTTGCCAGCCATTGGGAACCCAACAGACGAAAATGATGCAAATCGGACTTTACGCTACCTACGCTCTGACGTTGGTCGCGGGCGTTCTCGCCGCACCGCAAGTTGAACCTCGCCAGCAGACCCCTTTCCAATCGACTGCCATCACCGACTTCGCCGAGCCATGGGCTCTCGCTTTCCTTCCCGATGGCCGCATCCTTGTCACCGAGAAAAGGGGCCAACTGCGCCTCCTCGATCCAACAACCAAGGCCAAGGGCACAATCACCGGTGTACCCGCTGTCCGTGTGGCTGACCAGGGTGGATTCGGTGACGTCGCCTTGCACCCGAACTTTGCTCAAAACAACTTGGTGTACATCAGCTATGCTGAACCGAACAGTCCGGGGGCTCGCGCTGCGGTCGCACGGGCGACGCTTGTGCTGAACAGCAGTGGCGGCGGCGCGCTGCAAAATCTTGAAGTCATCTGGCGCCAAACGCAAAGCTACAGCGGTGGCGGTCACTTTGGTCATCGCATTCTCTTTGAGAGGAAACCCGCGAGCGCGACCAGCAACACCACGCTATGGATCTCATCCGGCGAGAGGCAGCAGTTTGATCCTGCTCAGTCCATGACGAGCAACCTTGGCAAGATTATCCGCCTGAACGAAGATGGAACCGCTCCAGGCGACAACCCGTTCAACGCCCAGGGCGGCGTTGCGGCCACAGTTTGGGCATTGGGAATCCGAAACCCCCTGGGCATCGACTTCGATGAGCAGGGCCGTCTCTGGGAGATCGAGATGGGGCCGATGGGCGGCGATGAGATCAACCTCATCGAGAGAGGCGGCAACTACGGGTGGCCGACTGTTTCCAACGGTAATCATTATGATGGACGGGCCATCCCTAATCACAACACACGCCCCGAGTTCCTTCCACCAAAGACTTCATGGACGCCGGTCATCTCTCCCGCCAGCTTAATCATCTACAAGGGTGACTTGTTCCCCAGCTTCAAGGGCAACGCCATCATTGCCGGCCTCGGTGCACAAGGACTGGTTCGCGTCGAGATTTCGGGCACTACCGCACGGGAGGCCCAGCGCTTCGGTCTTGGTAAACGCACGCGCTGCGTCCGACAGAGCGTGGACGGCGCGATCTGGGTGCTTGAGGATGGCGCTGGTGGCCGACTCCTGAAGTTGACCCCGAGATAAGCTGGCAAGCGACGGATTAGGCCCATGTTCAACATAGCGTCAGGTCATGCAAATAAGATACAAGAATGATGCGCATTTCACACCGCAAATCCGACATTTCCCTTGTCTCAGTCGCCACAACTTGCATCTCCTCCAAGAACGTTGCATCTGCTCCTCTCGGTATTTACGCTTCAAGGTTCGGCGCCGTTCCCACACAGAGAAGGTAACAGGTGGAGGAATGTAGATGCGACCCTCCTCCGGTTGCAACGCCGCTTTGAGACGACCATCCGGCAGGGTACCAGCGCCGAGAAAATCACATCATCGGATTATTCGAAGGACTCCAAGCGAGCCGCGGCCCCACACACCCCGGCGATTGAATCAAGCCCGGCATCATGGCTCCGAGCCCGTCCGCCCAGAATCCAAACAAGCCTACCAAGCCAAGCCGGCATTCTGGCCTTGGCTGACAGCCAAGACAGTGATCACCAACAGCTCGCGAGCAAACAAGCATGGAGCAATGGAGGGCACTTGCGAAGTTTGGCGACGATGGACACCGGAATGGAGAAGGCTCGGAAGGACAAGCCCGGTTGTCGCGAAAGCCCTGTCGGTGGCGCCGAGGCGAAGATGCTTGATGAACAAGCTCAATTGGCAATCATCAAGGCATGCTCGGGTTCAATGCCTGCGACAAATCGCCAGGAAGCAGCGTACAGCTCGCAGTTGTCATCATGATGATTTCACTACGCCCAGAGCGCCCTGACCTCCGTCCCGGCCTTACGAGTGCACCAATTGTCAGGGGCCGGGCAGTGGGAGAGCACAAGCAACAGCAAGTCCGGCCCCGACCCAGCTAGATGTGCTTTCGGCGCGCTTTCTGTGTCCCGACGCAACCCCCCCTCTCGAAATCCGGAACTCCCCCGACGCTGAGAATTATTCGATCCCGACCGCCGAAGCCTTGGGCAACGCAAGACGTCTGCCAAGCCGGCTGCTCAGCGCCCAGTTAGATCCAAGCACGAGCGGCGCATATTAATCACTCAACGCTCCGAGAGCCAAGGTCTTGGGTTTCGCCAAGGCACTTGGCCCGGTTTCTGGAATGGGCTTGTGGACTTCCGTGTCACGTAACGCATATTGGCGTGGTGTGGTGGGGGTTGAAGATTGGGGTATGGAATGTGTACCTGAGGGTGTTGGTGATGGTTGGTGAAGGATGTGGTGAAAATGAAGGAGACGGGGATGGGTTGACCATTAGGAGTTGGATGCTGCCATCGTGCAGTCAAGCTTTGATGAACTTGAGTAAGTTTAAGCTGCATAAAATGCACGGAGGGTTGATCTGGTGTCATAAATTGACAGCCAGCGGGATGCGCTGGGATGAGAGACCCGGTGTCATAAAATGACAGCGAGCGGGACGTCCTTGAAGTGAGAAATTGATGATGAGGAGATTCGGCGGGGGGAGAAGGAGGATCGGATTATAGAGGCACATGCCATATGAGCTTGCCGGACGTGTATAGACATTGTAGGCTGGTGTTGGAGGATGCCCCAAGGGGCTTGGGGACTTTCCACAAAGTTGGATGGCTGCAGGGTAGATGCTATAAGTTGAGCATGAGGTTCAACCACTAACCCCTAAAGTGGGGAGGGCAAAAGCGCCTCTCGTTCCCGTGTTCCGTGATTTGAGTCGTGAATGAAAAAGTGGCGAGCGAACGACATCTGGGTGGTGGCAAACCTGGATGTGTTTGTGGAGGGCCTGTCATTGTCGTCCTCGAACATCATCCAAATGTAGCCGTCATGAACGACATAGCTAGTGCTTGTACGAATCGCTGGTAGATAAACCGGGACATCGAATACTAGGCCAAGCGGTTATTATCTTAGTCATCTCATACCGCTTGGGAGATATCCCAGCTCTCTTGCCACCGCTGCGAACTTTGCAAATGCCCAGTCTCATCTGATGAGTTGGTCGCGACTAGGACGTCGGAACTTGAACCAGGCAGTCCCAGCGCCCCCGCTACCAGACTGAAGTTCGCTTCAGCCTCCACCGAAATAAGCCAAATGATCCGGTCAACACAAGGTCTACCACCAGAAAATGTCCTGTTCCCTTGCCTGAGCTTGAGACACCTCGTTCATCGCCACCAAGCCGTCCATGGCATTACGCTGCCTGCCCGGGTCAGCTCGATCGAAAATCAGATGATCGCTCAGTCCACATCCAAACCGCCGTCTCTGGCGCGGTCCATGCGGCGAATCGTGCGCTGTGAGAGGCGTCATAAGTGTTTGTTAGCACGGAGCTGGGAGTCGAAGGCGGCGACGGAGGCAGCACCAGTGCGATGTGGAAGCTCCCGAGAATGGAGTCTGCGGCAGGCGATCCGGCAAGAACAAAACCAGACTAGGAACCTTCTAACTGCATGATGGCCGCTCTCCATCACCTCAATTCTTCGCCTTGCACACGATTTCCAGCCTTGATTACGGCTGTGCAACATGTTTCCTGTTTCGGCTTACCTCGCCTGTTGAGAATCCGGCCGTGCAACATGTTTCCTGTTTCGGCTTACCTCGCCTGTTGAGAATCCGGCCGTGCAACATGTTTCCTGTTTCGGCTTACCTCGCCTGTTGAGAATCTCGACCGCAACATTGCGCTTGGTTCTTGGCAACCTAGACCTTGAGTCGTTTCCAGCTCGTCTGCCGATTTCTGCAACGTTGGCTTGATCCTTGGATGCCATGCTGCGAAGGTGGGGTTGAAAAGTGGAAAATACAAGGAAGTTTCAGCATAGCATTGAGATAGAAGATGGATTATCTTGGTTGATGTTCCCTGCCATCTTCCGTCCTTTTTCCGACTCGTATCATCATCCACTTTCCCTTTCTTCCGACTACAACACAATGTTTCCAATGACAATCCAGCCCGGATTTACGTATACTCACGAAATTCTTGCGATGGAGTCACCCTCGGACTGGTGATTGAAAACCACCGATAACTGCGAACCTCTCTGACGTCAGCCCACCAAGCTTCAACAAGGTCGACCTATCCATGGCGCGTTAATATAAGAAGTTGGACTTCGACCTCTTCAAAAACCATAACAACTTGTGGAATTGTCTGAAGAAAGAAAGCTATCTGGGGCCTGAAAGGCTCCCTATATACACGAATGGTCTCCCTGGCAACTGGTGATTCGTATCCCTGGATTCCGGCGCGCCTCCGCGCCGGAATGGCCATACCAATACTGAAACCGTGTTGGAATGAGGGCATCACCACCCCACTTCGGGCGATAGATCATCGCGCAGTGCAAGTTGAATACCAGCCAGTTTTATCTTGGAAAAACGGAAAGAACATTTACGAACAGCCAAATGCCAGCTATAACATGGCATATCAAATGTCGAAGCGGTGAAATCGAGGGACCAAACGCCGTGATCACATGACTTGCATTTGAGGCGATGCACATGGATTCGAACAATGCATGCCTAGCCTTGCTGCACCAAGAGCCGTCGGAATCCATTGGTGACCACGGCACGCACAGATAACAACACCCCGGTCCATGGATGCAAGACGTAATTACCACATCACCCGAGTCAACCAAGACCAAAAGAACAGAATCCCAGGCCTGTGTAACATGAAATGACCTGTCTGAATGCGCAGCATCGCGCAATCACCCAAGAGTCGAGTACATGAATGCGGAACATCTCAGCCGCGGGTCCGACCGACCTGGAGCCGTCCGGTGGCCAGACCCCGACCAAGGTCCACTTTCAACATCACACCTCGTCCCGCCCGTCTTGCCACAACACCACGGCGCCGCCTCACAGGACGGCACAGGAACACCAAGCATGGAGATTGACAACTTCCCCGACGAGGAGCGCGTCGGCAGACCCCGCTACCGCTCGGATCCCGACGGCCACCGCGCGCCACCGGGCAGAGCCCCGATCGAGGCGCTGCCGGTGGAAATCCTCCTCTCCATCATCGAGCGGGCCGTTAAGGTTTCCCGTAAGCGACACCGGCACCAAGTCATCCCGTCACTGCGTCTGACCAGCCGACGTTTGTACCGCGTGTCATCGCACCTACTGATGCGCGAGGTGCGCGTAAACATCTGTCGCCCCACGTCATCGCTCGCTCGATTGCGGGACATCGCGACGCACCCGTTCATCTCGCAAGGCATCAAGGCGGTGCGCGTCATCACAGCAAAATATAACCTCGAAGCCGGCCGGTCCAAGAGGGCGTTTGCTTCGTATTTCCGGTACCAGATCGCCGACCACCTCCACTCGTGCGTCAAGCTGGA
Organism: Cercophora sp. LCS_1; assembly: GCA_036250225.1. NCBI lineage: Eukaryota > Fungi > Ascomycota > Sordariomycetes > Sordariales > Lasiosphaeriaceae > Cercophora > Cercophora sp. LCS_1. The sequence goes on from JAPZLL010000024.1 coordinate 85,587, forward strand.
GGCCGAGCTGGTGAAGCGCGGCATCGTGCGGCTCGGGGACCAGTTCCGCATGCAATGGATGTATCTCGACGCCAACGAGCTCTCGGTGGACTGGGGGCGTTTCATCAACGGGAAGCCGCCCGGTGGGGAGATGGCGTGTCCTCGGTTCCGGCATTTGCTGGATGCTGCCTACGAGCAGTATGTGGCCCGCTGCGCGGCGCAGGCGGAGCTGGACTGGGCGGTTTTTGTGCAAGAGGTCGCCTCGGCCATTGCAAAGATGCCACATGCGCGGAGCCTGGTCGTCAATGATGAGGACGGGGACGATCTCCGTCGGCGGCAGCAGGTGTTTGCGTACGCGCCCGGCCATCAGTCTGGGGAAAACCTGGTCCCGTTCCTCAACTTTATAACCAAGCGCCCGTCGCCAGGGTACACGCTCGACAAATACGGTGTGCCCATCCACCTCGATAGCGTGTTGATCGACCTCCCGATTCTGATCCGTCGTGCCGGTGTCGAGCTGAACAGCTTGACGATCCATCTCAGCGGCATCGATCATACGCACATCCCGTGGATCCTCAACGGCCCGAAGACCATCGGCGGAATTCCCGCCTCCTGGGCCGACCTTGAGCAGGCTCTCCAATCCCTGCAAGCCCTCGAATTCCACGCCACAAACTGTCTCAGCCCGCGCTTCATCCCCTTCATCGAAACACTTCTTGCTCTCCCCAAACTCCAAAACCTCGACATCAACACCTTTGTCGACAGCCCAGTCCACAACCACCGCGGCCGTCTCGTGGAACTCAGCGTCCGCCCCGCGCAGCTCAGTCTAACCGGCATCTTTGGCCGTCCCCAACCGCAACTCACCCAGCTGCGCATCAAAGCTCTCGTCATGTCCGAGGAGGATCTCATCGGGCTATGCCGTTCCCTCACCCGGCCTGCTCGAAAAGTCGAATTATCCGAGATCCATCTCATGTCCCAGCGCGAGCAGGAAACAGGCAACGCAGACAGCACGCAGAGCTGGGAGCGGGTCCTAGACGCCATGAAGGCGCGGTTCGATGGGAAAGGGGAGGGATACGTGCGCGGTCCAAGGGGCGCGGATGCGGAGGTTTTCAGACGGGACGGGTCCCGCGAGGGGAAGCAGATCTATTTGTTGATGTTTGGGGAGCCGGATCCGTTTGATGAAGGGGAGCAGGGCTGGCTGTCGCTTGCGGTTGAGTATGTGTGGTATGGGTTCGATGTGAACCCGTTTCGGATGGATAGGGAAAGATTATTGGAAATTCAGCTGTTGGGGGACGAGGATGATTGGGATGTGCTGAGTGAGGAGTTTGTGGATGACTTTGATGATGATGATGATGATGATGATGATGATGATGATGATGATGATGATGATGAGTACGAGGATGAGCACGAGGATGAACACGAGTCCGCAGAAGTGGAAGAGGAGCATGGTGATGATCACGGTGATGGCGATGGCGGTGGTAGTAGTGAGGTCCACCAGTCATTAGCAAATGCCTGAGTTGGGAGCCAGCGGAATCGACAACCATAGGGGCGAGATCAGGTGGTGTAGATGGTGAAAATGACGGTGGTGATGCTCTCGACGGTGGCGGCGGGCAAAAGAAGAAAAGGAACGAAGCGGAGATGAAGAGGGCAACGATGATGCGGCAGGACGGATGAGGCGCTGGTTGTTTGTTAGGTTTGGAGTTGGTCAACAAAAAGGGCGGTGACGGCGGTGAGGATGAACACAGGGGTTCTTTGAAAAGGTGACGGCGGAAAATCCAGGAAGCGAAAACAAAAAGCGCTGACAATGTGGGGGGCAAGGGCGATAATGAATTCATGATCAGGATCTTGTATTGGTAGGATGGACTCGGCCATGGGAACCCGTATTGCGGGAAATAGGTTCAGGGAAACGGAATGAGGATTATGGTACTATCCTTAATGATGACGACGATGGTGGGAGAGAGAGAAAGGGGAAGGACCTGAGGGGATGGCAGTGGTGTTTTGGTTTTCTCATGGAGAGAGGTAATGCGGGAAGGATTGGTCCGGCACCGGGAAGTTTCTGAAATTTGGGACCAGATCAAAACAACGCGGGCAGGAACAGGGCACGTGCGGGGTTTCGCGACGTCAATTAATATTTTCTTGATTCACAGAGGCTTGTTAGAATGAAGACGCCGCCTTACCAAAAAGGGTAGTTGGGCAATGGCTGGCAAACAGTGATCAATTCGTTTTGGAAGAAAATGGCGATTCTGGGTACGGAAGCGGAAATTCAATAAAAAAAAACATTGTCAAAGCATAGAAACAGGATCACCATCTCAAATATTTTTTTCAATATGCCTGGATTGCCCGATTTATCGCCAATTGAAAATGCATGGAGAGCCGTGAAGCAATATATTTGTGCAAATTTTCGCCTTGGATTAGATTTGATGCAACTGATCCTCGAAGGCTGGGCCCGGCTATCTCAGAAGACGATAAATAAATGGGTTGATTCCATGGTAGTGCAGATGCAGGATGTGTTAGCCGGCGAAGGTCAGATGACTGGGTGGTAGTACAAATAAATACCTGTTACTGTTGCAAAATAGTGTGGTGGCCAGGGTACTGGCCAGGTAATGTGTCCCTGTTTTTTTGACAACCGCTTGAGGGGTAAGGTCGAGGAGAATGTCACCGTCGACGACTCCCGCCCTACCGCCAAGAATGGTGTTGATCATTGAAAATGCAACTGATAGCGTTTGCTCATCTCGGATTCTGCGGCTTGGGGATCTTGTGCAGTGTCCTGCATGTCCGCATATTGCCGACGACTCTATGACGTGACCATGATGAATCCAGTCGCGGCAATAAAACAGCTTCCAATACTTCCAGTCCCTCTCCTTCTCTTTCCACCGCAGTGCCCTCGGGAATTCCAATCCAGCATCATTTCGCATATACCACAAAAAGGCACAATGTCGATTCCCACCACCCAACGCGCCCAAGTCTACACCCCCGACAACACCCTCTCCTACACCACTATCCCTGTGCCCCAGCCGGGTCCCGATGACGTTCTGGTACACCTTTCGTACTCGGGCGTCTGCCACACCGACCTCCACGCTTTTCAGAATGACTGGCCACTTCCTCGCAAATCGCCCTTGATCGGCGGCCACGAAGGCGTCGGCACCGTTGTCGCTCATGGAAGCTCTGTGACCTCGCCGCCGATTGGTTCTCTGGTGGGAATCAAATGGCTCAACTCGTCCTGTCTCGAATGTTCCCTCTGCATCAGGGGTGACGAATCGCTCTGCCCCGACGCAACCCTGTCGGGATACACCGTTGACGGCACATTCCAGCAGTATGCCGTTGCCAATGCCAAGCACGTCGCTCGCCTGCCAGCGGGGACCGACCAGGCCAGGGTGGCCCCCGTGCTGTGCGCCGGACTGACGGTGTACAAAGGGCTCAAGGAGAGCGGCGCCAAGCCAGGAGAGTCGGTGGCGATTGTTGGTGCCGGCGGTGGTCTGGGGACCATCGCGATACAGTACGCCAGGGAAATGGGTCTTCGCGTCATTGCCATCGATGGCGGCGAGGAGAAGGGGGCGGCGTGCATCAATCTTGGCGCGACCGAGTACGTCGACTTCACAAAAAGCAAGAATGTGATTGAGGATGTCAAGAAGGCGAGCGGCGAGGATGCGCTGGGTCCGCATGCCGTGCTGCTTTTAGCGCCTAGCGAGAAGCCGTTTCTTCAGGCCGCGGAATATGTTCGGTCACACGGTACAGTTGTGTTGATTGCCATGCCGGCTGGGGTCAAGCTGAGCATGCCTGTGTTCGACACGGTCGTTCGCATGATTACCGTGAAAGGGTCGTATGTTGGCAATCGGGAGGATACCGCGGAGGCGGTTGACTTCTTCGCGAGAGGCTTGATCAATTCGCCCATCAAAGTCGTGGGCCTCAGCGAGTTGGGATCGGTTTTCGATGCCATGAAGGCGGGCAAGGTTGTCGGCAGATATGTGTTGGATCTGAACAAATAAGCTCGTAGAGAATAGTAGGGAAGAAAGGGATCTGCACTAATAGGTGGTCAGTCTTTGCTCCTCGCTGGGCCTGAACAAACGAGGGAATCCACGGTCTTTATCCCATCTAGGCGTCACTGACCAAAATACCCACCCCGGCGTCCTTGGCAAAACTTGGCCGAGACCTCGGCTGGGGCTACGTCGTGGCTGTCTTCCAGGTGGCGTATGCTAATGGCGATTGGGATGCCATTGTGGTTCGGCGGCGGACCGTGGCTGCAACGCTCAAACATAAATGCGGCGAGGAGACGAGGGCTTGTGCAATCTCGGTGGCGTGCTGGTCCTCTGTCGAACAATGACCGGAAAAGCCAACCTGGATCTGGGGGACAGAGACCGTTTGGACGAGGGCGTAAGGGTGACAGCCCTCGGGATGATGAGAAAATGCAGCAAATGGGGAGGACCAAAATGTCTTGTCCGGTCCCGGGCACAATCCGGATGAAAGCGGAGAGAGCTCGTCCCCTCTTGGTAGCACCACGGGGTTCGACAGGGATCAGGGGTGCAGCTCTTTGCTTTTCACCAGCTTTTCTACCAGCCTTGACATTGCCCCTGTTCCCCTCCGGGAGATGCATAGGAGGAATACTCCTGGGCTGATTCAGCAGGCTATGTCTCGCCTCTTCTCTTTCCGGTCGACTTCACGCCGCTCGAAGCTGGCACTAGCCCGACCCCCGCCACGGTTGCCCTCCCTCGCGGCGTTTGACAGCACCGCCGACCGCCTCTAGACTCGGCCGTGACCAGAGACCATTTCCAACAAATTATCTAAAACATCATGGCGCCGTTGGCCATGATCAACGTTTCCGTCTCCCACGCCGCTCCTCGAAGGAACTAAAAGGCAACGAAACGGACCTGTTGAGACTGTAGCAAACCCGCCTCCTCCTCGAGCTACCGCCGACCGCAACCGCTGCATCACGGTTTCCTACTGGCAGTGTATGGCTTCAACGACCAACCTGCGTAGGGGATCGCAGAGCGCTGCCCGGTTTCGCCGACGATCCCCATCCCCAAACCAACAAGCAACGCAAACAACGCAAAGCCAGTCCCCCAAGAAGGTGAACCGACGAAGCCGTGCGCTGGTGGGAGCAAGCGACGTCAGTAAACCCAAACGAAGCATCTCCCTGACTGTCAGATAGTTTAGTCCTTATCACCCTTTGCTAACTTGTGTCAAGTCAGGTCGGTTTCAACGTCGTATCGACCCGTCGGTTCTCGACTTGTCGGGCAGCGGTCGGACTGTCGAGGTTCCAACGAGAGGGACCACGGCGAGCGGAGGCAAGGAGGAAGAAAAATCCTGTGCCATCTCCAAACCGTCCTGGAACTCCTGAAACGAGCTTGGACCAAGGACTGAACCAAACGAGCTCCAACCGGCCCAATCCACTCGCTCTACAACATGGTCAGGATCACGGCGATTGTGTCCGGGGACCTGTCAGAGGCTTGATGGCAAGAGAACTGCAAATCGAAGTCGGCCAGCCTGAGGTTAATGTCGGATTGAGGTGCTGGCTTTGAAAGGCAGGGTGAGGATACGAGCAATGAATAGTGGCAATGTGTACCAGGGCAATCTGACGAGAGAGAATAAGGAAAGGGTTGATGAGAACAGGGGAACGGGGACTTTGGATGTTCGCAAAGGCTGCCAATCTTTGTCAGTAGCGCCAGTTCTCCTTGGCTCCCGGCGGAAACGGCGAAGCCGGCATAGATTGTGTGCTAGGCAGATCGTTTGGAGTCGTCCTGTCGCGACGATATTCAACAACAAGAAATATCCCCAGATAACCTAGTCGTTGGGGCTACCGAGGCTTTTGTCCGCGAGCAGAAGACAGGAGTCATCTATCCATCGTGAACCGAGCGGCTTGCTTAAAACGATTCTCTCCTGAAAGGGATGCAAAGACACACAACACCAGATCACCGAGATCACCGGTTCGCAAACAGCATGTCCATGATTGTCATTATGAGTCATCTAGCTAAGTCCGTGATCCCGTGGGATGACTCCATACGTCAAAGCTACCTCTGATGAACTGCAATCGTCTAAGATGCTGCCAAATGCAACCAGTGATACTTCCGACAACACCCATAATAAATCCGTGGCTAAGATCTGAACTCTTCGCTCACACCTAGAGAGCCTCTCATACCTCAGCCGGAGGCGGCGGGGGCCAAATGCTATCAAGGTAAGCATCAATCCAGATGTGAACCTGCTCCAGCACCAATCCAGCCGAGTTGTGAAGCGACCACGAGTGACCAGTGTTTGAGGGAATAGCCCAGTTCACGGCACGAGTCTTGCTGAACGTCAAGTTGGCGGTCTGAGGAAGCGATTTTGTGCAGCCGCCTTCGTCAATGGGCTTGCACGCGATCGAGTCGTTCTCGCCCGCAATGAGGAACACGCCGCCGGAGTAGCTACCGTACGTCGGGATCCAAGGAAGAGTCGCCACCTCGCCAAGCGCAATGGTGTCCCGCCTCACCCAGTCAACAAGAGCTAGACCAGCATTGTAGTCACCGGCGTAGAAGGAAGAAATTCTCTCCTTCTGGTTCTTCTGGACGAGGTAGCCGTCTGGTGCGCCGCGGAAACGGTTCGCGTCGACTTCCGAGGCGCTGCCCCATGTGGCCTGGAGGAAACGGGAGATGTTGTAGTCTTCACTGAAGCCCGTCAGGATCTTGCAATGGAAGTCGTAGTCATCGGTGTGAATTGCTGCACCGAGATAGGCGCCATCTGGACAGACAAGGGTTAGATTGGAGTTGACTGGAGAGGAAAGGGTTCAAAGACGGAAGACTTGCATGAGTGACCAACGAAGATGGTGTAGAGGTACTCGCGGCCAAGGATGTCGCTGATGTCAGTGTACGGTCCACCGTGAGCGCCGCTATTGATCTGCAGGATGATGTCCATGGCGATCTGGGGCTGGATAGCCGTGAAGGGATCCTCCTCGCGGGAGTGGCCGTGGCCGGGAAGGTCAATAGCGAGGGTGGCGTACCCGTGGGCATTGGCATGCTGGTGCCAGTTGTACTTCTCGCCGTCGTATCCAAAGCCCTGCCACATGGTCTTATTGTACGTCAAGCCATGGACAATGATCTGGAGTGCGTTGCGATCCTTGACGCCATCGGAAGGGAGGCAGTAGGTCGCCGGAATGTGGAACGTCGTGTTGACGAGGACCGTATCGTTCCAGGAAAAGACGGCACCCTCGCTCATCTGCCGAACAAACTCGACAATCTGCGTCTCATTGTCGCGCTCGGGCCCGTCGACAAAGGTGTAGCCCCGGTTCTCCTGCTTGACCGGGATCACGACCTCTTTGCAGGTTGGGCCGGGATCGGAGTCCTTGAGAGCCGTGGCCAAGGCAACAAGGGACGAGAACGCCACAGAGGAACGCATGGTGGCAGTGGATCAGGTTTGGATGAAAAGGTGCTTGCTGGTTGGAGAAGAGAGGTGTGATGGGTTGAGAATTTTCAGAAGAGGGAAATGTTCCATTTGTAGGCCGCAAGCCTGTACCAGCCCCCTTCCCTCGCAACTTCCACGCCTACATCCGATGAAGGGGGGCCTCCTGTTAGATTCCTTGCTCAGCGAAGTACTCCAGAAAGCTACAGGGAAGGTGCTTTCAGTCTTCCTGGAGACTTTTCAAGGTCTTACAGGTTCTATCAAGGCCTCATGGGAGCAATCAATCGCCCTGCGCACGTCCGGGATGTCTTCCATCTGTCTAGAGATACCTAGTGATTTTAATGATGGGAGTTTCTGACTTATATAAACACTTCTGTTGGTTTAAATTCGTCCAAACGTCCCGGGAACACCCGAGTCTGTTTGCCGAGGCGTCTCAGCTCCACTTCAGCGGGTGATAGCGACTGCTACGTTGAATTTGACCGCCTCTCGAAAGAGCCCTGTGTCCTAAGCAGTCACTGCCGAGCTTGGAAGGCCAAATGGACTAAGTATCCGTTGAGGCGGTTCTGAGAAGGTGAGGCCGCGTGGCACATTGTGACGGGCACCGGCCTGTCGACTGATCTAACTGCACCCACGTTGAGACCCCTTGATCCTGGGAGCCCAAGTCTGACCGCCGTTCTGGTGTCCCTGGTTCCTGGTTCAGACGGCTTGTAACTTCCAGGTTCTCCACCGATCCTCAAGTCTGTTGGGGGATGACCCACGGCCTAGAGCTCACGGTCTCAACGTTGACGTGATGATTCCGCTACAAACAGGAGCACAGGTCGCACAACTCCACGACCCTCAATCTCCCGGAAAAGAACTCTGCTCAAAAGTTCATCATTTTGGGGTGCCTTTCCGTCAGATACGTCAACGTCATCCGAGTTTTTGATCTCGGCCCTAGCTTTACCGCCGGTGACCCCCCTCCCGTCTTTGGATGCTGACCCCGCATTTCAAACCCGGATGGCTTGACAGGTTGCCCTGGCTCGGAGGGGGTTGTGAGCGTCCCGTGCCGCCGCCACAGCATCGAACGGGTGGCTTTGTCCACTGCATCGACACGCTTTGGGATGATGGCTCGCATGCCAAGCCTCCATGCGTCCTGCAGTGTGAGGCTCCAGGCCAATAGTCGCCAAGCCCAAGGCTGTGATGCTATCGCGGGCCAGTGTTCGATCTACCGGGGTTGCAGTTCAAATACGCCACATTGCCCAAGGTCTGTACCTTGCGTTCTCAGTCAAACCAGCCCCTGGCGCTGCTCTCATCCTGGGTTCTGACATTTCTCCTCCGCCGGATCCGTCTAAGCTGCACGACCGGTCGTTCGCCGCCATGAAGCTCTCGGCTGTTGCGGGATGCGTTGTTCTGCTCAGTACCACGGCTGTTGCTCAGGACTTCCTTGTCGGCTACGGAAACTATCCCTACGACCCTATCTGTGCTCAGGCTTGTGTTCTGGCCCTTCGACCTTACATCCTGAATTGCACTGATCTCGAGTTGGCGAAGAAGCCGTTCGACTTCTTGGCTCCCGCGACTCCTGCTAGCTGTTACGCCTCCGATCCATCGTTCTTGACCTCTGTTGCGTGGTGCTTCCGCTCAAAGTGTCCTGATGTCGCCATCGCCCATCTCGAAGGCTACTGGCAGATCAGCATCAGCGGCAGCCGGGCAATCCCGCCAGAGTGGGCTTACTCGGTTGCGCTCGACAAAGTCGATCCGAAGCCGCCGGTTTATCGGCTTACTATCAATGACACCAAGATCAACCAAACGTCGATTGCCGTGGAAACCTCGTGGCTGAGCAGCTTCAATGGTAATACAGCGCTGTACGAGGAGGATGTGAATGAGTCCAAGTTCGGGTACGCGTCGCCCATCCAAGCCCTGACTCCGTTTTCCCACTCATCGTGCTTTCAGTATCATCATTGTCGTCGTGGCTTTTGGAATTCCTCTCGCTCTTACCTGGGCGCGGGTCATTCCATTCGTGGAACGCATCTTTGACAGAGTATGATGCCCTCCCCTTCCATCAACCGTATTGCTCACCACGACCCCTAGATCAAACCGTATATCATCTACCCATCCGCTCTCGGCACTTATCACATCCGTCCTCTACCCTTCAAACTGGGCAATGCCCCTACTCTTGGCCAGACGCTTTACATTGTCGTGTTTTTCGTCCTCAACATCCTCCTCAGCGCCGTGGATTACACGTCGCTTCAGCCGAACGTGTACTTCTTGACGCAACACAGAGAAGTGCTCAACTACATTTGTATCCGCACTGGCGCCTTTGCTTTTGTTCTCTTCCCGATTTTGTTTCTGTTTTCGTCGCGGAATAATATCCTGTTGTACCTGTCAAACTGGTCGTATTCTACATTTTATCTCCTTCACCGATGGGTCGCTCGTCTCCTTCTTGTGCACGCCGTCATCCACTCCATCACAGCACTTCTAGTCTACAAAGCCTATGACAACACTAACTGGTGGTACTGGGGGATTGTCGCCACTGTCTTGAGCGTAGTTCTGACATTGGGGAGTGGACTCTACGTGCGGAAGACGCAATACGAGTTGTTTCTAATATCGCATGTCGTGCTTACGGTCTTGGTCTTAGTGGCAAGCTGGTACCACGTGATTCAGTGGTACGCGCTTCTTGGAAAGACGATCGCGCGGAAGAACACGTTGGGATACGAACTGTGGTTGTATTTTGCCATCGCCGTCTGGTTCTTCGATCGCCTGGCGAGATTCGGTCGCGTGGTCATTTGGGGTCCTCACAAAGCACAAGTTAGCGCAGTCGGCGTGGACTACGTGCGGGTCGATATTCCCGGGTTGCGCTGGGGCACGGAGCCCGGAAAGCATGTCTACGCGTATTTCCCAACACTCCGGCCCTGGACGCCATGGGAGAATCACCCCTTTTCGGTCATTCCTACCATCCTGCTGCACGGTCCGCCCAGGGCGTCCACCAAGCCGGGGAGCCCTGCCGACGAGGAGAAGCAACTGGCGACGACTCATGCCACACCAACAGTGGATACGACCGCCGGGATCACGCTGTTCGTCAAGAAGTCACCGGGTTTGACAAGCTATTTGAAGGCAGGCAACGACTTGCTCACCTTCCTTGACGGACCGTACACGAGCAGCGGCTCCAGGCGTGACATCCTCCGATGCGACAGGATTCTGATCATTGCCGGTGGTATCGGCATCACCGGAGCGCTGCCTTGGGCGTACAGTCACGTGAACGCGAAGCTGGTTTGGAGCGTCAAAGAAACGGCGCGCGATCTCGTCGACGCCGTCGACTTGTCGGGAGTCGCAACGAAGGAGGTCCGGGTTGGGTCACGGTTCAGCATGGAGGACCTGATAGTTGATGAGGGGAATGCTGGTTGGGCACGTGTTGGTGTTGTTGTGTGTGGACCGGGTAGTTTGTGTGATGATGTGAGAGCTGCGGTTTCGGCGGCCGGTAGGCGAGGAGGGACGGTCTTTGAACTCGAGATTGACGCCTTTTCTTGGTAATGGGTGTTGTGAATGCTTGACTAGAGCAAAGTCACCGGAGACGATGGATGGGGTGACGCTTATGCGGCCGCGTCGGGGTGACAAGCCAAGTTGGAGGCAGCTTCGTTGCGGGGCGCAACATCAGAATATCATGGAATTCGCTCTCACGTATCTGGATGAAGGCGTTGTAATGGGGGATGTTTGAACAGAGCAGCTACCTCTCGAGAAAGAATCATGTTGCCGTGGTGGCTTGCTGGTGAGCTTCAAGCTTGAGCTGAGCCCGGCCCGACTCTGAAATTGTCGCGCGTCGCAAGACACAACACACATTGAAACCCTAAGAACGTTATGAGAGACGAGATGGCCGTGAGAGTATCATCACACTGGGGCCGGTTCACGCTACATCATCTTAAACTGACCTTCTCGCTCCCGTCTCTGAGCAACATGAAGCGACAAGGTTTCGGAGCAGTCTCGTCATGCCTCGTATCTGATTTAATGCATTTAGAATGAAAGCCGATCGCTTCAAATTAACTGATTTCTGCACAACTTTCTGTATATGATGGGCTGCTTCGGGATGTACAAACACGTCACAAATTCCATTTCTCACCTTCAACTCTTCAAGCCAGAGGCTGCACGGGCGGTCGACTAAGATTTGAAGCCTTCTTTTCATCCCAAGTAGCAGGAGCAGTTACCCCACCTTCCTTCAATCTTTCAACCAAACTCAATGGACCCACAGTAAACACAGTGGTTCCGGCGCTGTTGCTGTGGTCGAACTTATGGTTTTCTGTCGTGTCGCCTGTTTTCAGAAATCTCTCCTCACGCTTCCACCTTTTTCTCCTGCGCATCCTTGCGACACTTCGAAATTTCTGGCAGAAGCAACAACTTCCCCTCATCACGAATTTCTTCGCGGTTAGCTCGAACTTTACCTGCCTCTCTTACATTTCGTACCGAATCGAGGGGATCTCGTACCTACAACACCGCGCTTTGACGTCACAGGCACACTTTACCGAAGAAGCGTCGCACGATCAACCGACATACTGATTGCCGCAGCGCGTTTACGACCGAGCACCCGCCTCCCAGACCCGACCTGACGCGACCCTGCTTGCTTCAAGCTCAATTCCCAAAGAAGTGTCGCTGTTCCAACAGTGAGCTGGAAGTTTCCATCGTGAGTCCTCATGTTTGTGATTTTAAGAGCTTCGTGAGCGCTGCTAACCACCCTTTTCAGATGTCTTCGAACCGCCGGAGCAAGAGGCGGAGGGCGACCGCGCAGCCCAGGAACTTCCAGGGCGGTCGAGCGAGAGGACAGGGAAGGGATGCCGAGCCGCGGCTGGCATGGGCCGAGATCCAGGGCGGCGCGGTCCATGGACCTGTCCATAATGTACATGGACAGGACCAGTCCATCCCGAACCCTTACCTCCTGCCGGGATCCAACATGATGCCACAAGTGTCTGGACCGCCGTTCGGTCCTTCGCACTTTTGGTCCCCTCCCGCTGCAAACTTCCCGCCCCATGTGGCGTACTCTCCGGCCTTTGCGCCGTTACCGATGGCTCCTTGTTTCTGCCCTCCGACCTCGGGCTTTACCTTTTCCGCGCCCTTTCCGCCCACCGCCGCGCCTTTTCCGCCCGCCGCTGCGCCCGCTTTTTTGCCCGTCGCTGCGCCTGTTTTCCGGACTGATGCCGCGCCCGCTTTCTCGACCGTTGCCGCATCTTCTGCGGCCGCTCACGCATCGGGCTCTCTGCCGGCTGGCCGACTCGCCCTGATTCCTGCGGGACCTGTCAACTTTGCGCAGCCACAAGCCGCTGCCGAGATTCCTGACAGCCCGCCCGCAGGGTCTTCAAGGAGGATTCTCGTACCCAAGGGGCGAACGAACGAGAAGATAACGTTTCCCAACCTGGCCATCACCCTCACAACGCGAGGTAGCGACCACTCTGCCGCCATGGAAGCTGCCCTTGCGGCAGAGGCTGAAGCAGCCTACGACGAGCGGACGGGGCGTATGAACCTGGTCTTCTTTACAGATGGGTCAACCCACGCAAAGACTGGCCCCAGCAAAAATCCACATGCCCAAGGCGGCTATTCAATCGTCTACAGGCTGCCGCAGCCCGGCAGCCTCGGGGACATCGTTGGCAATAGCTACCGTCTGGAGACCTTTTGCTATGATAACCACCAAGTGGAGATGACTGCGATTGCAGAGGCTCTCGGTACGGCGCTAGAATTGCTGAAGGGGCGAAATGTCGCCCGCAGCCGAGTCAGAGTCTTCACCGACTCTGACACGTCACTGTCTCGCCTCATGAAAGCCAAGGACCGCTTCACGTGGCGGACTGTAGACGGCGAACATTGGATGCATGAGTTTTTCACCAGTGATAGGGCCATTCACGTCATAATGGCCCCAGTTGTGGCAGCTGTCATGGGCCTCGTGAAAGAGTTGGAGAACCTAGGGATCCAAGTGGACCTCATCTGGATGCCCAGGAATAAGACGTGGTCACAGGAGAAGGCCGATGAATTGTCCGGTTATTAGAAGAAACCAGGACAAGGATTTCGCCAATGTGAGGCCACCTCTGGTCTCGAGGAAGAGGTCCACCGTCTCTGGCTGAAGTGGAAACGGTGAACAGTGTATGCGGTTCTGTGGACTGCAGCAGATCTCACGTGTTGAGTGGAGGGCAGGGGTTGTGGGGATTGGTAGTGTACGGGATGTGTGTAATTTGGTCGCGAAGGGATGGGTGCGACCCTGCAGGAAAACGAGATGGTCAAGGGTTGCAGGATTTGGTGGACTGTTGGTAGTGCCTCTCGCATGGGCGAACCCGCAAGCAGCAACAAGTTAATCAAATGATGCTCGCTCCGATCGCATCTGTCACAATGAGCCTGGGAAAGGACCTTGGGTCACATAGTGCCCAGGCATGACCTCCGTGGATGGCACGAACCAAGGCGTGCTCGGAAGAAAAAGCAGAAGAACTGTCTGGCTAAGGTACTCTATAGAGGCAAACTGGACAAGGGTCTGGTCAATGCGAACTTGAAGTTTACGGAACGTTGAGGTGAAATGTCTAGGCCGGTAGAGATCCTTGGTGTAGGTTTTCCATACGATGAGACACGGTCACGGGAAAAGGCAGATGAGCTTTCCGGCGACAGGGAGTCTGGGCAGCGTTCAAGATTTGGGGCTCCTAATAGCGTCAAGACCTTGACTTCATCACAACCATTGTTCGCGGTTACGCTCCAAGCCCACATATCTCCGTCGCATTGTGCACTGAATCGCAAGAATTCGAGGGAACGCCAATGAGCATAAGTCCATCCTGCCACCCACACCTCTGACCTCCCAACATGGCTCCCGCCGTGGTGTCTTTCACGAGAATCGGCGGGCACCTGGAGACTGTCAGAGTTTGAAGCGGGCTCGCCTGGATGCCCGGAAACGACAAATGGTCGCGGGGGAAGGAGGATAAACGGTCTAGATATCAGGATAGTCAAGCCGGGTAGTGGGTTTCCAACGAGTCGCCAGCTGGATGGGATAGGGTTCTGCTTTGGTCCAGTTCCAATTAGAGTCGAGGCAATGGCCGCTAATGCCCTGGGCGAAGCTTGAGCCCGCGGTTTTGGTGACGGGATGGAGCTTTCCCGCGGAAGGATCTTCCTATAATTTGTTTCCAGGCGAGGGAAAGTCTCCAGTATCTGGTGTAGTGGTCTTCGAAGCACAGGCCTTGGGAACTTGTGTGCACCCAGCCCACGGAAGGCGTTTGTGAGATGATTGTGTCGATTGAATAGCCTGAACTAAGGGGGGAGTTTCATTGCCGGAGAGCCCGGTGAGGAACAACTGCGACGTCCTTGTGAAAACCCGCCTGGTTGTTATTGAGGCCAGCTCAGTTGGGAACCTTGCTAGCCCCACCGTCCGGAACAATGGGACGAAAAAATGCATCACTGCTTGCCACACCACGTGGCGAGTCGCCGCCGCCCATTCATTGGATCTGTGAGGTGTCAACTTGCGTCGCTTCTGCAGTTTTTCTTCACCCAACTTACGTCTCCCAAGCCTTGCCCCGAACCAATCGCCTGATGGCTTCGGAGATCAACTCCTGAGGGGCTTGGCCAACGGCCGCCACCCTGCTTGCAACCGGCAGCCAAAGATACAGGATTTATGGTGGTTGTTCGTCACGATCTTGGATGGCGCCAGAATCAGGGCCACCCGCGCTTCAGGCGCTAGGCCACCTTGATGCTAAATCTAGCAATATGTGGCGAAGGGACCTCGGTAGGTAGGTATGTCTATCTAGGAACGCATGTGCTAGGTTGAGCTAACCCGTTGAGGAGCAGTGACAAGACGCCGCGATACCGCACTCTCCTTTAACAGGACCGACCACACGTCGAAAAATCCTAGCTA
Source organism: Cercophora sp. LCS_1 (assembly GCA_036250225.1). Classification (NCBI taxonomy): domain Eukaryota; kingdom Fungi; phylum Ascomycota; class Sordariomycetes; order Sordariales; family Lasiosphaeriaceae; genus Cercophora; species Cercophora sp. LCS_1. The sequence goes on from JAPZLL010000024.1 coordinate 100,762, forward strand.
CGAACTGCTCAGTTGCAAGCGACACAACAACAAGCCTCTGCCCCCCGGAGCGCGGCCAACGAGGAGCCACGAATCCACGCCGTTTTCAACGAGCCAAGAGCCAGTTGAAGCGCACAGAGATCCGCTGCAGGCGCTGCATCTTGCCCTGCCTGTTAAGCAGTAGGCGCAGCTTGGACGTCGTCTTACGCTCGCAGGGCCCTTTCACAAGCTTGCCGCAAGGTTTTAGTGATTGGAGGGTCCAGGTCGTAGCTTGCGAGGCAGAGAATCTTGCCAAGACGACACACTTCGGGCACAACCTAGCTGGGTAGCGGATATAACAGCTTGGCGGCTGGCGTATGGTAGGGGATACCTCGGGCAGGCTTTCGGGTTGGGAGGTCAGGGTCCATTGCAGTCTGGGATGGGGAATGCATAAAGAAGGAGAGCGCGCAACGGCCTCTCCTTGAGAAACAGGACATAGCTGCTTGAGGGGCGGTATGTAGGGAGTCCACATGGCACCCGGATATTCAGGTTGCTTTCACTGCGGTTAATCATACGCTTCACACATCCCTGTCAACCATTGCCTTGTCGTGGCTTGCTCGCCGCCGCTGAATTGAGCGGCAGAGTCTAGGTGGCGAGTTGACCCGGGCGTTATAAGCTTTCCCCGTCATCGTCGTATATATCAACTGGGGATCTCGCTCTCTACTTTATCTTGGGTGCGACGCCGGGCATTGATAGACGGGCGCCCAAGGCATTGCAGGAGGGAAATAACAATGCTCGAGAAGGACCTCTGTCGTAGGTCGGGGTAAGGTCCAGAGTTGACATGCAATCCGCCCTCAAAGGGCCTAAAAGTGTAGAACCCACCCGAGGGAACGCACTTGTTGTTTTCTGCATCGTTCCATCAAAGGGGCCAGAATAGTTTTTAGTAATTCGAGATGAGAGGCATGTTGGCAGGCGCTGGTAATATGGAGGGAAAATTGCTGTGACAGGTGGGAGGTGGGTGCGGGGGCTATTTGGGGGGAAATTGGGCTGTCCCAATCAACAAAAGTCAATGGTCCGCTGGTGTAATGGTAATGCCTGACCCATTAGATTTCGCCTGTCACGCCTTTCCGACCCAATCCAGGAGGGTGCGAGTTCGAGTAGTGCCAGTGGGGAATGTAGTGTAAGGGTAATTCCACCTAGCGCTTTTTTTTTTTTTTTTTTCCAGCTCCTCGTCGGAACATGTCAACTTCTTTCCATAGTTTTCTCTTTTTCTGTGGATTTATGTTATGCTCCCTATCCCCTGAAAACTCATATACCTTTCTTTGCCTCGCCTTTATCGTCTCTCTAGTGATATGCCTTGTTCTTCGGGTCCCACGCATGTGTCTCACGCCAGACTTCACACGAAGCGCTTACTACTTAGCTTTTGCGTAACGGATCACGAAATCCCTGCTTGCCACTGCGCGACTGATATAGTCCTGTCTGTCGGCTAAAGAGAATGCAATTAATCCTACAGAAATATCGCTTCAACTTCCAGCATATCAGAACTAATCCCCTTACCTCAAGCACAGGATTGATCTTCTCCGGGTTCCTCAACTAACCTCACCCGTGTGGGTTTTCTCCGTATCACCCTCTCTTTAGCGACCCTCCCTGGCTCTGCAACTTCCTCCCCTGATGGCGTGATAGTTCCACATACTTGTCGTTAACAAGCTTGTTGACTGCTTGGTCCAGGTTCTCAGTAGCCGCGCTCCTCCGGTACGTGAATCTCGACGGCCCCTAACACTTCGAGAGTTCGTCGCACCGGGCGTGAGAGTAAACGACATTGCGTTTCACCCATCTCAGGTCAACGTTGACGCCGAGCTCAGCCAGCTGGGCAACAGTCTCGGTGATTTGTACGAGGACGGGCTGCAATAGCCAATCAACGATCGCATTCCCAGGTATGGTGGGAGTGGGACGCAAAACCCCTTCTGAGTTCTCGCTCATAGTAAAGTTGGCTTCCTTGTATTTCGCGATACAACTCATTGCGCTGGTCGAATCGCAAAATATCCGAACTATAGCCCCGCTAACTGGTCGGGTCTGGGAGTCGTGCAGAAGGAGATGTAGGGCCGTCCCGAGACACTCGGTAATCCCAGTGAGTTCGGCGTGCTCTGGCATGAAGCAGCGTTCCATCGGGAAATGACGCTCGACTTGTTCGACATTGTTGGCCCCGCGAACCTTGAACACAATGGCGTAAGAGCCAATGCCCGAAAGCTTTCCCCCGCCGCCGTATTCTAGTCCAGAGGCTCCTATGCGAAAGCGGCCTTTGCCTGATTGGGAGCGCTCTGAGCTCTGGCGGACCTCCGCTGGACAAAACCGAGACCCATCTGAGAAGAACACATAGTTTGGGCGGTCGTTGAGCAGATCCCAGGGACCTTCTGCCTCGGCCAGTGCTGCGACTAGCTCGAAGATCTTGGTGTCGTTCTCCTGGTTGACGCCTATGGCGACCTTCATGTTGGGAAGCCGGAGATGGGGATAGTACTTTTCGACATTAACCAGCTGAGGCGTGGCGGTAGCTTTGTGGCCCTTAACGTTCCCTTTTGCAAAGGCTCCTTTGCCGCCGAAGGAAAACGTGTCTGACGTAGCGAGGGAAAGGGAAGCTCTTTTCTGGACCCTTTCTTCGATGTCGCGAGTAGCAGGTGACTTGGCGCTACTCTTACGTTTTTTGGCTCTGACATCGTCAGAAACGGATTGAAGGTATGTCGACCGCCAGTGAAAGCTAGGCACCCAGGCTAGCTCAACCTGAACTCCAGCATTGTCCAGTAAGCCGATAATGACGTTCAGTCTCGCAAGAACGGGACTGAAACAAAATCCGACCCCCCCGAACTCCTTCGTCATCGTTGCCTTCACCATTTTGAGCGCCGCTTGAGAGTCTGAAAAAACTCGAATCTTGTTGTTCGAAAAGGGTTTAACTTCGGCGAGGTCAAGCGCTGTGCTGAGGGATTCCATGATGGCCAGAAGGCCCGCTTGATCTCCAGAGAAGCAAGGCCAGGCAAGGTACCCTTTTGTCGGGAACTCCACGTCGTCGTTCTTCATGGTGCCGTAAACGATGCTGTAGGCTCCGACCGAGCCAGAAGTAAAAAATGTCAGGTTGAGGTTTCCGTCTGAGGTAAACGGAACCTCGCTGATCGCATCACCGACGACAGACATTGCCTCCTCCACTTCGCCCCAGGTAATCGTGACGTTTTGCAACGTGAACGGCCGGAGCCTGCGACGCGCCACGGCCGCGGCCGGCAGAGCAGGGTATGCTCTGCTGGTCCGACGACCCTTCGCTGCCCCAGCGCCCCAAAAGTCCACGGGTTGACGAAACATTTTGTCGTCGTATGCTGAGACTGAGACATTATCAGTTTAAAAGCCTGAAGACGGATGGGGTGATTGGGGAAGACGAAAGGGTCGAAGCTTACATCGTGGCTGTCGTTTGGTGAATACTCGCGGAAGAGGAAGAAAGACGTCGCAAGATGGCGAAGAAATCTGTGAATGAAAGCCCCGCAGTGGTAGGTGCATAAGGAATTAACAGAATTTTTTGGGAAACGTGGCAGGCGCAGATTGGAAAATCCGTCTTTTCATCTGATCACTGGCGCTATCAAGATCAGATAGCACGGCGTTGCCATGGGAAGTCGCCCTCGTGGGGTGCGACACCAGTCACCCACCCACCCCTCAGTGAGATGCAGAAGCACCAAAGTTCACATCTTCCAACTGCCAACCTCTGGTTACATAGCCATTTAATTTTCTAAATCACAGCCATCCCTGTGGTTATGTGGATAGCTCATGTGGTGTACATGGGATGTCCAGTGACGGAGAACATGAAGCCAGGAAAACACCAAAATTCAATTCGATGCATCTTGGCCTATCGAAGTTCGGCAAACGCAAATCAACAGCCCAAAAATGTGTCGCAATCTCCCAACCCATCTTTGTCCTCTATACTTGTCTAAATGGCCAATTGCTATCGTAAACTCTGGAGGCCTGGGATGATGGTAGATGGTATACGGCATATACATCGTCCCGCGCCGGCTGAGCTGTGACGCTCCCCTAGGTACGTAACGCACCTTCAATGCCCACCAGAGCTGCCAGCCCGGGGTCGATATCCTCACACAATCACCGTAGTCTCAGGCTGACCTTTCAGACTGTCGAGCGTATTTCTCACCCTGAGGCTAAATAATAAGAGTGACACAGCAAGAGAAGAAATGCGTTTAGCCCAACACTTTCACCATTGCCTCAGTCCCGTCGACGAAGCAAGACGGGCGGGCGGAATTTGATGTCTTTCCAAGCTGTGACGTCACGAGGTATTCTTATCTGAGGCGGGAGGCTTATCGGGCAACGCTGCTCCACCCAACTGTCCAGTCGCAGGGCAGCATTGTCCACAAGCGCCTCGCTTTGCCGCCGGGCCGGCCTGGAGGCATGTTATATATTATATAGGCCAACAGCGTCCGCACCCAAAACACTGTATCGGAAGTGATGGGTTTCGACTTTGGGCCTTCTTCCGCCTGCGGGAGGCTCCACCAACCACCGACAACCACCCGGGGCGTCAGAGGGCGGGGATACCCGACGGGTGGATGCCCGATGGGATTGCCCCACTCTGGTCACGGCCCCTGAATTGCCCCACTTTTGTAAACAAGGAAGGCACGCGCCAACTATCAACGCAACACCTGATTTCGAAGAGAACATGGAGACGCCGGAGTACTCGTGAGCTTCACTGAGCCAAAAGCGTTTTTTCAATGTAAGCAGGGGTTTTGTTATCCGAGTTCCCAGGCAGCCATGATCTTGGTCGTCCGACGGCCCGTCATCCGTTCGCTGGCATTGGGGGCGTCAATGTGCTGTGTGGCATAAAACCCGGAGTGTTCCGAGTCTCAGTGCCTGTAATATTGTTTGAATCGCATGTGAAAGCATCCTGGCTATGTTGAGGCATTTGGTTTCCTACTAAGGGAACGTCTTTTTCTGTCGCCTAGCTAGGGCGCCGAGCGTGCCACAGTGCAGGGAACAGTAGAGAAAATAGTAGTCCTCGAGGGTGCATAAAATGCAAAGCTAGGCATCAAACTCGGTTCGAACTGCGAGCCTGCAAGATCTATCTTTTGAACTTCGTCCGGCCCACAGAAGGCACGCCTGGCCGATGGGAAACGACAGCATGAATGATCGTGTATCACCTAGAATATCTATCAAGATTAGATCGGTCGTTCAAAAAAATAGACAATTTGAAGATTTGATGTCACTGTATGTATTGAAAGGTGGAAAGAATGGCTTGAAAAAAAGGGTAAAAAATATTTCGGTCGGCCGGGATTCGAACCCGAGTCACTCCTAGTGGTGAAGAGCTCCCTGTCGATCAAGACGCGCAGGGCCATCATTTTTTAACGGATGCTACTGCTGTTCCGGAGTAGCTAAAGCAAGTCCGCCGCCGCAGTTTCGATTCGAACCCTTCGGAGGCGCTTACCGCTGCACCACACGACCGTTCAGTTTTTGTTACAAGTGGACCTCCAAATTCAAACCCATCTACCCCCACACCGTCCCCAGCCATGACGGTCTCAGCTCCTTCCCCAAGGTGCCACTCCAACATTTTATTTCTTGTATTTCTTGCATAGCCTGCGTGAAATGATCCCATCTATAAATCCCCAATTCTTCTCCCAACACACCTGCAATGCACACATTAACTCATAGTCACAACAAGAAAGCATGAGGCACTCCCTCAGATGTGGGATGTTTCCCCAAAGATTCATTTCCACATCGCCGCACCCGGCTGTACCCTTGCATCCCGGAGGTGTGCATGCCTCATGATGGACTCCAATCTACGGGATGAACCTGGGGAGGCTTGGAGTGACATGGTCGGGCCCGTGGCCTGAATTTCCACAGGTCCTTAGGTCACTGCTGGGTGTTGCCAGGTTCGTGTATTCAATGGGGGGAACAAGTTCCAATAAATCGAAAACAAATAAGGTCGAGGAGATCCAGTGAAGCCCGTGGATCAGAATCCCATTGTCTATTGCGTCCTGCAAGTGTCTCTGTTCCCCAACCTTGAAGTTTCGAGTTGCCCTGCCCAGAATATATTCTGATCGCCTTGAGCTCCTCGTTATCATGCCCATGCTTGACCGCATACCGCCATCCTCGCCAAGAGAGTGCATTATGACCAGACTTAAGCCTGGACAGTCTGGCTTTGGCCACAAGTGCGGGTGGTGCATGTGGTGCATTGGCCACTCCGCGAATATTTCCATTTGACAAGACCCTGGTCACGCTCCTTCTCCTCTTTTCTTTCCTTGACCAACCAAGTCCACACATTTCGAATTTTTCGAAATCGCATCGCTCAAGCGTCCCGCTTCGGCGGCATCACTCCCACCGGCAACCAACTCCCTCTCCTTGCCATATAGGCACAAATGTCCGCGGGTCTCGTCCCCGCCCCCTCCTCTTCCTCCTTCTCCCCCTCGGCCACACACGCCAAGGAGACCCTGCACCGAGCCCTAGAAAGGCGAGGCAGGCCACTTTGTGGGTGAAATCACCCAACCCGACCCCGGCCGCCCCGGCCCGAGCGAGGCTCTCCTGAGGGCCGATTCCCTGCCGCAGCATGGCTGGGACGAAAACAACCGACATCAGTTAGTTGTTTTCGGGGACGCGTCGCGCAGGCGGCGCTCCCACCCTTGCCAGGGCGGTTATGCCGTCGTTTACCGCCCACCCGGGGCATACCAAGGCACGTGGACGGCGCGAGCCTTTCTCGTGCCACGGATGCCCCAGGTGGTCCACGGTGAACTGATGGCCATTCTGGAGGGCCTCAGTATCGCGAGGACGTATGCCCTGGCCGGCGAGTTTGGAAAGGGTGTCACCGCCATCATTTTCAGTGATTCGGATGAATCACTAGGTCTGTGTTACTTCTCTTCGTCTTCTCATTGACACCATCGACTAACACGTAAACAACCCTTAGGACTCCTGTCACACGGTACTATCCGGAGAATGCGCCGCGCGAGGAAAAACGGTTTAGATCGGGACATAGTTCCCATCCTAGAGGCGATCATCTGGTTCTCCATCGAGTTGAAGGATCTTGTAAGTTCATTCTCTATCCGTTCATCCCAAAGCGTTCTTTCATCCGATCATGATTCTAACCGCTTTACTACAGGGCATCAACCTCAAGCTCTTTTGGATACCTGGCCACAGCCATGGCATTTTGGAGCACCAAACAGTCGACATGCTCTCGAGGGACGTGTGGCGGGGCACCCGTACGGCCGAGGATACATTTGGTGATGACTTTTGGGTGTCAGACAAATTTCGTTGGCGCGATTCCGTCTTTTCAAGATTTGACCCGATCGTTGCCCGCTAGGGCACCCGACACGCCAAATCCCACGCCCGTCTCTCCCTCGACCTCGACGCCAAGGCACCGCTTCAACACCTCTCGGGTTGGTCCGCTCCCGCGCGCTGGCCGCGCATTATTGGATTACCTGCCGCTGGATCGGTAGAGCTTGTTCCTTCATCGCCCCAGCGGCTCTGCCGAGTCATCAGCTCCGATATACTATATCGCTGCTGGATCAGCGCTCCTTGCGTCGCGACACCTCTGTTGGATTGGCGGAGCTTGCTCCCTCATCCCCTGCGGACTGGTTTGAATTGAAGCTGCTGGACTGGTGGGATCCTTCCTTTAATTACAGTTTCCCTCGCTCCAAGAACGATGTGTTGGACGATGTTCCAAACGTCTCAAAATGTCGACACCAATACCCACGCCAGCGACTCTCAGAAAGGGCATCAAGAACTCATGCGCCCAGGCACAAGTCAGCGGTTTCTCCTTCCACACGCAATTTGTAGAATGTATCATGGATCCATACGGTTCATGGGAGGACAGGCTTTGATGGAACTCAGTGTGCCATCGTCTAGGCTATGTGGCCCCTCTCAATCACTCTCAGGCTTCAGGCTTACGGCCCCAGACGGCCCTCCAGGAATGCTGGGCCTGCTTCTTGATGGATCTGATCTCCTGATGACACAGGTTGGCGTATATCTTCACCTCCTCATGTTTCCAGCCCTGCGTGGCGGCAATGAACAAGCAGAGCTCCCCCAGTCCTCAAGCCACATCACAAATCGGAACCTCCCATCATTCCCATCTGAACGCACGTTGGTGAACCCCCCGTATGGCGACATCGGTCAGATTTGCGGCCAAGCGGTCAGCGCTCAAGAAGCCTGAATGGGCATTGCTTCACCCTGGACCGCCTGTCCCGCGCATGCGCACCTCTAGCCAACAATGTTCCCTGTCTGCGCCGCTCGGTTGCCCACCAAATCCCGCACCCCGAATGGGAGTTTGGTTGCAGGATCTTGCCGAGCGCGCGGACACACCCAATCGGAGCGCTGACGCAGCCAATATCGATGCAACAGATGTCCATATGCATGTGTATGTGCACGCAACGCGCGTGGATGAGCCGCTCACGACGAGGTCAAAGGGGCAATACCCTTTATCAGAGCAATTGATGCAACGGCAGCCTGGGATGCGGGGAAGGTCTACATCAGTAGAAAAGGGCGAGCCGGGAACGACACCTCTCTCGCCAGTCGAAGAGCTGCTACTAGTGTTTTAGTTGTTGAAGAGTGTTCGATCATCATGGCTGCTCAGGATACAAGTGCCGACCCAATTGTGAGTTTTCCTGGGGGGCTTGGCGAGAGGATAGGGTTCTAACCTTTCAACAGGTTGCCGATGTGTTCGGGAACGACAATAACGATGGCGCTGAATCCATTTTTTCGGGCGTAAGTGTCACTGTGGCCCCACAGGTTTCCACGCCTCTGACAAGCGAGATATCACACCGGGAGCGATTTGGCGAGCATACGATCCAGCATTCTCCAGCATCAGTTCGAGAATGGCCGCACATATCATTCGTTCAGCGCTGGAAGTGAGTCTTGCCTTTAAATCAGTCACTGGTTCGGGTGACCGTCGACTGACACCCTTGAACCGGATAGAATACGCGTTTCCCAACGATGAGCGCGAAGCAGAAAGACTTGGTATGTCCCTCCCCCTTACGCCGACATTTTTACGTATTCTGACAATTATGACAGACATCCAGCATTACCTCTTCGTATTGGCCTTCCGCGGCGGAATTTCCCTCAGCCCCAAGGCATCCACAGCCAAGCGCGTCCTAGACATTGGTACCGGAACCGGGGCCTGGGCCATCGACTACGGCAAGACAGCTTTCTTTCTCACCCTAAACTCGATACGTACTAACACCCCCCCAGCCGACGCATACCCCGAAGCCGAAGTCATCGGCGTCGACCCCTCCCCCATCCAACCCGCCTGGTAGTTCCCTCTCTCCTCTTCCTCCCCCTTTCCGACTCTAACACTGCCTGCCAGGGTCCCCCCCAACCTCCAATTCGTAATTGACGACGTCGAGCAGTACTGGGCCTGGACTAAGCCCTTCGACTACATCTCCTCCCGTGCCATGGCCGGCTCCTTTACCAACCCCTCCACCGTGATTCGCAAAGCTTTCGCCGCCCTCGAGCCTGGCGGTGTCCTCGAAATGTAGGACATTGTCTGTCGGTATTTCTCGGACGACGACACCCTAGCAAGAGACTGCCCCCTTAGTACGTTTAGCGATGCGTGCTTTGAGGCCGCTGAGAAGCTGGGGCGCAGATTGGATTTGGCGCCGACGTATAAGGGGCTGTTGGAGGGGCGGGGTTCGTCGATGTGGTGGAGAAGAAGTTCAAGTGGCCGTCAAATGCGTGGCCGAAGGAGGAGTATTACAAGGAGCTAAAGAAGTAGACGAGAGTTATGATGGATAAGAGGTTATAAAGGTTAAGTCTGGCGTTGTTGACGAGGGGCTTGGGATGGACGCCGGAGAAGGCGTTGATGGCGGCGGCGGGGGCAAGGCCAGTGATGAAGGATCGGAATGTGCATGCTTATATTCCGATGTGAGTTTCCCTTTTTTGCCTTAGCTACGTGAAGTGAGCTGAGATGACGTGTGGTAGTGTGGTGGTTTATGGAACGAAGCCTGAGCAGTTTTCAGATACAGTCGATCGAAAATTCCGACTTCAAAAGGGCTTTTGGCCAGTGCAGGTATTGAAGTGGAATTGGGTTTTTCTTCTAACCACTCCGCTGATTTGTTCTGAAAATATGCCAATCCCACTATGAAATACTGATAGTATACTCGTTTTTAAAAACAGTCGAAAAAGCCTTAAATATAATAAACCCTTCTAGTTTGGAATAATTAGTATATTTTGGGAAAAGGTAATATCATCGGAGAGTAGATTTGTAGAAGGGCATGCAGTAAGATTCTGGCTCCTGATCTAGATTAGGTCGATTTCTGGCTTAGATCGGGGAGGTGTTCGTGTAATGCCGGGCTGCATCAGGTTGACGAGGATAGGGGCTGCATTTCAACATACCAGTCCGTCCGACAGGGGCTGGGTAAGTGATCAATTGAAGCCTTCCCCCCCTCCGTTCCACTGTGGGCAACAACACCATGCTATGTCTGTTCCTCTGATTAGAGGTGCCGTGCTAGCACCACTGCGCACAGGGTGGGCGACGACATCCGATCGGTTGATATCGACGATCCATATCGATATTGGCCAACAAGCTGACACCGTCAACACGGAGGACGTCTAGACGACTAGGCACGCCAGAGCTTGAACGCCGTCAAGATCACCTCCCACTGCGCCTCCGTGGTAAACTCCAAATCCAGCCCATCTCCCTTCCCCTGCACCCTCTTCTGTCTGATCTCCTCCTCAGTCACCCAGACATGGCCCGCGTGTTCCTTGGGGTCAACAACAACCTCGGCCGTCTGCTCTTGTGGCACCCCCGCGACGAAATAAAACTTGCACACCAGGTTCCCTCGCCTTGTCCGGAAGAACTGCCCACCCATGGTCTCACCCCATTCATGCTCACCACTCCGGAAGCCACTCTCTGAATCGGAGACCGAGTCCGCCCGTACTACTGGTCCCAAGGTGGTCGCACGCAGACCCGCCTCCTCAAACAGTTCGCGAGCGCACGAGTGCAGAATACTAGTGTCATCATCGTCGCACCCACCCCCGGGAGTCTCCCATCGGAGCGGCATCGAGTCGTGTGCGGCCCGCCGGATCAGCAACACTCGGGGTGGCTTTGGGTTGGGCGTCGCTGCCTCATGTTGGGCACCAGCACCAGCGGAGATGTTGACGCTGGCCGATCCAGGATCGGAGTTGCTGTTGGGGAGTGGCCGATCGAAGACAATTGCACCCGTCGCAAGAAAGACGGGTGCAGGTGGCCGTGAAGTGTCGCTGGAGCCGGGGGGTGGGAAGTGGCGCTTCAGGAACACGGGCGGGGAGACCAAGAAGGCCTGCACTGATGGGTGCGACTGGAATGCGAAAGCGGGGTCCTCTTTGCTGGTTGCCATGGCGAGGTGAGAGTGTGGATTTTTTCAGAAAGATACTTTCGAGATTTGATAAGGTAGTCGCACGCTGGTTTTCGATTTGGGGGTTGTTATAGAGGCAGGAGTGAGGCAGTGAGTTTGTGGCGGATCTGTGCCTTGGAAGGGGCGAGGGAGGGTTCCAACGCCGCATGCAGAGCTAACCGGGATCAAATCACGGTTCCCTCCCGTCGCGCTCCATCAGACCAGGACAAATTTCTCTTCCTGCAATTCATTTTTCTCCAACAGGCGGACAGCCTCCCCATTCATCAACCCGTGCACGTAGCACTCCCCCACGAGCAGGAATCTGCCTTGGTCCAGGGGCCGCAGGCAAAAGCACATTTTGCCCCCCCAGAGCACGCAGATGCGGTCGCCTTTGGCCAGCACTTGGGGCCCAAGCACGAAATAACCCTTTGCAGTGCGCGCAAAAACCCGGCCGCTCGACGCGCCGTTGGCCGAGCGCGACCACTCGGCATCGAGCCCCAAAACGCCTTCCGACGTCGCCAGCGACCGCAGTTCAGGCGCCACGGCCTCGGCGTCGCCCGCAGCTGCCATTGTTCGTGTCAAGTAAGCGGCACCCTGGGCGAGCCATTGGCTGTCAGGAATGGACCGGAAGAAATTCTCACGAGATTCTTGCTCGCGCTGTCCTGACAAGTCTGAGCCAGAATCGTTGGGGTCGCTGGCAGAAGCATGCAGGCGATCGAATTGCCTCAGCGCCGTTGCCGCGCCGCCATTGCTGAGCGTCTGCATGTACGCCAGGACAGCTGGACAGCGCGCATCGTCCGATTGAGCTGCGTCGTCGGCTTCATCCTCATCATCCACTCCACATCCACGCAATGTGCGCCACAGTCGCTGGATGAGCGTCTGCTTGCCCGTCTCGACCTTGTCGAGGGCGCTGGGTTGATACAGGGGCTGCAGGGAAAACAAATGGTCCCCGCTATTGCCGCTGCTATCTACTCCATACCCACATACTGTGCGCCACAGTTGTTCGATGACGGTCTGCTTGCCCGGTTCGACCCTATGGAAGGCCTTGGGTTTCACCGCCGCTGAGGCCTCTACAATAACATCGATAGCGACACCCTTGATACAGAGCGATTTTTCGTCGACCTCAAAGGACGGCTTCGAGAAGGTGCCGGTGCCGCAGGCACGATGGGGTGAGGTCGGCTCCGACAGGATATGCGAGGTGTAGGTGCGCCAGTCGGGGACCCACGACGGCATGTAGTCGCGGTCGCCCGCCTTGTCCAGACGCTCATGCCAGTCGTCGAGGGAGGATGCAAGCTCAAGGTGCTGGACCGCCGCAAGTGTGATGAGTCCGGAGCCGGCACCACTCCCCGACAGAGCACGAACGGCTGCGTCCATGTACACGCTAGGGAGCGTGCCGGTTTTCTCGTCGTAATTCGCACTGAGTTCACACAGCTCCTTGCCGGTCACCGAGTAATGCCCCAAGAAGGCGAAGACGCGATCTCGCGCGTCAGTCGCTTTGACATGACGCGCCCGGTGCAGCTCGTAGATGAAGCTCAGGCGGTTGGCGTGCCGTGTGGCAACATCGGGCGGCACGAAGCGCTGAAAGACAAATTTCACCTTGGACGTCTCGATGTCGAAATGGCGGCGCAGATGGTGAAACTCTGTCAGCTTGTCGCATACACTATACAGCATGTGCCAATCCATGGATGCATCGCCCCAGAAGAGCATCGCCGGCGCTCTGGTTCCAATTTCCTGTATAATCCAGACCCTCTCGAACCATGGCAGCTGCGTCAGCGCCTTTATCGACGCCCAGTCCTCCTCGCGTCGCTGTGTTAGCATCTCGCTTGTGTGGTCGGCCTTGAACTGGGCGTATCGGTCGGCATCGTTGAGCGTTTCGGACAGCGATCTGATAAACGAGAAGGCCGCGTCGGCTACTTGCTCCGTATCCGGGCCAAGCCACACGAGAACGCTGTTTGCGTACTTGTATATGGCGTTCATAAACTGAACCTGGCTTCCTCTTTCCGTAGTATCCTTTTGGTTGATGCAGATCTGGTCAACCCACACGCGCCGGTCCCTATCGGGCCTGCGAATACGACGCAGCCCCTGGTCGAGACTTGTCGTGATGGCCAATCGCTTTCCGTCGCATATGAAGGGGCAGTCGAAGTCGGGCTGGCCCCAGACGTAGGACAAAGGCTCATAGGTCTCGTCGGCTGCGTTGTCCATGTCGAACTCGGCGAGGGAGCCACTCAAGGGGTCGCCAGGAAGCCCAGCCGACAGAGTCAGCATCCTCACCGCGGTACGTTTCTGAATCGGATGGTACCGGTACGGCTCCATGATGATTGTCGGAGCAATGATGCAAAGACAGAAAAGTCAGAGGAGAGAAAATAACAAAGGAATCCATCAGTGGCAAAGAAGAGATGAGGCTCTCGGGAGAGGTGCTTCGGGGCCCCTTTTGAGACCGCTGTCGCGCCGCTTTGCACGCACCGAAAAAGGGGGGACTTAAAGAAGAGTCAGTAGTGCAGGCGCGCGCCTCGTACCGCCAGAGCGCGGACGGCATGCTCGTTTCATTCGACGCCAGCCTTGGTGCAAGATAGCGAATGAGCCAGGTCAAGAAGGGCTTTGCTTTGATATCGGGTGTGGGACACGTCGGCGCCTTCGCCGGAACGGTGTCGGTAGCCCTGTTTATTGGGCATTCATCAGCGTCAGCCAAAGAGGGGTGCAACTGGTGGCGCGAGAGAGGTGGTGTGACCTCCGTTGCCAGCGGTCTCGGGTGTGCTGCAAAGCAGCCCCTGGGGTTACACGACAGCAAGCATCAGCGCCCACGCCATAAGGAGAGAGACGCCAGCTCATTTCACTGTCCTGCGGCTCTCCCGCACCCCCCGAAGCGTTCAATACCAGAGCCCTATGACGGCCGTTCCGAGAACTCAACACGCACACCGCTTTGCTCTCCTGCTCACACAGCCTCACTCTCGCCCTGGGGGAATTTCTACAATGGCCGTCCAACCCTTCGTGCACGCTACGCGCCCCGGACCGATGCCCGCTATCCCGGAAATTGTTGTCCCGCCCCACCTTGACCGTTTTCATAGCCCGGCACGAGAATACATCCGCCGCCACAACAAACCCTGGGATGGCATCGCCGTGGGTGCCTTGGTGTTCTCCCCGGAGCCCAGGTTGCTTGTGATCCAGCGCGCCAAAACCGACTCGCTTCCGGAGAAATGGGAAATCCCCAGCGGTGTCGTATCCAACGACCCAACCAAGGATGCTACCATCACTTCGGCAGTGGCCAGGGAGCTCTGGGAAGAGACAGGCATGCTTGCCCGGGGGCTGGTCAGGCTCGCCACTGCGCCTGCCGTGATTGGCTCTCCCACATCGGAAGCTCAACTTCAGACCGAAGCGGATGGTTTTGTTTTCAGTAACAGCACCAGGACCAAAGTGTTTTGTCGATATGTTTTCGAGGTTGATGTTGGGGACGCGGTCCCTGGCGGGCAGCATCATGTCAGACTCAATCCCTGCGAACACCAGGATTTCCTGTGGGTCTCAGAGGAGGAAGCCCGGGATGGGATTGTTGGGGAGGAGAAGCTGAAGATTGACTTTACTAGCGAACACCTGCAGAGGTTGATTTCGGAAGGTTTCAAACTGAGGAGGAACTCTGGCAGTCTGTAATTCGCGGCATAGGCATACTGAGCTAGTTTCCATCGGAAGAGGCGCAAGAGAAAGTATACTTTCTACTGCAAGCTATGGTAAATACAAGATCATAGTCACATCAAGAGTCGCGGAGAGAGAAGCCAATTCTCGTTACCCCTGACTTCGCCCTGCGTTGTAGTAAAATATCCTGCCATTTGGTAAGCCAGCTGAAAGTGACAAAGCAAAGGGCAGCAAAGTGCCCTTTCTTCTAACCAAACACGAAAAAAGAAGGGAGATTGGGCCACTTTCATCGGGCCCGGGAAACCAATTTTCTGCAGGTGGGCGGATGGGTTCACTAATAATTGATTGGAGCCGCAGTGTGACTTAGGCGGCATTGACATGCAGTCACTATTGGCCTGGGGGATACTAACAGGGGATGGAGATGCTGCCAATGTGGGTGCAGAGCGAGAGCCCTGTGGTGGCCAGAAACCTGCACTTTGCTCTCTCCTGTCCTTCCCCTCATCCCCCAACAAAGAGCCCGCAGCGGCTTGCCTAAAGCAGACCATGGCGTGTGCCAGCTTACGCCCACCCCTCCCCCTCCGCCCTCCGCTGACAGAAAACCTGCAGGAGGAGTTATTTATTCACATTCACCACTAGGAACATCCGCGTATGTCCTGGTTCCATGTCACCTACATCAAATCGACGCGCAGTTCTGCCTCAAGGAACCTCACGCAACTCAATCCTCCCATTTTTGTGTCTAGTACCTACACTTGCCTGAATTTCTTGTCCAGGGGCCCTCCCGAAATGGAAGAATATCCCGAAGGACCCGAAGCAGGGGCCAACACAGGAGGTGGTGACACTCTGTCCAGCCTCTGGATCGTCAACTTGTCCAACTTGAAGCCACCCCAATGTAGGTGCAGGCCCGGAGGGAGGAGGAGACCCCCGAGATGGTGTGCAGTCAATCTTACAAAGTTGTCGTGCCAGATGCTCTCCTGGCGCTCTTCGCCCTTTACGCGACGTCGACGATGGGCCACGGGTTCCTCTTCGATCCCTACCTGCAGCTGCTCCTGTCCGTGAGCCTCATCTTTGGCTCGCTCCTAGTTTCCACCACCAACCTCGCAGGGCCGCTGCGCTATGCGTATTACGGCTATGACGGCCTCCTCGCGAAGGCCTTCTCCTTTGCCTCCCCGATCGGCACCAAGGTGATGGGTTGGGCGCCGCTGCCCTTTCTCGTGCTGGCGGCGCTCCCCTGGTTCCGCACTGGGTTCTTCACGGGCATCATGCCGATTGCCTGGCAGTTTGTGCGCGAGGAGCACCTGCAAGAGGTGGGCAAGGTCAGCAACTGGCTTGACAAGCTTTGCTCGAAAGCCAAGATGGACGCCGAGAACGCCGTGTCGGACGCCAGCGTCGCCAGGCAGCACGAGCGCGATCTCAAGCAGAATCTGAAGGATAGTGCTCATTACGACGAGTCCTCGGTGGCCTGGAAAACCGGCCCGGAGTTTGAGAAACTGGCTCGGGGCGAGGGTCGGATGGCCGCTTGGCAGGGGGCCGGCGTTCCCGGCGGCGCAGTGACAGAGCGCGGAGTGCAATCTCGCGAAACCAGAACCGTCGCCTCTGCTGTCAAAGCCGTTACCGACGACGTGCTCGAGGCGGTCAACGCTGCACAAGAGTCATTGAAGCTGTTGGACGAGATGCAGAGTAAAGCGGTTGAAGCCAATACCCTCGCGAAGCAGGGCTGGATGGCCAAGTCCGCCAAGTTGACGGAGGAGGTGGAGAAACTGTCCAAGCAGGTCGAGGACGAAAAGGACAAGGCAGAGACGGCCAAAGAGAAAGCAGCATCATATGCCCGAGATGTCTATCTCACTTGGCTGCTCGTCTGCGAGGAGCACCGACGGGCCATCAGCGAGACTGAGAACAAGGTTGACGGGTCGTCCGCGCAAGCCGAGGTGGCAGCCATCAAGGCCCGGTCGGATCTGGGGGATGCCGAGCGGTACCGAAACGATCTGGAGCAAAACTTGAGGGCGGCCGACTTCTCCAACACAAGCTTGATCGGTCAGGTTACCGCGCTCGGTGCCAGGGCCAAGAGGGCTACCGACCTGGTAGCTGAGGTCGACACGTGGCTGGGACACGTCTCCAAGACCGTCCAAGGCTCGGCCGAGGCAGCGGGAAAGACCCAGATTCTGGCCGCCGAGGCAAAGACTGCGGCGCGGGAGGGTCGGCGCGAACTCGTGCTAAAGCTGGAGGCGGACGTGGCAAATGCGCTGGGAACGGCCCGGAAAGAGTCGGACCAGGCAGCGGCAAGAAAGGAAAAGGTCCGAACCGTGGCCCGGGAAGCATATCGCGAATGCCAATCCGTCCTGGAGGAGCACCGTCGGGAAGTCAAAAAGGTCAGCAACGAGGCCGCCCGGCGGAAACTGGGAGATTACCACGACTATGTGACGCAGGCCGCGGATGGCGCCTGGGGCTTGGGCGAGGTTGCGAGAGACTTGCAATCCCGGGCTGGCCATGCGATGGCGATCAAGAACACGGCCACGTATCTGAGCAGCGCGGTGGCAGCGAGGGGGGGTGGGGTTGCGCTGGGCCAACTGGCGGAGTACGCGAGCGACTTACAGTCCATGGCGGCCATGGTTTTGGCGCCGGACAAGGCGGCCACGCTCAAGGACGTGGCCGACAAGACCGAAAACGCCCGCCACAAGCTCCGGGGTCTCGAGCGGGAGAGCGAAAGGATCAGGCAGGACGTCGAGCAGTTCCGGAAGGCGAACGAAAAGGCTCGCGAGGGGAGGGCCATGCAAACCGAGGCAGCCAAGGGCGCGGCGCAAACGCTCAAAGAGGTCGCCACCGACGTCGCAGTGGCGGCCGAGGCAGCTAGGAAGGCAGCGGAGCATGCTGGCGAGGTGCGCCAATCCGCAGTCGAAGCGAAGGCTGCCGCCGCGCTGGGCGGTGCTAAGGGCGCAGAGGCTGCGATGAATGAGCTTGACGATGCTTTGCAGGCGTGCCAAGAACAGTTAGAAATTGCGGTCGACAAGAGGAAGGAGGTGCAGGCAAAAATGGTCCAGTTTGCTAGGAACATGTATCTCCCAGGGCCTTGATGAAGACCAAGACAAAGCGGGAAAAAAAGCTAGCATGTGATTCGATTCATGAAGCCATTCCCAGGGGGGCTCGCTATGCTTCCGTTTGCTTGCAAAGAATGATTGGATGGCAGCTTTAGGCTTGGAGATGAGTTCAATAACGCTATTGCCTTTTCAAGCATGGAAAAGTTGCAGTAGGCTTCCAAATAACCTAAGTACCCAACTGCGCTGTTGAGCAAGCGAGAGATGGTCCTTTGATATTGCGTGAACAAGAATAACCCCTGTCAATCATGAATCAAAAGCATATAATTCTGCTATACTGCTAGCTAGCTGTTGACGTCCTTGCGCTACAACAAGTGAACATCCATGTCGAATACATGTTGGGCGCTGGAGCCGTCCAGAACTTGGCTGTAGAGATAGCCAACCTCCATCGGCTGGGCTTCCATGTTCACAATGAAATGATCGGCGAGGCCGCCGACTTGTGTGTCTGTCAGCTGGGCCGTGAGTTCCGCAATTCTATCCTGCAACGACTTTTCCTCATAACCAGCGTCTGCCAGGGAAGGCAACAGCTTGGTAGCCTGCATTTGGCGAGCAGCCGTGTTTGCATCTCGCTCAGCGACCTCTGGTTGTTGTCCCATTGCTGTCTTGGCAGTGCTGTCGAGTTCGTCAAGTTGTGTAATCCTTTGTCGGAGATCGTTCGCAAACGCCTCCTGCCGTTCCAGGGCTTCCTCTGATTCTTCTTGCAGTGTCTCAAGCTGGGAAACCAGATCGTATAAGTCCTCTGATGCCGCCTCGGCAGTCTCTAGCTTCTCCAACAGTGCAGCAATGTCCTCCCCGGTATTTTCGGTGGTGGCTTCCTCCCTCTCAAGCTCCTCCGAGAGTTGAGCGACTTGCTGGCCGTGACTCGCGGTGGGCATGCCCTGACTCTGTAGCTCCTGCTGTTGCAATGCCTCTTTTTCCCGTTGGATGACGTTCTGCCGGATACCGTTCGCGACATCCTCCTGCAGTTGCAGAGCTTTCTTTGTCGTACTTTGCAGTGTTGTAAGCTCGGAAATGTGCCCGCGGACATCCACCATCGCCATCTCCGCTCTCTTGAGCTCCTCCCTTAGATCTGACGCTTCGCCTTGATCACTGTCAAGATCCATCTGCAGCTGGGTGACCTGCTCGTAAAGGCTCGCGGTGGTAGTCTTCTGGTCCTCAAGCTCCTCCAGCAGCGGGGTCATTTGCGTCTGCAGGCTTGTATTGGTGGCGTCCTGCCTGCGGAGCTTTTCCTGCAGTTGTAAAGCCTCCGTGGCAGCCTCCTCGAGGGTTGGCTTAGGGCTCCGGGGCATCTGCCTTCGGGGATGCTCCAGTCTTGACCTTGCTCTCTTCAGTTCTTCCCACAGTCGGACCCTTTCTTCCTTTCCACCCTCGAGATCTGACTTCAGTTGGGTGACCTGCTTGTAGAGGCTCGCAGTGGTGGCGTCCTGTTTCTTAAGCTCCTCCAGCAGTTGGGCGACTCGCTCGCGGAGAATCGTAGCGGTTGCACTTTGCCTCTCGACCTTCTCCTGCCTCAGCGCCGCCTCGATGTCGGCATATTCGACCTTCTTGTTGAGGGACATAATTTTAGCTTGGAAGCGCTCCGCAGCAGTTACCGGTTTGTCCAGAGCCTGACCCTCCAGATACTGGTTCAGCTCCTTCCGCAAATGCTCAGTCAATCTTTCCTCCGTATGCGGGCCGTCCTTCCGCCTCTGGCTCTCTCCCTTGACGTTTTTGAGTTCCATGAGAATCGAGGTGGTCCGTTGGCCATGCATCTGGCTTTCTCTGATCGTGGCGTCCAGGCCGTCTTGTTGTGCCTGGAAAACCTTCTGCGCCTCTTCAAGTCGAGCCGAGAGATTTGCAATCACTGGCACAATCTTCCTGGGCGTTTGACTACCGCGTCGAGCCCGAAACGGCGACAGGCCGACACCGACTACTCCTTGACTGAGTTGGTAGTTGTGTGACCTTCCGTCACTATCTCGCAGATCTTGTAGATCAAGCGGGATGTACGAGTCGAACCAAAGCCGATTCGAAACTTTGTTGTCGTGTTCGGCGCCGTATCGTGGGTCTGGGAGAGTTTCTGCAAGATGGTGCTTGATTCCGTCACCACTGGGGTCATCAACAACTTCGCCCGAGTAGGGGCCAGCAGCTTCAAGCCACCAATCTAGCAAGTTGTCCCTTCGCATTCGTTGTTGGCGCACATGCCTTTGCCGGATGGCCATTGCGTGCATTTTCCGTGTCGCGTGGACGGCTGCTGGTTTGGCGGAGGTTAGAAGAACAAGCTTTGGTGGTGCAAGGTGGCAGGGTATGTGCCTGAGGCCGGGTATGTATCGGTATCGCGCGTTGGGATCGGTGGTTATTTTGCTACGGCCCGAGATATCGGGAGATTAGAAAATGCCGTTGAAAGCCTCAATCCTCCTTTCCCCGCTGCTACACAGGGCTTCCTTCCCAAGGGAGCAATAGATTTGTCTACTGGACCCGATCCAAAACCATTAGTCTGCTCAATTTCTCACCCACGAGCTGCATGCTTATCTGTCCCGTTGGGTGCCAGGGCACAATGACAGCATTCGTACCGCGGCGAATAAGTGGAGGAGAACAAAGGTGCAGTTTTCTGCATCCTGCAACCCAGCCTCATCCAAGGCCGTCCACAAAGGCCGAACCCTTGCAGGTGGAGGGAACTCGGCATTCCAGAGCCTCGTCCTTTGATGGTTGAAGACAGTAGGGCGCTCCTCGCGGGGGGCGAAATACAACCCACACTCATGCTGTGCAACATTGTGGAGGTCCCCGAAGTTGGACCACGGTGGATGGGGAGTGTGTGTGATTTGTGGGCACAATTTGAGGGCCTAAGATTGATTTTGGAGGGGGTGTGCTATTTGAATGGCCCGCTGCGTGATGAGCACATTTGCTACCAATACCAAGCTCGGCGAGATGCAGCATTGTGCGCCGTCGTGTAACCGTCAGGGATAGCGGGACCCGAGAGAGCTGACGCCAAGCCCCGGTCTTCTGTTTTGGTCATCAGGGTCTCGATGCGCATAAATCGACGCGCTGGCTTGGTGCCTTCTGACTCCACCTAGAGCCTCCTCTCGTATTGATTACCCCTCATTCCCCTCTCTCAGCATATGGCATGGCCTGGGTGTCAACAATTTTTGATGCACTCCTTTCTGCCCTCTGCCGTGCAGCGCTGCGGCGACCATGTGTGGGTTTTGTGGCGCCGTGTGAGTGGCCCGATTCTTCAAGTTGGAGTAGCAGAGGGCAGGGATCACCGCCCGCCTAGATGGGTAATCCGGATTTGCGAGATTCCAGTGCTAGGAAAGGCGGCATCATACTTGCCTACCTATGCGGATGAAGAACTTCGAGGTCAGATGTCTCTGCATCCCGCCGACACGCGGCTCACTGGTTCCTGGCCGCTTGCCCTCCTTTGCAAGACCGCGAATCACAACTGCAGCCAAGGCAAAACGTCGCTGAGATTTTAGGGTGCTGGAAGGTGGTCACACAGACCTAATATCCCAGGCTTTGGAGTGTTTGGACAAGAAACGTGGATCCTCCAACAGTTTCGGGGTATCGGAAGGGGCGTGTGCTTTAAAGTTTGAGAAGACTCCTCCTCTATTGCACCAAGCTGAATGCTCAGTGAGAGCTAACTTCCCTTGGTGTAATTGCTTCACTGCAAACTGAACACAACCACCACGCCCCAAATTGCCGCCCGAATGGCTGAGGAGACTATCCCAACTCTCCAGCTGGTGCACCCCGCTGACAAGCTGGATGAGCTGCTCGCAAAGTTTGAGCCAATCTACTGCTACAAAGTCCAAGAGTGGCAGCGATGCTTGGATGTCGTCGCTCAAGACTTGGGTCACGTCCTGGCCCAGGAGCGCGTCCAGCACATCCCCATCGCGGCTCGGGTAAAGACCTGGAAGTCTATCACCGGCACTGCAGCGCGCCGACAAAGAGACCAGCTCGACGACAAGGAAGTCAGAGACAAGATGGGGGGTCGGGTGGGCCACTTCGAGGAGCACATCTTGGGGTACGGCGGGGGCCCGTCCGGCTCAGCTTACTTTCAAACTCCGGGCGAGCTTGAGAGAATTTTCCACGACATGCTCGGCGCACGCATCATACTTTATTTTCCTAACGACAAGAAAAAGGTGATCGACCTGCTCAGTCGCGCGGGGTATGACAAGGTCAAGGTAGCCAAAAGGATGGGGGGCTTGGACGATATCAAGAGGCTGCGCAAGAGGCACAAAGCGTCACTGACCGGGTCCGGGGACAAGTCAAAGGACCATCTCGACCTCGACGGCCACGAAAAGCAGTTTTCTGGGTACAGCGCCTTGCACCTTGTCGTCAAGGTGCCCAAGCGGCTGCAGCCGCGGGACTTGGGCGGCGACGCAGCCAAGATCTGGGACGCGACAAATCTTGAGATCCAAGTCGGCACCGTCATCATGCACGCCTGGTCCGAAGTCGAGCATGACATCACGTACAAGACTCGAGACCGCGAGGTGACAAAGGACGAGAAAGGGCTTTTGGACATTCTGAATGGCCTCGCGATTGCGAGCGAGATTGGTCTCCGCAGCTTCCAGTCACCAGAAGATGCGTGGCCGTTTGTTACTGCTCTCAAGGAGCTGCGCAGCTGGCTGCACCAGTTTTACATCCAGAAAAACGAGAGCACCCCCACCGCATGGGTAGACCTGGAATTTGCCTGGGAAGTCTTGATCAAGAGCGAAAAAAATCAGCGCGACCGCTTCGTGTCTCTAGCCAAGTCGGCCTGGAAGGTCCTGACCACATTGGAGGGGGAGCACGGCCACAAGCTTGACCACCTCCTTCCCTATATCATCCTGGACCGGCTCTGCGAGGAAGAAGGCGACAGTACGCTTGACCGCGGCAGCGAGGGAGGAGTCGTCAGGGCGCACAACTTGGCGGTTCAGCTAGTAAACAGTCTGAACCTGGCGCAGAGGATGAGGCACAGGCCGGAGGAGGATGGAGCTCAGTACCAGTCTCACTTGCTGCGCCGTCACTACGAGGACGTGTTGGCCAGGGATGCGTCACTCACTGCAAACATCTCGATGCTCGATGTTTTCGACATACTCCACCCCCATTACCGGCGCTACACACCAGGCTACGAAGCGTCCCTGGCCCGCTTCTGCGAGACACTGCTCGCCAGCGCACCAAGCATCGACGATATCAAAAAGACCCTCGACGCGGAGAGCAGAAATCTGAGTGAGCAGGGCCTCCTCGATAAGGCTGAAGACATGTTGACGATCCGTGTCTTGACGCGGCTCGCGAGATGCCGTTTCACCGCCCGGCCCATAATTGCGAATTCGGAAGAACCAGGGCAGGCCCGCGTCTCGGAAATCATCACCATCCCGGGGGCCTTGGTGTTCGGTCCCTCTCTGCAGTTCAACGACTTGGGCCGGGACGCTAAATTTGACAGGTTCGTGGAGAAGGAGAAGCTACGAATGGAACTACCGACTCTTTCTACGGACCTGCGCAACTTTCTGGACAAATACACAGTGCATCTCATTCCTGTCGACGAGCAGCACAACCAGGGGATCGGAATGTGGCAGGTGGATAGAAGGAACCGGCCGCTCAAGGTACCGCGCAACCAATGCTGGGAGATTATGGGCAAGACGAATTTTCCCCAGCCCTTCAAAACCATCGCTACCAAGGTGGAAGCAGACGAATTGGCGGATTGGCCTGTGGGGTTCAAAGTGACTGCCGGGTTGTTCCGCCGGCTCCGTCTTGAGTACCGTGACGGTGGACCCAAGCCGTTGGAACAGAAGCGTTGGTGGCGGTTGCTGAGGCCCCAAAACCTCCCTGCGGACCCGGCATACGGCAAGGCACCGGCGTCTAGAGGCACGGGAGGTCAGGGATCCGTCGTGCGACTATTGATTGACAAGGGCACTTATGCCAGATTGGTTGACGACAAGGAGCGGACAGTTCTGCTCGAGACCGTCTCGGATAGGCGTAAATCCGCTGCGAGGTTGCTGCTCTACTCGGACAGCACCGATGCTGTCTCATAGGCATGTGTGTGGACAGACGGGGGGCCAATACTTTGCCGATGTATAGCTACGAGGGTATCGAGAAAATGGAAGAGGCACAAATCCTTTTCTTAGAGTTTACAAAGGGAGTAGTAGTTACCTGGGAACCGAAGTACGTAGTCTACAAATGCGAGGCTGTCTCAGAGCTGATGCATGTACATTGAGTCCGGGGGTCTTATGGTTCTGACTGGGTTGTTCTGAGCGGTTATAAACCTGGATTTGAGCAACTGATGGAAAGGAGACATACCCACTTGCCCTTGACTCTGCCGATACACGGCGATCGTGCTGCTGCCTTGGCCAGACTCGGTGGTGCACGGAGGATCTAAGGGAGAAAATGTCGTCAGTAGCCTACTGACCAGCGCAGTCCTGCACTTCATGGCGCTGTTCTCGGGAAAATCGACCTGTCCGGGCAGTATATCAGGGTGCTGCAACAAGCTACAATCTGACCAAGTCAGACAAGAACGGCCTATTGGAACTGCTTACGAGACCGTGACCGAGTGTGCCGCGGTGGACGTTAGATGCCGCAGCAGCGACTCACAGTGGAGAAGAATCAGTCATAATCCTGAGCAGCGCGCGCTGCCTCGATTTCATCCCATCAACTGAGCTCAAGGTGGGGCACCCAGGAAACACAGCGAACTATTCCAACCGCAACAACAAACCTGCTACCGCAAAAATTGTCCTGCTTTCTCTCCTCGGCATCGCGAAAGCTAGATCTCCAACCTCGCCTCTCCAGTGTCACGGCTGCCCTCTTTTCAGGTACGAAACTGCGAAAAGGTACGGGCCCAGATATCAGGTCTCAGCTTCTGCTAACCTAAGCGCCGCGGCCAGCCTTCACGATGATGCGTAAGGACACTCGCGAAGATCGCGCGACTGACCGTAACCAATACCACAACGCGTCGCACAAGAAGAACCGAAACCGGCTCACGAACGTCAGCACCATCCGACGGGACGCCAGACTGGCAGTGGAGGATGGCAACGCGGCGAGCAAGATGGTCACACTCTCCGACAATAACGAGCTCCCCAACCTCGTCTTCTACACAGGCAGCTCGTACCGCAGCAACGAAGACCCAGGCGGCTTCGGAATTGTGTACAAAAGCCTCGACAGCCTGAAGTGCTGCGAGAAGGCCGTGGTGTGGTGCACCAAGGCGTACAACATCGACGACGCACATAGTGCTAACCACATGGAGCTTCTCGCGATGGCCGAGACGCTCGCTATTGCTAAGGAAACGCTGGGGAACACGGTGGGCACCAGTACTCGAGTCTTCACCAGCAGCGGGGCGGTGCAAGACTGGATTTACCACCTCAAGTACCGAGGGGAAGTCAGCGAGAAGGACGATCGTTTCCGCGCCATTGCCGGTCCCATCATGAGAAAGCTTGTCAAAATCTGTCGCAGTCTCGCCAAGGACAACAATCGGGTCGAGATCCATTATCTTCCGCGCGGCCAAGTATGGCCCCAAGCCGAGGCCGACCGCATCGCTGAGCTGGCGTGGCAGTTCCCCGACATGGCATCTGTGCCGAGAACAAAGACGACTCCTCGTGTCGACGTTGCCGTCCGTCTCTCTGCGAAGTTGCCCGACGAGAGAGTCATGGTTAGAGAGGGAGCGATCCCAACTGAGGAGACATCCGCTGGACCTGATGTTGTCACACCACCGAAAAAACGGTCTACGTGGGTCTGGAAGAAGATTGGAAACCTGCCAGGTGCTTGGAGCCGCCTTAAGGACGGAAAGAAGGAGTGAGCGGTGGTCCGTGTGCACGAAGAAGGGAGGGTTTGACATGACAGGTTGATTGTGAGAAGGTCAGAGTATCCGGGCATGTTTGGATCATTTGGTCGGGGGGGAACCAGCAGTTTGTGTAAACCGGAGCGGTCACAAGGGTATCATGGTCAGGTTACAGGAGTACGCGTGGCTTGGAGTCTTTCGGGCTTGTGTTATGTAATTTTTACCTACAATGCACAGATCTGCCTGATGATGCCATGGGTCTAACTTGACGGGACCCACGGGTTCTATCCTGCGTCTCATTGTGGCTTCAGCTTGCCACATCCTGTTGACAATGCTCAACATCCCTTATGATCATAATATGTCCCAAGGGAGGTGTTCTCTATCTATTCACGTGTTAAAACCACCGCAGCGTTCAATTGTCTCAGTGACATCGCTGCCGCGATCTCAGCAACGTCACTGATCTCAGGTATGCCCAAGGCAAATAACTCCAGCTATGATGCTGAGGCTGAGAGCATACAATCTCGATGACATGACTTTACCTCCTCCCACGGTGGTATCGGCGCGACGGCAAACTTGGTATGCCTCTGGGCTCGTGATCAGCGTCAGTAGCAGTGTTGCCAAGGGGCGAAATTGCTTTTATACGGGGCTGAGGCTTGTTTGTTTACAAAGTGGGTCGATCTCAGGGGTGTGTGTTCACCAGTCCCTCCTGGCACATCGGGCACAAGTACACCAACCCTTAAAAAGTTAGGATGATCTGGACTGTCTGGTGCCGCAAGAACCTCAATGGTGATGCAGCTCCCTGACATGTGTTCACGACTTTGAACAATACCGGTCACAATCTTGAGGCCCAAGAGCTGCCCGCCGCCACTGGCCCTATTCGGAAAGAGACCGAGTAACTGGCCCAAAATAGCCTGACAACGGGATGCGAATGTGCTAAAGACGGATGGGCCATCGTAGTTCTGCCAAGAACGTCCCTCGAGATGTAGTATACTTAAACAATGGTGCTTACAAGACAACCTGGAACGCAACAAGATCGCCTAACGAGTGAATCTGCCAGAGAGTTTGACGATAGCGACAAGGTGATGAAGTTTTTCCATTCGAAATCTCGCTAAGGACTACAAACTGTGTTGTAATGTTTTTGGAGGTGGGTACAAGCCTCGACCAACGCATTGCTCCCGTCATTGAGAAGCCCCCCATCTTGACCAAGGGGCACGATGGATAAGATGCGGGGAGCCTTGGGATGGAATAAATGCAGCAGAATGATTGGATGGACAACGGCCGCGCGCACGAGTGGGGATCGCCGAGGCGGCCAACGGGACTACTTGGTGCAGAATTTTGGCACCACTTTTCAAGGTCCTATGGTGTAATGGGCAGCATTTCGGTACATTTGGCTCAGGAGAGGCCTTGCGAGGGCCCCTGAGACAAATGCTGAAGGTCCCAGTTCAATCCTGGGTGGGGTCTTATTTTTTTGCAATTTTTTTTCTCAAGATGGCTTTCCACCGCCTTAACTGACAATCAGATGCAGTCATTGTAAATGGATAGCTGAACGGGCAAGTAACAGGCGCTTTAGCGTTAGTGGAAGTTCCGTTCGGATGTACATGGAGGCTGGCCAGTCTTCCAGGAGTTCGCGGGAATGCCTGAATCACCTCACCTCACAAAGTGTGTCCCAGACCTACGATTCGCGTTGATGAGCCACTGCGATCCATTCCTGAAAGATTCTCTCCATGGCAACCACAGCCCGTACTACCTCCCAGTCCCTTGCCCTAAGAATCCCCCAACCACCCCCAGAAACCTCTCCATCTCCAGCCACGGAAAATGTGAGCTCCTTCCAAACTGCACCCATCGAGCCCTTGCCTGAACACCCATAAAGTATGGCCAAACACATTCATCCCCTGCCTCGTCAAAATACCCGTCAACCAACAGAACGCCGCCAGGAACCGTTCGCTCCGTGACCTTCCCTAACTCTTTGACGACACTGCAACCCTTCGTAATAGCCACCCCCTGGAAAGGACCGTAATCGCACGCAAGCCGTCAATCTTGGAAGCTGGATGTGATTGGGTTCGGCTCTAGGCTCTTGGTATTTCGCCGCCTCCTCGACGCGGGACGGGGTTCTTGCGCGGGCCTACCCTTTCGGCCCATCAAACAGGCTCTCTTCAGGAATGGGCATGGGCTGTTGTTACCACCCACGAGAATCCCTAGGCTTTCGGGAGCGTCGTGCGAGAGGCGTCAGTCTCGACTGTCGCTGTTGATGATTGCGCAGCAAGCAACGGCAGGGCTCGCCACCGACTCTGCACTAAGTCGCCTGCAAATCCCAAACTGCTCAGCGCCACGGCGGCTTGTGTATGGAACAAAAGAGAGTCTTGTATTCTATTCCCATATTGTTCGTAAGACTATTCCTATTGTATCTTTAGGCCTGAGACCCGTCCTCATGCCTTTGTGCAGCCCGTTGGGTTCGCCTTCGTTGGGCCTCCCACTCCGTGAGACGGTCCTGGTAGATCAGACTCCATTTCTTCTCGGCTGGGTACAACAGCATCTGGTTGATCGCGTAGTCGGGGAGATTGTTCCAGCCTCGCTTCCGCATCACTTCGCCAAATAGGTCCTCGATGGCGCGGTTGTCGTCGGGTCGCTCCAATTGTAAGTCGGGCTCCCGCGATTCGGACATCTGCGCTATGTCAGTTAAAACTTTGCACTGCTCGGCGATCATCTCTGTGGGCTCACCTTTGTCAGATATTGTGTATGAATGCTGTCGGCTTCCCCTGGCTGGCTGTCGACGGAACGGGTTTGGCTCAGCGGGCGGTGATGGTGTTTTGTGCCTGAGGACCGTTTGGCGGGGCAGATTGGCAGCAGGGAGCAGGGAGCAGGGGTGCTAGCAGGGGCCGCGTCATGGGTTGGGCGGCAGCCTGCAATCTCGGGCTCAGCGACGATTGGAACGGCGCTATCCGCTTGCGCTGAGCCCCCGCCACAGCAGCTTGATGAAGCTAGCCTGCTGCCTCACCGGTCTTGGGGCGCCCGCGCCTGCTGGCGACCGCCTGGAAGGCAGCAGCAGCCGCATCGCGGGGTCGCCGGCTTGCGAACGGCGGCAACGTCCACATCGGTCTACATAACACCCCAGATTCCTCTTTTCCCGATTCCCAGCTAGACCACACAAGCTCCCAACAACGACTTTTGAACCGGGCGCTGATCATCTTGCGTCTTCTCAAACATGGGCACTCCTCCGCGGACCAAGCGGCGACGGCTTATTGACCGTTTGACGGCGATGCTCCCATCCAGCAAAACGCTCTACCGCTGGATCAGATGGCGCACTGCTCTCCCCACAGGTGCTAGTACCAGCGAAAAGACTACGCTCTCGGCGCAACAGCAAGGACAGCTACCATCAGCATCAGAACCGCCAGCGCCACCACCGCTCCCACCAGTGTCTCGAAATGACCACCCCAAAGCGGACCCTGACGCGCCCGTCGCCCTCATGCTCCCAGGCATGGCCGAGCTGAATATTGGCGTGGTAAACCACCATGATCTGACGACCACATGCCCAAGCGCCCCCAGCAATGCCACCGCCTTTGTCCATAAGCCCTCCAACCAACGGGACCTCCTCCTCACAAAGCTGCCGCTTGATACTCTCGTGTCAATCCTCGAGACACCACAACTTTCACTCTCCGACCTCCTAGCCTTGCGCAACACCTGTCGGACACTGCGACGTACCCTCCCTTACAGAACGATGGAGCAGAAGCTCTCGGTGCAAAACTACGCCGGGTGGCAGGTTGTCTTTGAGATGAACGGACACCGGTATCCGGGAACTACCTACGGGAACAGGCGACTGTGTGGACGGTGTGTTGTGCCAAAGATACGCGGACATCTGATAGAGGGGGCGGAGGTGCGCGAGTATCTCCTTCGACGTCATAACGGTAACGACGCCGCCGATGGAGAGGCGCCCCCGAGTCCTGGAGGGGAGGATGCCGAGAAGATAGAGTGGCCCGAGGATCGTAGCATGTGTTTCCCGTGTTTGTGGACTGTACTGGCTGCCGCACCCGCATCTGGAGGAGAAGCAGGGCAGCAAACCAACATGGAGGGGCACCTGACGACGGTTTCCATGGCAGTCATCTCGAAGCAGGCTGGCATTTCAACCAAGGAGCGGTTTCGGATGCTGGACGGGACCATTCGAAAAATATGTGAGCGATGCGCGAGAGACATTCATGAGAACGCTGTGCCTTGTCCGCACTGCACTGACTTCTCGGAGTGGTGTAGGACAAGGCGTGGTTGAGTTAGCGTTACGTTTCTAGTGCTTCTTGGGTCTGTTGTTCAAAGCAGCTTCGCCCATCCTCAAAATCGTCTGCTCAGGTTTTAGAAATCGCGAGATCAATGTGCTTTTGCAGCCACTGTAATGCAGCAGCGTAGCTTCTAACGCGTAAACTACAAAAACGATGACCCAAGTTCGCCCCCCAAAAAATGGCAAAAAATAAGACCCCACCCAGGATTGAACTGGGACCTTCAGCATTTGTCTCAGGGGCCCTCGCAAGGCCTCGCCTGAGCCAAATGTACCGAAATGCTGCCCATTACACCATAGGACCTTGAAAAGTGGTGCCAAAATTCTGCACCAAGTACCCACCCTGACCGGTGGTGCCCCGGCAGCTGGCCGCACAAAGACAGCAGCCGTCTCCTGGAGCCTTTAAGTCTTCGGCCTCGGCATCATGAAGTTGTTTCGCTGGCTCGCATACCATGGAAGCACTGTAAGAACTTTACGTGCTTTATTTACCTAGGTTGGGGCCCGATCCACGGATGATACTGAGTCTGCCTAGTTCCTTGGATACCAACGCAATTACGTCGCCAGAGCATCCGCCACGCCGAACGCCTCGCATTGCGGAACCCCCATACGGACTTTGTCCAAGCGGTACCACCTGCAGACCACGTGGTCGTTGCCTCGGGGTGCTGGCGCTGCTGCTTGCTTGTACATTACAGAGTATCCTCCTCCGAAAAAGAGACACCTCCTCGTCCAGAGGTGGGTGACGTTGTTGCCATATGCCAGTTCAGTAAAGAATTACCACCAAATTACCATGCAATGTGACCATCACCAAAGTCACGCCGGAACTGCCCACTTTCAAGTACAAAACGAAAAGACACCACTTTATCCAACATCTCTGCTCCTCGGACTGTCTCGCTGTTGATAGGCATGCACACTTGACGGCGACGAAAGATTACCCGTGACCTAACAGCCGGGCTCCAGTGACACAGAAATCATGAGCGACACAGCAACTTAGCCGGCGATGATATCATGGCTTGCCGAAACGGCGCCCTTCATCAATTGCTAACCGGGAAACAGACAAACTGGCGCGTGAATATACCCGGATTGGGCTACTGCCCCATGAGGTCATTAATCTCTGACAATAAACGCCAATATCAACCCCGTGCTCATCAGTCCAAGACAGGGAGCTTTCCAAGTATAAGAGCGACGATCGAACCCCTACTGACGGGCCGGGCTCGCTCAGATCACCGTCATCCCTGCCATCAATCACTACCTACCAGACACCTTGATCGCTCAGCATGAAGACCGCGTTATCCCTCATCCTTCTCGCCCCTGGCATCCTCGCCGCTCCAGCATGGTGAGGCTCCCCTCCGACCCTTTCTATGAATCGCATTGGCTAATATGACGTAGGGACCCCTGGGTTGATCCCCTTCCCGCCCCCTGTGGACGCTCCATCCCGTCGGGTCGCTGCACGACTGAAGCGACATGCATTGACAAGGGAGGCTTCTACGTTGGTAGGGATTGCGACTTCTATGGTGGTGTTCAAGATATCGGGTGTTGTTATGACATCCCAAGCACTGGCGCAGGGCCAAACGCCAACACGGAGGTGAGTCTTGCGATGGAAACGTGAGCTTCTCTGACTGACGGGTACAGCTTAACTAGAAACATATGACGAAGGGCCCTCTGGGACCGGCCAGGGAGTATACGTAATGGATCAAGGGTGGATATGGCGATTGGTGGCCAAGGGAGACATTTCCTGTTCGTTTGAATTATAGCTAGTACCAATTCCATGTCAATATTTGGTGAAGGAGAGGGAATGTCCATGCCGCGACCAGTCATTCACCAGGCCTAGCATGACTATGCCGTGCCCAATCCTCATGGGGGGATGGTTTGTGACTAGGGTGATGGCTTTGAAGTGGTGGCTGCAGCAAACATGGGAATTAGCATGGAGTCAGATCGTCACACTTGTCAGCCAGCCACGAGCATGCAGAGAAATCTTCTCGATATATATATACCATATATCCTGCCTGCCCTCACAAGTTTCAAAACTTGCCCGTTGTTATTATTATTGGCTGGACATATATATTGCTTTCACTTATCTAAACCAAGCCACACCGAAACAAACCCTCCAGAACTGGCGTGAAATGAAGACAAGAAATGTCCAACTTGTCTTCTTTGTCGATGGATCTACGGGCACAATGGGGGAAGGATGGCGTTAGTATTTGCTCATTCTTGCAAGTGCGAAGTTCCGGTGTGACTTTGGTGATTGTTTAATTTGGCAGTCATCTTCACCATCACGGGGAGATTTCGTCCCACCTCCATGACCTTTGCTGCCAGAGGTTCAGGGACAGACTTAACCATCAGGGAGGTTTTGCTTTTGGTCCGTGCGCAAACCAAAGCTCCCCGCTTTCTCGGTGTTGTTTTTAGGACCTGACTTTTTCACCACCAGCGCCCAAGAGTCTGCAACTTCGTGTCAAGCCAATTCCCGCAACACCGGCAACACCGAATTCCCGCCAGGAATTCAGCGGAATTAAGTGTTGCAAAAGCGATGTAAGCTATGCCTTTTATATATATATTGGGAATCCCAAAATCTTTGCCTCTCACCTGAGACGAGTCTGGAGTAGTCGCAGTCGCGATCTGGTTGTTGTCGACACACCATCTGGCCTGACGCGTTGCGGCCCATGTGGGCTGCTTAGCCTAGTTGCCACCGGTTTAGATACTCTTCGATTGCATTCCACCAGAGTTTGGGAGGATGAGAATTCGTCCTATTCTGGCATTTGGCTAATAAGAGACTGACCGCAGAAACCATGGACGATAACGCCAACTCCCTGAAGAGGAACCGTGAGGCGCCGCATGCCGGTGATGAGGCGGGCAATGCCGATCCCAGTCATGCACCGAAGCGTGTAAAGATCGACGCAACGCCGCCAGCACCGGCACCGCCTTCGCTGCCTCCGAACCCTCCGCCGCCTAGTCCCCCCCTGCCATCACCTCCGCAGGGGAACTTGCCCGCCAGCAGCAAGTTCCCAAATCTTTTCGTGATAACCGAAGAGCGCGCCGACGCCACCAAATTCGCCCGAGGAGCAGACGCCGAGCCGAGCTGGGAGTTCGGCAACACGAAAATGATATTTTTCGTGGACGGTTCGGTGAAGTCGACCACAGTTAACGGAGTTTCGGCCGACAAGGGTGGGTACGGTGTCATCTTCAAAGCCCGAGTTGAAAAGATCGTTGCTCGGAGCTTCCGTCTCGACAAAGTTTGTGCGAGTGTCACCCAACCCGAGCTTTTGGCAATCACCGAAGCTCTTGCCACTGGGGTGTGCCTTGCTGAACTTCAACACAACCTCCGAAACGTTTCCGGAAGTTTGATTCAAATCTTCAGTGATTCAAAGACATCGTTCAACCGTATCAGGAGGGCAATCAACGCCGATTACAAGGTGCGACAGATTGAGGGTATCCCAACAGAGTTGGAGGTCATCAATGAGAACTCCTTCGTGGACGCCCACACCCGACCGATCATGGCCGAGATCTCGAAGCTGCTTTGTCGGGCCGCGAACACGAACGCCGTTTCACGAGTAGAATTGCGCTGGAACCCGAGGAATCAAACGGTGTCGCACAGTTTAGCGGACGGACTGGCCAAAACCTAGAAGTTTGACGGCCCAGACTTCCCAAAGAGCTCTTCGACGATACTTCTGGAAGACAAGATTGCGGTCGAGGTTGAGAATAATTGGTCATACAGCCGATTCAAGAAGAGACAAACAGAGCTGCAGGCCAAAAGCCGTCATGGGGCTCTTACGACTGCGGAACAGAGTCTCCTGTTGCGGATGTTGGCCTACGGGCCACCGATTCACTTTGGACCGGTAATCCCAAACTTTTGGAAATCGAAAAAGAGCACGGTTGCCGGCCCTGGGCCAGTGGCATCTCCGGTTGCGGCTTCGCAAGCGACACCTACGACTGTGTCAAACCAAGGGGTCATGGCGAATAACGAGGACAACCCCCTGGACGTCGTCAGCCTATGAGGACATCGAGTCTTGCTCTCAGACTGCTCTCAGACAGTCGGTGGGTTACTTGTGGAGGATGGATGGAGCGTGAATGGATGTCTTAGACGATGGTTCCGCAACTAAGGGGGAGCGCTGGGTATCTTGACGTCTGGGCTCGGTCTTGTCAGCATGGATGCCCAAGGTATGCTTTACCATGGTATGACAGGGTGTATGTGGCATAACAAGTTGTCGTTTCACGGCACCAGCAAAAACTTAAACGTCTGCTACATTTAGGCAGTGTGGGTGTATTCTCGATCTCAAGTAAGGTAGCTAGTGGTGTGAATCCCGGCCTGTTTGCGCTGCTAGCTCTTAACCGTTTTGCACGTTCAGATTTGAACATTAGCTCCCTACCGGTAGAAATGTTGTTGGGCGTAATGGCCAAGGTATGACACCCTCGAAACCGACACTTGTTGTTTCTGGGAATTGTGGGCGACTGCCAGGGCAGGAACCACCACTCAGGGTGGGTACTTGAGCCAGATTTTTGGCAGCAATTTCCATGGCCCTATGGTGTAGGTAGCACACGGAGTACGCATTTGTCTGAAGCCTGTATCATGGTACTTTGGGGTCCCAGTTCAAACCTGGGTGGGGTCTTCTTTTTTGCAGCCTTCCAAGTTTTGCCAGCCAAACTCGAGATAGACAGTGGCCCCACCAAGCTCTAGGTGTTTTTTTTCTTTCGCGAGCACCTACCTAGGCTTGCAAAATACCCGTTGCTTCCCAGTGCCTGTGTTCCCTCTTTTTCCACGCAATTCCAACAAGCATCGAGCCCAGTTCAGTCTACGAGCAGACGGGCCTTCATTTCGCACCATTGATATTGGAACTGGTGTGCTTTGGCAAAAGCGAGCGAGGTATGTCGTGTTGTGTCTTTTTCTGTTTTCTCTGGATCTCGTACGCCATCACAGCGGCGATCGCCGTCTGGTTGACGTCTCTCTTTTGTGCTTGCTATGGTGGGTGATCTTTTTTGCCTCCTGGCGCAACCAACGACGAACCAGATTCTTTCTCATGCACTGTTCTATTATGACTTTACTAACCAGTCACCAGGATGGGCATCTCCATGAGCTCTTTGAAGCGGAAGCGGGAGGATCCTGACGAGCCGGCAGACACTCAAACGAGCCGCGAATTCAAGCGCGTCAGGATCGCGGGCGCCGAGACGGAGACGACGACCGATCTTGTTCCCGCTGCGCCAGTCCTACCAACGCTGGTCCCCCCCGCTGCCCCTCCGGCACCCGTCAAGCCCTCGCGGCGCAAAATCAGGCGCCTCCGCAGCCGTGCTGCCAACAAGTCCGGTGCTCCTTCCGCTGCCCTACCCTATGGCCCAGCGACGTGGGCCCTGCCCGAGAGTGCCAAGTTTCCAAACTTGAGCATCGTCACAGAGCTTAGAGAGGACGCCATCACCACCGCAAAACTCGCTGAGGCTGAGCCCTCGTGGGATGAAGACAAGATGTGTCCAAACTTTGTCTTCTTTACTGATGGTTCGTGGAAGCTCCTGGAGGAGGATGGCCTGCGACACGACAGGGGCGGCTATTGTGTCATCTTCAAGCGACCAGTAGTGCCGGAGTCGGGGGAGGAAGAGTCCTTGATTGGTCGTGGATACCGTTTGGACAAGAGATGTTGGGGTTCAACCCAATCCGAGATGTTTGGCGTTGCTGAGGCCTTGGGTACAGTGCTCAGCCTTGCCCAGGGTTATGGCGTTTCCGGCGCCACGGTCAGAATTTTCTGCGATGCCACTGGTGTTTTTAGCAGAATAAAGCGGGCCATGGGTGCGAAGTACGAACCCCAACAAATGGAAGGGGTCGTAAGAGATCTGGAGGTTATTGACGACGAAAAGTTCTACGATGCGTGCACACGGCCGCTTTGCGCTGCAATCTCCGATCTTCTCCGTCAGCTCACCGCCATTGGTATCGCCAAAGTTGAGTTTCGCTGGCATCCTCGCAATGTAACGGCCGCCCATACTCTTGCCGATAAGCTGTGCAAGACTTAGAATATCTATGGACCAGACTTCGAGAAGAGTACCACCACAAAGCCGTTGGAGGACAGAATCGCCGAGGAGGTAGCCAACAATTGGTCATACAGCAATGTGAAATGGAAGGAGAAAGCTCTGAGGGTAAAGAGTCTCCGTACCGAGCTCACGGTTGAGGAGATGGACCTACTGTTGCAGCTGTCAGCAGTTGAGATGCCCGAACGCTTGCTCACCAAGAAGCCGAAACCGAGATCCAAGGCGACCAATGTCACCGCCTCCGATCCCACGACCTCTGGGGCTGTGGCACCACAGCCGGAGCCTCAGGGAACGGCAGCCGACAGCACCTCTGGCGAAGCCACCACAGCAGACGCCGAGGATGTTACCTGTTTGACGGCGATCACACTGCGGCTGCCCAAGTCTTAGCTAAACAGCGGATTCAAGTTGGCAGAGATGGGTATGGATTGAAGGCAGAGGTGGAAGTACTGTTCAACCTGACCAATTGCAAGTCGGAATCAGTGTTGGTCTTTTTCTGTTGGGGTCGTCGATTTCGTCCCATGCTCCACGGCCCGCCCAGGTGAATGCTCCGCGTGGAGTCGTCCAGCCCCGATGCAGACTGTCTTTTGTTATTTTTAGTTCAGTAATCCCCGCACCGCTTTCAGCTATGAGAGAGATACTTGCCTAAATATTTGGAACCACGGCCAATTGATCTAGCGAATGTTTCAGTCGGACAATGCCACAAGTTGTTTTACTCTTTTTGCCTACCATAGCGCTCACAAGCCTATACCTCTCATAATTGAAGCAGTCAACTTAGAAGCACTGGATACGTAATATCAACATCACAGGCCGGGGACCCGGTATATTCTAGGCTGTTACCAAGGCAGGCCATGCAGTGATTGTCTCCAGGGTAAAGGATTTGGGCTAAGTTGTAGCTAGCCTGCTTGCTGAGAGCGCCGCCGCCCGGCGAAGACTCATGTCGGCTTAGGAATCTATAGGCATTGTCCTAGCGAGGACTGCCCTGGCGGCGCTGACTGGCAGTGGCTTGGTTGACCTCCCTGAAGTGAGGGTCTCCCATCATTCAGCAAGAAGACAGGGAGCCATGCAGGCGGGGACTTCCAGGCAAAGAAAGAGATCATTGTGCACGAAGAGAGGCATTTGCGTCAATGTCCTCCCCATTTAGAGGCTGGTGTTGACTGGGTCTCTGAAAGGTGTTTATGTTGGTGCAAGAAAAGAGGATGGTCCTGTGCGGCAAGACTTCTCAGTGGCGAAAGCACTTGCGAGACCCAGGCCGGCGACATTAGGAAGTTTAGCCTTCGGCTTTAGGGAGTGGCGGGCGAGCTGCCACCAGCCAGGGCTAGTACTTGGGCCAAAATTCTGGCAGCAATTTCCGTGGCCCTATGGTGTAGGTAGCACACGGAGTACGCATTTGTCTACAGCCTGTATCACGGTACTTCGGGGTCCCAGTTCAAGCCTGGGTGGGGTCTTCCTTTTTGCAGCCACGGCCCTTTTTCTGGTTGGTAAAACGTAAAACATGGCAACGAGATAGGACAACAGCCGGCACAACCGCCGCAGCCAAGGTGGGGTACTTGGGCTAAACTTCTCGTCACTACCAATCTTTCACCGATCTTAATGTCATGTCTCTCTTTCCTCTCTCCCAGCCCCTTCAATCTCCAACTTCTCACCGCCCCCCACCATAAATAGCGCCCTGCCTCTCCGCCCCATCCAAGAAATGTTTCTTCTCGTCAAGCTTCGCCAACCGATGCAGCTCCAGATCAACAAGTCCCACATCCCCTCACGGCACTTGTTCCGCGACGTCACCCAGTCACGCAAGTACGTGAACGACCGACAAACATGCAGCTGATCCGAGTCGATATACTGATGCTGCACACCATGCATGAACTTGGTCGGGACCAACGTCGTGCTGCCGAAGCACTGACTCGATTGCCGGATGATCCCGAGGCAGTGCTCTGCCCACATTCACCAGCATCCGGTTTCCACGCCAGATTAGCGTAGAGAGAAGCTAACCCAGATGATGGACACCATGAAGATTTGCCAACGGGTAATGATCTTTGTGAAGCGCCATTCTTAGGGCATTAACGCAGTGCAACGTGTGGGACATGTCAAGCCTATTTCAGTCAGCAACTTCAGGTCGGGCTATTTGCTCTGCGATTCGAGAAGCTCGCAGTCACCCCGGACACTTGGCACCCCGACGTCGCCGTGTGCTCGGTCTGGAATTTTCTAGAGGAAGGTGAGGGTGACTTCCTAGGCTACCTCTACCTTGATCTGTTCGGTCGACCTGGGAAGTACGAGGGAGCGCACCACCTAGTCACCTCTCCTAGATTTACTGACAACGGAGGGACACGACACTAGCAGTCCTCCGCCTTGATATGCAGCTTTACTCGCCCAACAGATGCGTCCACGTTACTACAGCACACTGAGGTGCGGACCATGTTCCACGAGCTCGGCCATGCCGTCCACTACCTTGTCTCCCGCGCGAAATACTTCCTCCCCTTTTCCAAGGACTTTTTCGAGATACTCAGTCTTCTTCTCGAGAACTGGGTTTGGGAGCCCGGGGTCCTCAAGAAGCTGGGCCGGCATCACCAAAATGGCACTAAGCTGCCTGACGACCTGATCGTAGATATAGCGCGCACCAAGAACGTCAACCAGGCGCATGCCATGCTGGGACAGCTGCATGTAGCACTTTTTGACCTAACTATCCATGCCCCTGGGAGCCATGAAGCAGCAGAAGCAATGGACCTTACACAGCTTTGGAACCAGCTCAAGAGAGACGTCGTCGGGCTGCCCCTGGGCGACGATGAAGGGTTTCACATCTTCAGGAAATACGACGCCGGATACTTTGCCTATCCTTTGTATGTTTTTTCTCATCCACCACTCTTCTCCGTCATGAGTCTGATATATTCCCACAGATCCAAGGTTTACGCAACCGACATTTGCTCGACCTTCTTTGCTGCCGACCCCATGAGCACGGAGGTAGGTCTCAGATACCGGCGGATGGTGCTGGAGCCCGGGGCAAGCAGGCCCGAAGCAGACATTTTGGCCGCGTATTTGGGGAGAGAGTGCATTGGTGATGTGTATTACGCAGAACAGGAGGAGGAGGACTAATAACGATGATGTGACGAGAACCTTTGATGATGGCCTGAAAGGTGTGCCTACCTACGAATCATGCTCAAGTTAAACTACAATTCCATTGGATTACGCGTCACTGCTAATTATTGTGCGCATGTGGGTGACGCCCCATTTTTGTGATGCAATCCGGCGCGCTATCTTCATGTTGGACGCTGGCGTTGCCGTGGAGATCGTTTGGACAGGATTCAGCCCCCTGAGATATCTCACGTTCCTGTCATGACGTCATCTTAGATCGCGTGCTCATCTGTTATCAAATCCTATATGAACCTTATCACGACAGAGAACGACACGTGGGAGCGCGACAAAAACGCGTCGAGTCCGTGGCGCAACACCAAGGACCTTGATGAACACAGCTCACAATATCACAGCAAGCAGGCAATCATTGGTGTCGAAGGGATTCAAATTATGTGATGCCTTATCACTGTGAATCTACCATTCCGATCAATAAACCCTGCGTGCTCCATCAACTCCTGTGACTGTGATGTCGCCATGCCCATGTTCATCACGCCGTGAGCGCGTCGCCTCCTGAATATCATGTCCGGAGCGCCAGCCTTCAACTTGACCCAGGTGCCAAAGAAACCCTGTGCCTTTCGGGTAACGCTTCCAAGCACCCTTTGCTATGACTGTCGAGAACCTCAAGCGATTTGGTCTCGCTGGGCAGCGCGCTTTTGGAGCGTCCTCTGCCGAAGGTGCATGAGGATCTTTGCGCGATAATTCATGAGTAGCTTGCGTCCTACATATGTGATGTCGGCAAGTAAAACGGGCTCGCCACAGCAGCTGGCGACCCTCTCAAACTCGTCATCCGGCGTGTTGTACGTCACCTTGAAGATCTTGGTTCGGATGCAGGCGTGGCAAAGGCTGTGCCCGCAGGAATAGGTAGTTGCCGCGTCAGGGACTGCCTTTGACTTGAGACAGTTGGGACAGCAAATATACGTTCCTGTCGAAGCCATGGTGATGGAGCTGATGTGGGTTAGTGACTGCATGATGGAGAGAATGGATCGTGGCGTACTTGCTTCAGCGGCGAGGATTGGTCGTGTCTGAACGGCTGCGCGTCAGTGGGCGGAAAGCAGCAGAGAGGCAGAAGACAGTGGTCGAAGAGGGAAACAATTACAAGACTGTGAAGATTGATGTATTTTGGTGGGAGCAGCTTTTCGGATGTTGAAGAGTTGTCTTGGGAGAAAGATTAGAGCAACCGCTGCGATGCAGATGGAAGGTCTTGGGGCTTTCGCAATTGTTTGGTCGCCAGGAATACCAGGCTGCCCGGATCAATGGCTGCTCATGGGTGGCTCTTGCCGAATGGGGTCAATGCTTGAGTAAACGTCTGCTGTATGGCAGGGCAGCGTCCTGAGATCGTACTCGGAGCTCGAGGTTGACCCTTCCGGCTGTGGTCGAAACTTGCTGAAGTGAGTAAAGCGGTCTCGGCGAGACAAGGAGGCGTTTAACCGAGTCTGCTGTGGATTTTGCATCGACCATCAACGCTCTTCTGGAGACCTGGAAATGGGACGGACGGGAAGCGGTTTAACCACGTCGGTAGCGGCTATCAAAGGCAAAAGCGTGCGCTGGACGAGATTCAACAAGCGCGCAGGCTGTAGGTACAGAGACCGGTTCACGTGGGGCACTTCTCCAGCTCGTGTTGTCTGGCCCGCTTCTGCTTGCAGGTTGCGACTCCAAGAGGCAAGAGCAGGAGCAGGACGCAGGGCAGTGTAGCAGCAGGCAGGAGACGTGCTTGAGTATTGACTTCATCAAAGCTCGAGCCATTGCAATCTAAATATCAACGCCTAATTTTCTATGGCTTCAAATTTTCTGAACTCCTTTGACTAGCGCTGTTCACTTCATCCTGGTCCAGCTCCGCCGTGTCCGACCGCTCGAGGCGCCTGAAGCTCGAATCGCTCGACCAGAACACCCAGGCGCCAACCCCAAACTTCGACACCAACACGCCTTTAGAAACTACCGTCCTCATCTGGGTGCGGGCGGAAGAACCTCCAGGCTATTGTCCGAACGTGCCTGAGAAACACACTACGGTTCGAGACATATCAAGTGTCGAACCGGGATGTTTGTTGTACCCAAGTGTGAGTGATAGCCCACTAACACAAATACTCGCAGTTAACCCGATAAAATATTAGTAACGGATCATCCCGAATGAGCCTCACGTCGGAAGAATCGCGACCCAACACAAACGATGCGCGAAACTCGGATTCGCAAGATTCAGAGCGACAATGAATTTTCTAGCTTCAGACTATGACGGCTTCAATCAACCTTGGATCAGCCTCTCGCGGGCGGGGAAAACGGTCTCCGGCCTGAAGGTTTCCTCGGGGGGATGAGCGTTACAAACTGGAAATTGTCGACCTTTTTGGGCGGTGGAACCACGTCTGGCTGGTGTTTGACCTGTAGGAAGCTTGACGACTGACGTGACCGACGCAGCCTCCCTGGGGAAAGGATCACTTCCTCAATCCAAAAAGCAAGCATAACATCCGTGATCCAGTTAAAGATATATGTAGCGGAGGATACTGTTGGTTCTTTCGCTGGTTCGAGGGATATCGATCTAGAAAAGAACAACACACACACTCGCACAGTACAGTGGTCGGCCTGGAAGGCCGACCTAGACGTCTAGAGGTAGGCATACCAAACAACAACAGCAGCAACGTAGGAAAATGACGCAGGAAAAAACAACGCACTGGTCACCGTAGGAACTTCGTAAGGATCGTCATGGTGGTGAGTTGTTTCCTTTCTTCTTTTTCTCTTGTTCGTTCAATCTAAATCTGAGGCGCTGGCGCAACGCTTGTGACGGCCCGCCGCTCAACACCGTTGCTACGTGCAAAAACGGAAAGGCAACGCAGACCAGCTCTCCTTAGCCGTCACCCCAAGTCAACAGTAACAGTCCCTTATCCATCGTGGGGCGGTGCCTGAGGCACAGTGCCTATCTTGGTAAGCTCTGTGGCGTCGTCAAAGTTTCCGTCCGCACGAAACGTTGCGACACACACCAACCTGCAAGGAAAACCTGCGCCCGACCGAAGAGAAACTGCGATTCGATCAGAGGTTGGGGGACAATCAGTAGAGACTCGCTCTAGGTTTCATGTGGTCCGGGGGCGAGCAGGGAGTGATGTCGAGCAGGGCCATCGAAAGTGTCTGGAAACTTCACATGTTGTTCAGCTGCAAAAATTAATTGTCTTGTGGTGCGTTGTCCGCTACCGCAGTATCTCCCGGGGCACCACCGGTCAGGGTGGGTACTTGGTGCAGAATTTTGGCACCACTTTTCAAGGTCCTATGGTGTAA
Organism: Cercophora sp. LCS_1; assembly: GCA_036250225.1. Classification (NCBI taxonomy): domain Eukaryota; kingdom Fungi; phylum Ascomycota; class Sordariomycetes; order Sordariales; family Lasiosphaeriaceae; genus Cercophora; species Cercophora sp. LCS_1. The sequence continues at coordinate 143,128 of JAPZLL010000024.1, forward strand.
TGGGCAGCATTTCGGTACATTTGGCTCAGGCGAGGCCTTGCGAGGGCCCCTGAGACAAATGCTGAAGGTCCCAGTTCAATCCTGGGTGGGGTCTTATTTTTTGCCATTTTTTTGGGGGCGAACTTGGGTCTTCGTTTTTGTAGTTTACGCGTTAGAAGCTACGTTGCTGCATTACAGTGGTACCAAGGGATAGCCTTACCCTGGCATGGCGGAAGATGATGCCGAAGAGTTGCTTGATGTAGAAGAACTCCGCTTCGCCCAGCACGTGTAGCACCCGCATGCCTTAGTCCTGCAGGACCCGGGATACTATGCGGTTGTATAGGACAAAAGTGATGTGCTGGAGGTGCCGCAGCCGACGAGGGTTGAGGGCCTTTTGAAAGTTGACCACACTTCGGAGATTCCGGACTTGATCGGACTTCAAAACCAGCGACTTCAAAGTGACTACTTCCACTGCACATTGCCATTTGCGCGAGAGTGCGGCATAACAGTTGAGCCAGACCCTCTAGCTGAAAACTAGGTGACAGGCGACGATGTCGACAACTTCTTGTGGGGATTTATGCATTCTTGTGTTGAGTGGATTGCTCGTGTTTGGTTAACTCTGGACTGGCTGAGGAGCTAGGCTTTAAGAGGGAGGTCGGAATTCAGATGTCGAAGACGTGGAACCAACTGGAATATGTCAGCTTTGTAGCTTGCAACACATTTCAGAGCACGATGGCAGGGTGTCTCATTTGTCGGTGAAGAACCTGTCTTCAACCACTGTCTCAAGCTAGAGGGGTTCAACTTACTCAATATAATGTGATCTCCTGAACCCATGTTTCCAAAACCCCTTTGATCGGCCCCGCGTGAACTATCCAAATCAAGGTCAACCGCCCCAAGACTTTGGTACCCGTTGTCAGAGGGCCCAACACGATCAACCAAGATGGCGCGGATGCACCTCCCAACATCGGCGACCCCGCACACTTCCAAGAGGAGAAGAAACGCCACTCTCGGCACAACCATGAGCTCTGCTCGCCTGTGAGCTGCATACGGACTCCATAACAACCGATGTCTCCATCGAGCCTCCTCGGCAAGAGGACAATCCGCTCCTGAACACCGATGTGCCGTCGTGGAGCCATCATCCCACGTGGACTCGGCTATAGCGCAATCAAGCCTGAACCAGAACTCGTTGTCGGGAAGTTTCTGTCCGGGAAGCCGTTTCATATTCAAGCGGTATCCATTCGCACATGTAAACCAGGTGTAGGGTATCAGTGGCGCTCGTAGCTTCAGGAATCCGGCGGACACCTGTCCATACTGGTTTCCGCCTTGCGTTGGATACTGACTTCTACCAGCTCGAGGAGTGCCATGGGGTTGTTGTTCATGTCGACGTGGAGGTTTCTGATCTCGTGTCCGCCGTGGATGGAAGCTCGGAGTGATATATTGTGCCGAGCATGCTCCACCACCGAGTTTCCTTTCGTCCAAGCTCTGCGTTCTGGGACGCCCTAGCTTTGGTCCATGGGTCTTGGTCCGGGTTTGCTGCTACAGCGGTGCCGCCAGGGTCGGCGGGTGTCAAGGGGCCTTCCCCCGTAAACTCGAGAAACCCCACACAAGTGTTGTAGATACTCCAGCCTAGGCCCAAACTCTGGATACACCGGTGCCGCCAAAGGCCTGATACGGAGCTCGTGGTGATGCCCCGCGACCCGAAAAGTGAAGCCATCTTCGCTACCACACCTGCCAGAGCTACCAGCCTGTCTGTTGCCACTGCAAGAAGCCTGGAGGCAAAGTTTTGAACCACGTTTGCCCAATGAGCAGGATGCGTGTCATGACGCTGTTGGCGGGCACCAGAGATCCCAAGGTCTCCCAGGTAAGGAAATGTGAGATGGCGAGCCCCGCCACATGTGCACGTCGTTCCAGCACCGCATTTCCACTCAATGTCGTCTTCTTTGAACTTCACGAACCGCCGAGAAAGATACTCCTCTTGATATGTCCAGGCTCTCAAGTCGATTGGGTCCTCCGACTTGTGGACGGATTCGAACCGTATGGCCCGGTCACGTCCGCAGGTACTCTGGGCCGCTATACACCGAGCTGCTGAGCCAAGGGGAAGGCCAGTGTTGAAAGACCGAGCTAACACGGAACTTGGCGGCAAGAATCCGCTGTGGCAGGAAGTGGAAGAAGCGGCAATCAGCGTCAGCCTTACGCGGTGGTAGACCGTTCCCATCTTTGCTGATTCTATTTCCCAATCCTCCTTACTACCCTACACGATACACAAAGAATCAATCCAAAGATAAAGGATCCCAAGGCAGCGGCGTATTAAGACAGCATCTTGAAGGGTTCTCGGGAGGTTGGAAACCCGGAAACCACGCTTGAATGTGTCCGCCGTCGACGTCGTTGTCATGAGATTGGGTGTCTTGGCTAATTCATCCTTGCTGCCCCAACAGTAGCTCAGGGCGACGTAATTCCCCGCCATACTTGGTGGGTTGAACTTTGTTAAAACCACAACTTCATCCTGAATTTCCAGGATTCTTTGCGGCCAGTGAAAGTGTTGCCCATGTTGACATGGGCGAGGACGGCGACGGCCCAAAAAAAAACGGGGTGACTCCAGCAATGAAGGCTTGACATGGACCATGGAACTGAATTAGCGGCCTGTAGTATGTTGGATTCTGAATCTGTGGTTTGAAATGCACAATGGCTACCGAAACCGCCCTGCAGAGCGCACAGCCTTGATTCCCAGATGTCTTGACCTTGTCGATGATGGGGTACTTCCTGAGGGGTCTGCCTCCGATGTTCGTCATGAAATTTTCACATCGCCTGCAGAGACTGAGTTCCTTGAACGATTCCCATGCCAGTCCCGACTGAGGCGGAAACTTTTCGAGGAAGTGACGAGTGAAATCATCGTAGCTCGTCCTTTCGCCCAACACCCACTGCACTATCGACTCGACCTCTTCATCGGACCAGGATGGGTCCATTTTGGTGAACACAAGGGTGGGAGCAAAGGGCGGGGTTGGGGTGGGAAAGAACGCATCGGAGAATGTCGTGGACCGGGACTCCCTGATTTGATGGCCGGCAGTCGCGGACATGGCCTCGTTGCATGCATGATGGGAAGGAGTGAGCCAGTCAAAATGAGCAGAATCACGGAGTCGCGCCAGCCAATGGGTTTCGGCTCTGGTGGTCTGCATGTTCCCCACCTCAGCCCAACCGACATGGGACAAGGATGTGGGTTGTTCTTGTCATCACTGTGCGAACAAAACGCTCCCAGACGAACATCGTGGAATTGAAGAAGCAGATAATAATGTTGATAATAATGTTGACATGGTGGGAGATTCAAAACACCCTTAGAACTCCCGGACAAAGATCCTTGCCATATGTCCGACTATCGGAACTGGTATCATGGGCCACTAATATGACCAAAGGCAATTTTCCCGTCCACCCTCGACACGCCGCAGCAAGAGCAAAAGGACAGACCCACCCACCCCCTCATGTTCGAGTACCTCCTCTCTCCTCACATTGGGCTCTCAGTCGAGCCGTTAGCCCCGCCGTTGGCCTTTGCATACTTGATGCCACAAGCGTTGCAGAGTGTGTGCATGCCATCGGGGCCCCTCCGCCACTCAGTGCTCTCGGTGCGCTCGCACCAGTGGCACATGCCTGCCGGGTTTCGCGCCGGCAACGTCCTCTGCTTGCGTTACCGTCAGCCGCTGCCGGTTGTCTTAAGGTATCGTGGTGTGTAAGGGCTTGTGCAGGGCGATGCCGACAGAAGGGAACGGGAAACGCACCTTGGGCTTGCCAAGTGCCTTCTTCCTGGCAAGACGCTCCGCTACCGGCGTCAATGAAGCTGACGCAGAGTCGACCGGACACTGGTCTTGGTCTTCCGCCTGGGCTGCGGCCATCAACTGGCGGTGCATCTCGGCTTGCAGGGCAAACTCCCTGTTCGCGGCTTGGGTCTCCCTGATGATACAGCCCATGACTTCGAGATTCGACTTCGCAATGGAAGCGAGGAGGATCAGGTCCGAGGATGTGTCCTCGGAGGGCAGGATCCAGCGCAACTGGCTGGCACTGTCGGGATACTGATTGCGTTTAATCGATCTCCCTACGGGTGGTGGGTCAGCACCAGACCTCAATGCCGAATATCGCATGGATAGGGAAAGGTCCATGGGAATGTGGGTAAGTCAACAACCCCGGGATTTAGCCAGAGAAGCACTTACACCAGCAGGCGACCTGACACATCAATCGCACCGCGTCTGACACCTACAACCATCAGCCTGACCCGTCACCACGATACCATACTCACCCACTCGAGCGCTTCGTCATATTCCTTCCAAATATCAAGTTGTTCCTCCAGTACATCCCCAGGCAGGAGCGGCGGCAAATGTCGCAGTCCGGCGACGGGCACAGGCTGGACCCGGGTGTTGATCATCCGAATGGGCCCAGAGAAGTCGTGCACTACCTCGATGCCGGGCGTCATCGGGGTCATGACCAGCGTCTCGCCCCGCCTGGTAACTGACGACGCGGGCACGTTCGGTGCAAACTCAACCTGTATGCCACCGGGTGGCAAGGCAAAAGGATTGTTTGGCATCGTCGGCATGGGATCGATGTGCTCCTTAGCCTCCCGCTGGTCCCGCTCCCACATTTCCCTTACGGAGTTGTCCAGCTCCTGAAACGATGGCAACGTCACTTTCTGTGCGGCCGGCCGCTGTTGCGCTTGCTGTTGCGCTTCCGGCTGGGGCTCCGGCTGGGGAGCCGGCCGGAGCTCTTGGTAGACGTTGGCAGACGGGTGGCTGCACGGGATGTACATGGCGACGACACGAAGTCCGGCCACTGGTAGATGACCTGAGACGTTGTGGAACGAGAGGATCGACAGATAACGACTGCCGACTGGCAAGCCTTGTGGAACGAAAGCAAACCGACAAATCGACAGCGTGATGGATGAAAGCGACGATGGATCCAAAACACGAGAGCGAGGAGGAGAGGTGGATAAGATTCCAGGCCGACAGAAAGCCTGGGGAAACACAGAACCCCCATCGACCCAGTTATATTCGGCTCCCTTCTCCGCCCCTGGTGTGAACGTGCCAGACCTCCAAGATTTCGCGGGGCCCGGCCTCACCCACGCCACCACTACCACCCTTCCTTACGGGACTTCCACGACGACCAGAGACGAAAAAGCAAAGAGACAAGTTGTGCAAAACGGCAAGCAACAAATGCGTCATGCAAATCCCATCACCCATCCACACCACGCAAAAGCGGTCACGACGGTCAGTCCTCACGCGGCCCACGTCCAGCAGAGGCTTCATAGAGCTTGTCGAGCCGCCGGGGCGTCTGCGCCCAGACTTCCAGGAATGGATCGGCACTGCGGGCTTCGGACGGACCCTCACCACGTCGCACCACGTCGCACCGTCAAGAGCGACCGTAAACGGGGGGCTCTGCGCAACGGGTACCGAACCCGCCCTTGTCCGTAATTGCCTCCGCCGCAGCAACGCAAAAGATATCGGGGGACACCAACCCCGGGCCTCGCCCGGCCTCGGTAACCGATGAGGCGAGCGCCCGAAATGGTGTTGGCCTTGAGTGCTCCGTCTTGCTCGCCGACACGTTGACGCCTCCTCCGACTAGCCATGTCTCTCAATTAATATGTCTTCTCACATTTGATGGCGTTTTCGACCCCTCTCGCAGCTGGCCGACCAATCATTTATGCAGCACACCCCTCCTCCTCCCTTGCTCTTCCCAACGCGCCATTGGTTGCTCTGCTTTTTCCACCCTCAACCAAAGTCGAATGTGCAGTTCTCCGAACGCCACATGCATCGACGCAAGCAGCAGACGCAACGAGCTAAACCAGCACGAACGCAGCAACATGCAACTCTTTGCCTTTCCAAAGACAAGCCGAAAACGCTTCTTCGTCTTGGCTCTGTCCGGGTCCCCAACATTTCCAGGTTGCGTGATCCCCCCTCCGTAAATTGTTGAGCCTTGATTCTGCGACAGCACCCTGAGTGCGCTAGCAGGAGTGAAGGCACAGACAGTCCAGACCAGAGAGGTCCTTGCTGTGCACGAGGCGCCTCTGCGTGAGAGGCTACAAGCCAAATCAACGGTGCGGCCCAGATGCCCCCAACTGAAGGCACCGCATTGCAACCAACATGAATGCCCGCAGCCAGAAGCCCCCGCAGCCACCGGTCAAAAAGCCCCGGCTGCCCTCCCCGACCAGAGAGGAACGCTGGTCCGGTTCTGGGTTAGCTCACCGGTGGATGGGCTTGCGGGCTTGCGGGCTTGCGGGCTTGCGGGCGCCAGTTTCCCGCATGTGCGCTGCTCACTTGACCAGAATGACCCTAGTCTTGGACCCCAATCCCCAAGGCCCCCTTGGACCGTGGCGGGGTTCCACTATGGATCTGTGGATGGCCTACGAATAATCGATCCCAGAGTCCGGGACAGGGGCCAAGGGGATCGGACAATGATGATGCGATTTTGACATGAGATCAGGAGTAGCGTCAGCAATCTGAGATCGCGCGCGTACTGTACCCCGGTAAAAAAAAAAAAACGTCAATTGTAGGGCGGTCGGTCGGCGGGAGATCGATGCAGGGCAAATCACTCAGCCAGTGTCCGCCCTGGTTCCAGCTTTGCGATTTGCGAGAAAAATTCCCGAGGTCCCGCCAAGCAACGTTCTCCCACTCCCCGTGGAGATAACAGCCCAGTGAGATAACGGCGCGGAGATTGGGCAGAGATGTTGAATCCGAAGAACATCGAATCTGGGTTGGACTCATTGCACTCAAATTCGGGACATTGACGAACAAAAAGACAAATCGATTCCTCTTTGTCCAAAACCATTGCCTGGAAGCGCTTTTCATTGATCCATCCAAAACATTCAATCTCCAGCAGCCATAGTCGACCCACAAAGCACCATCTAGAGGGGTATCTGGAACGCCTGTACCGGGCCCAATGCCAATGCCACACTTGCCCGGGCGACATAGCCGCAGCGCCAGACCGTGATGATGCTCGAAAAAAAAAAACGCCGTGAATCCTAAATCATCCCATTACCATGATTGCATAATTCAGCCAACTCCCATTCCCACGTCCGCCGTCTCTTACTGAGAGAACCAAGCCTTCGCGGAAGGGAGTTTGACGGAGCTCTTGTTCACCCCGTCACCGCGGTCCTGAGGACGTCGGATCATGCTCTCCCAAGGGCACGGTGGCCTGGGCAGGCATTGGCCGCAGAGCAGTTCTCCACTGTGTTGACTTTCAGGCTTTGGGCCACCAGATTGCACGCAGCGAACTAACCGATATTCGAAGTCGGTGACATTGGGTGAACAACGAAGGCCCGAAAGGGAGTATTCCGGACACCACCTATTTGCAATCCAGCGGTAATGGCCGCACGAGAGCTCTCTCTGACATGAAATGTCAGTCGCAAAAGCATTGACGCAAGTAACCAGGTCTTACCTGAGTATATCCGCACATGTTGCTGGTGGTCTTGGTGATGGGCTTGAGCCTGGTTGGTTGCAAGGTAACCTGAATGTGCTGGGGTTGCTGTGAGAGTCTGCGGTGATGATACTTAGAAATAAGCAGTTGACGGACGAAAAGAGGGGATCGTTGGGCATTCTTGTATCAGTGATCAACGAGCCTGGGAAGGAGACACCCATCTCACAGAGCCCCGCTCAGGCTACCTCTCCCGGGAACGTGATTGCACGAGCAGGGCCGAGACTGCATGGAGTGCTCAGCTTCTGGGGGCACCTCGACCTTTCTGGTAGTCTGGCTGCATGGCGTGCAGAGACCATCAAGGGCCGTGAACACGCCGCCGTGAAAACGCCCTTGTCACACTCAAACAACCCGAGTTGGGCGAGAATCCCCGAAGGTTGCTGACCCTCGCGAGGCGGTCCGCATTCGAGCCCATCCTCGGACGCACTGGCGGCTGGCATGGCTTGTGGGCTTGGGCACCACCGTCAATCGAAATGACACGGGGAACGCCCGGCCGCTTGAAACGGTTGGGTGCTCCGCCGCAAGACGACTAGGGGTCCGATTCTGGAGGCTTGGGGTTCCAGATACCGTCACGGCCATTGCGCTGTCATTTGCTTGATCCCGATCTCGCGCATCGGATTCGACCAACCTCGAGTGTAGCTGTCAAAGCCAATCGAATGCCGACTTCTCAATTCTTGGCCCGAATCCGTCTTGTTGGTTGCAGGCCGAGCAAACATGCGATGTAACTCTGTCAGATATCAGATTTGCCGTCGAGGTTGTGTCCAGCCAACTCAGGACAGGGGGTGAACGCTGCTGGCAAGCAAGGGAGCGAAGCTGGGCTTGGCGGTTCTTGCCCCACCTCGTGTCCCACCCTGCCCCATGAGGTGTAAACTGCCACTGTCCCGGATTGTTGAACCCAAGCAAGCAAGCCAGGGCCCAAGGTGACAGCCGGGTAACGGCATTGTCCCCGATCTGGAGCCAACCAGTCATGGTATGGACTCGCTGCAGGCCATCGTGAACGTTCGTGGGAGGATTGCCTGTGGGGGACGAGACGCCCTTCTCATGTGCTGCAGGTCGCGACCGATCAGGACACCCACAGGCCGCTGGCCTGGGAGCACAAGGAAAATGGAAATATGACTCAACGTGAGGGGAGGATACATATGTCTTTCCTGTTAGTTGCTTAGCTGCCTGTCAGGAAATTCTCTGATCTTGCGTCTCCATGGTCAGAAGTTTGCCTGGATGGTCGATGTGCAGAAGTGAGGCTTTCGGGCGTGATTCGTGACGTCACGACGCGCTTTGTCATCACGATGGATGGACCACTGGAAAGGATGGGGAAGCAGCTGCGACGAGAGCGACGCCTTTTTGTGAATCTATCTGGAAAGGTGTGGTGCAAGGGAACCAGGATGACGACGACATGATGCCGTGGTGATGGACACCACCTCAAAGCCCAAACCGAAAGATGGTGAGCAGTGAGACAGACGAGTGAAGCATGCAGGCTGAACCACCCACCCTATGACGAATTAGCATGTCAAATGCGAGGGCCAGATGCGACCGAGCGCAGATGGCTGAGCGTCGAGGAGAATGCCAGAGGCTCGAGCTTCAAGGATAGGGGCGGGCGACCCCAGATCCAAGGAGGGAAGGTGGGACTGCTCTGGAGCCTTGACCGCAACACCAAGTCAGTTGGAAGCTTAATCCAACGTCAACAATGGGAAGGAACAACCGCAATTGAGGGTAAGCATGTTCAATTGTCGCTGTGTTTGACTTTGGAGATGCAATGCGAAATTCCAAGGTCGCTTGGCCCTTCCTATCAGCGCGCATGCCCGTCTCCGACGGCGCCAGACCCCCCGCACCGCATTCCGACGCGTCAAGGCTCGTATATGCCACACACTCTTGACTGTGGCGTTCCCCCCTCGACCGCAATTGTTCCATGACCGCCACCTCGCAGACACGATGCACGAATGCCGCAGAGGGGTTACATCGTCACCTCCCAGCAGCGGCAGCGGCAGCGGCTCCCGGCGGTACGCACACCCTCCCAAGATCGCGACGACGGAGCGATATCACAACTGATGTCGGACCCGCCACCACGGACGAACTGGTCGCCATTGAGTCGACAACCTTCTAGACCACCACAGCCAGCAATGGAAACATTGCATTGCGCTCTTTGGAAGTTGACATTAGCTCGCGGCGTCCTGATCCGGCTACGACTATTTTTAGGCGGCACATCGTTTTGCCGGTGTCGGCAGAATTGTGTCGACCAGACACCCAGCACTCCAGGTCTCGCTCCGTCCCACCGCCATTGCCGTCATCAATTTCGACCGAAGCAAGCTTTTTCTCGAGCTCCCGTCAAATCACGAACCGCAGTGTTCGCCAAGCCCTATCTGCTCGCCTTGGCCTGCACTCCGGCCAGCATGGCATCACTGTTTCAATGCTGCCTAGGTGGACGGGCCAACTCGTGCACAACAGCTACCACTCTATCTCGGTGGATTGGGAAATCTCAAGGTTAGCACCGGCAAACCGGAACTTGGTAGCATTAAACAGCAAATCAGCACCCCTGACTCCGTGATCTGTTTCCCGGAGCACGGACAACTCCCCAAGGTCCCTCTTCCTTCCCGTCTGCGAGAGCGCGGCGTGCTGGGGAGAAAAGGATCGGATCACTCGGCAATGGTGGACAACGGCATTGAATGGGAAAGGCTTGATTGACTTATGCTATCGAGCAAGAAAATAATGTTCAAGAAAAGAGAGAAAGAAGAGCCGACTTTTCGGAAGCCAGCCCATCCCATCGTCCCCGGGACCCCCGCGGGCGCTCAAGCGTCCCACCCACTATGTACAGATTCCCCAGGGCCCGAAGGCACGGACCGGCAGTCCGTTTTGGTCCCCCGACCACCTCCGCATGCCCAGTTCGCTCCTGGAAGACGACTAGAGCAGCCGCCTAAACATGCGGCCTAATGCAATAGGATTACCAGCCTCGACTACCACTCCTACCACTCCTGTCCTCCCGCGCCAAGCTCGCCCTGAGGCGCTTATTTGCACTGCTTCCAGTTGAGCTTCACGTTGAGCTGCTGGCCCAACCCGATGGTGGCATCGTCGTTGGTGACCTCGCCGCTCGCCGTGCTGTTTGTGCTGGTGAGCGCAATGCGGTTGTTGATGTTGAGGATGCCATTGGCACCGCACGGCGACCAGATGTAGCTGGCAGTGGGGATCTTGTCGTTCTTGGTGTAGACCTGGCCGCCGGCCCAGATGCCGCCGCCCTGGATCGAGGTCTGGGTGGTGGTGGTCGCCTGGGCGTCCTGGCTGAAGTAGTAGGTGCTGTAGAAGGTGCCGGTGACGCCCTGGTCGAGCTGGGCGTAGCCGTGGTATGTGCTGTCAAGGACAGCGAACTGGAAGCCCGAGGGGTACTTGAGGGTCAAGTGGAGCTGGCAGTTCTTGGACTTGAGGGTCGGGCTGACGCCGGGCCCGATGTAGGTCTGGAACTGATCAAAGCCAAAGGTCACGACCTAGGAGCCAGGTCAGCGTCTGTGTCACTCATATCGTCGATGGGAAATGCTTACAGTCTTGTCGGGGGAGATGGAAGTCGACACGCTGTTCTGGGGGCAGCCGCTGCCAGAGAATCTGGTGGCAATGATCTGAATCTCCTTGGGGTCGGGCTGGTCAGCCCAGGCCTCAGTGCCGATGCCGGGGCCGTTGAGGGCGGGGTTGTCAAGGGGAGCCGCAAGGGCAAGGGCGGGGAGGATGAAAGCGGCGACGGCGGAACGCATTTTGATGAGTGTCAAGAGGGACTGTTGGGCGTTGTTGATGCGGGAGTTTGGAGATGATGAAGACCGAAGCTGCTATGCTGTGGAGGGCTGATGGCTTGATGGGTGAGAGAGAAAGGAGGACGATTCCGTCGTGGCAGCCCCGTGCTTTATACCCGGAGTCGACTTGATGTTCCTGGCTGATGTCGCGATGTCCCTCGCGCTCCCCGGAAACGAGGACGCAGATTTTCGGCAGCGGAGGCAAAGTGCACCTGCGAGAAGTCGTCTTGGCGGCCATGGGCCTGGAGTCGTTAATTTGCAGGCCAGATTGCTCAACGTCCTTCCGACCTCCCTGATGCCATCGCTCGATGCGTCCTTTGGCCTCGGAAGCAATTGGCTGCTTGGCGATCCCTGGCCATCGTCGTCGTTTACTCACGGTAAAGGCCGAAAGAGGGTCGAGACAGTGATTCTGACCTTCTCAGCCTCCATGGTCGCAGTACGCGAATTTGCGGTTGAAGTGAGGATAAATGAAACACATATTGGGGCGGCCCACGGCGCTCTTATGGGCTCGCCTCAACAGGGCAAATCATCCCGACAAGTCGCCGCGCCGAGACCCCGGCCGCCCCTATCCCATCTCCCCCTCCTCGCCCTCACCTCCACCAATTCGCACACCGGGATGGGCCTCGGCAGCCCGCGAATCTTTTTATAGCAACCCGTCTCCAGATTTTGGACATGTTCCCTGACGTCTAACCTGTTTGCAGATCGGATCGAGGCCGACTCGTCGATATTGACGTCGTATTGGCGATGTGGTCACCACACAGCTCTGACATCGCTTGAGCGATCCAGTCTCCGGGGAACTTTCAGGTGGCGATGCGGCGCGGCCACGGACGACAACGGGAGACGAGATCACCCCGTCGACTTCCGCATTGATGCTGTGGTCTAAGGCTAGACCCGGATAGCCACGGAGGCAGTTCCTCTCTCTGGCTCCCATTCCGTCCGTCGTCGAGGACCCGTCGTTGACCCGAGCCGTCGCAACCAGGATCCCGGCCAGGGACGCCGCTGGCATCACCAGGCGACTGGGCGCGGGGCTCTGTCGTCGCTACTATTTTTGTGGCGAAGTCAGGGGCCGTAGATTAAGCTTAATTGACGGGTCACCAGCAGTTTCCCGGAGGGCCGCATGCTGCTGGGATCCGGCAGTGGCGTGTCTGCAGCGCATAGCCTCGTATCACTGCACGCCAATATCCCAATGCCCTCATCAGGACCCCTCGGTCACCTGACGCAATTGCAGGAACTCTACGGATTACTCTCTCTCGCAGGTTGCTGTCTATCGCTCACCGCCATACGTGGATCGACGAGGTTGTCACTCGAGATTGAGCCCGGTTCCTTCGCACAGTCCAAGACGGCAAAATAGGCCAGCTCGCAGATGGACCCTACTGACTCCATTCGCAGCTGTCCGCACGTCCGCCCAGCCCCTCGTACGGAGTTGTTGCCGATTCACCCGTGCCGTGTGCAGAGCCGGCTGTCATGGCTGCCCCAGATGGTTCCCACAGCCGTGCCTCACACCCTCGACGCAGGGCGTGTGGGAGGGGAGCGCCTCCGGGGTGGCGATTGGTTCCACGAACGAGGCTCTTCTGGATGCATACCCATTTGCGGGGAGGCGAAAACCCCCGGCGTGGCCATGGGCAACCACCCATCACCACCAGTAATGGTGTGCACTGCGATCGCGGTGGGGGCTTTGCCTCTGGTGTTGATCACCCCAGACAAAACCCGTTCCCCTCAAGATGGGCACCTTGCTGATCGGCATGCTAGGAGCTTCTTCCCGGGTTTTGGCGTCTTCCCAAGTCTCCGTCTGACAGCTGGCCACCGATACCACGTAGCGTTCCCACTGACGTGGTATTCCCCAGTTTACTCGGACGAACTGGTCCCGATTCAGGAACTAACGGGTCCCGAATCCTCAACTCACCTTTGAGGTCCTTCGGCTTGCCATGCATGCCAAACCTTCTCTTACATGAGCTGGTCACATCTTGGTCGACGTTGTGTGTTGCGTCCGGCCAGCGGGCCCACAGTACCACCCCAGCCAGGAACTCGGGTTCGGCCCCCATCGGAACGGGTGGGATAAACACACTCGTCCCTTTTTACACCCGCGCCCCCCTAGAGCACAACACACAAAAAGCGCACACACCCCTCTTCTCGGCTGGCTGGCTGCGATGCGGGCTATCCGTCCCCAGGGCCAGGCCGGAAAGCCACCAATGTGACGGTTGGATATGGCCGCTGCCGTTCAATATCAGCAAGGTTCCGTGTGGTTAAGGGATAGAGCGGAGAGCGGGGAGCGAAGAGGACAGGAATAGGCACAGATAGATGACTGCTATATCGTCAACCCAGGTACAGCTTCGACGCGGGATAGGGTTCAGGACCCCTGGGCACCGGGACGAGAGTCACGGGATTCCGGATGTTTGTGTCAACAACGGCGAGGGCATTCCGGTTTTTGTTCAGGCTCAGGGGATGGAACCCGGGCACAAGATGCCAGATGGCCAGGAACGGGGGCGGAGGGGAGGTTGGAACGCAACGCCTCCCCCGTACATTGATCCATCCATCTCCTTTTGAGTGGCGGCGCCGCATCGAAGACACCTAGAAGTCCGCGCCACCTCCGCCGCACCCGGGGCTGCACGCAATCCGGGATACCACCCCGAGCCATGTGTGGCAACCTCGGTGCCTGCTCCCGCACTACTATGCTACAGCCGACGGGTCGCTGAGACGTAGAAACAAGCTCAGTAGCATCCACAGCGGTTATCCGTCTTCCGCACCTACTATCACAACGTAGCAACGGGAGGACCCCTTGTTTATATACCCTTTGAAACAAAACCGCTGTTTTATTTTCGGAGATCGGAAGCGACGACATCAAAACACCTCCGCTGTAGCTAGCTATCAAAGAAACCAAGACTGTTTGAGTATCCAATTGCTGTTTGTCATCTTGTCCACTTCTTTCTTCCTCACGAAGACTCCACCTGCTTCAAGATCCCCTCCAGATTGATGCTCTTAGGGCGCTCAATTGGCAGACCGAGGGCGCGGTCCCAGATCAGCTGCGCCAAGGGTCCCAGACCGCGAGAAACGCCGAAGGTGGCGGTGTAGTAAAGCGTCTCGTGGAAGCCGTAGTGGTGGAACAGGACGCCGCTGGAGCTGTCGACGTTGGGATATGGGTTCTTGGTCTTGCCGTGCTTCTTGAGCACCTCGGGCGCAATGCGGCTGTTCTTCTCGACCAGCTGGAAGACGGGGTCGTTGGCGATCTCAGGGCGCGCGGCGGCGTAGTCCATGAGGGCCTCAAAGCGGGGATCCGGCTTGCGGAGGACTGCGTGGCCGTAGCCGGGGACGACGCGCCCGGAGTTGAGCGTGCTCCAGAGGTAGTCGTGCACGTCTTGGTCACTGTATGAGGCGGGGATGGCTTCCTTCATCTGAAGGATCCAGCGGAGGACTTCTTGGGCGGCGAGGCCGTGAAGGGGTCCGGCCAGGCCTTGAAGACCGGCGCTGTAGCTGAGGAAGGGGTCGGAGAGAGCGGAACCGACAAGGTGGGTGGCGTGAGCCGAGACGTTGCCGCCTTCGTGGTCGCCGTGGAGAGCGAGGTAGAGGCGGAGAAGATCCTGGAAGTTCTCATTCTCGGGGCCGGCCTTGCCGAGCATGGCGGCAAAGTTGTAGGACCAGTCCTGCTCGAGATCGACCTCGGCCGGGAGCGCGCCGCCGCCCTTGTACGAGTTTTGGTAGATCTTGGCCGCGATCGTGGGGAGCTTGGCGAGAAGCGAGATGCAGTCGTCAAAGGTGGGCTCCCAGTAGTCGGCCTTGTTGAGGCCTTGCTCGTAGGCCTTCGCGAACTTGGAGGTGTAGTTGAGCGCCGACACGGCGATGGCGAACTGTGTCATGGGGTGGAGATCCTTGGGAAAGTCGTCGAGCATCTTGTTCACGAAGGCGGGGAGCTGCGCTTGCTCGGCGAGCTCGCGGGAGAACTGGCGGACTTGGTTGACCGACGGGACTTTGCCGGTGAGAAGCAGCCAGAACATGGACTCGGGCAACATCTCGGTTCCGGTCTTGCCCTTGGGCAGCTCCTTTTGGCAGTCCTTGATGGTGCGTCCGTGGAAGCGGATGCCCTCGTTTGCGTCAAGAACGGAGCCTTCCCAGACCATGGCCTTCAGCCCGCGCATGCCGCCAATCGTGTTCTCGACCTTGACCTCGCCAATGACTTTGGAGCCATGGGCCTTGACCTTTTTGAAGAGCTCACGTTTCGCAGGGATGACTTCTTTAAGTGTTGCCTTCAGGTCAGGCTCGGCCGTGGCATAGGAGCGGCGGCAGTAGCCATTGCTGCGGGGAGCGACTGCGATGGGCTGGAGATGGGATGTCAGCGGGAGCTCCAAAGTCAATTCGCGTCAAATGCAGACAGCGGACAAGCCTCACGGGACGGAGAAGAGGCAGCGACTTACACGCAGAGCGCCGCCAAGGGCCCGTGACCCTTTCCTCAAATTCAATGCCATCTCTGCAACTCGAATTGATGCCTTCTTCGACCCAAAAAAAAAGTTCAGGAACGAAGCGGGACCAGCGCCTCAAATGACAGCTGCGGTGTGTTCGCTGATGGCCGAGGCTCAAGGGGCTGCAGGGGATGATGTGCGCCAATGCGGGGTTACACAAGCCAAGCAAACAAGGGATGATGTCGACGCTCAACTTGCGGTCAGGATCACCAACAAAATGCTGCGAGATACGGTGCAGGAAAGTATAAAGAGAAAGACCCCTAAAATGAGGGCGAGATCAATTTTGACACGCATCGTGACGGTATTATGACTGCGTCGTTCTGTGTAAGACCGAGGCTCCCCCACGTCACACCTGGACGAGATGAACCGAGGAAAGCCGTCACTGCCCCGCGCTGCTCCCTGTGTTCCCCGGACAAACGGGCGGGTCTATGGAGCCCGCGAGGCGAGCCGAGCAATTGGCCAATCAGGTCAGGCGGGGAGCCAAGATTCTCCTGTGGCCCTCGGCTTTGCCAGCTCTGCCAGCTGCTGACAAAAAGGCCGAAAGGAATCCCTCCCCATCCATGTCGCCGACACGGTGCCGAGTCAGGTTGCGCTGGCGGCCGATTATTCCGTGAAACCATTCTGCAACACGGATTTTTGGGCTTTCCTTTGGATTTCCAAGACTTATACCCTCTGCTATCCTCACGGCGCCCATCCCAAGACCGTCTCCGATCGAAACATCCTAGTCTTCGAGCAGACCCTCCCGAGGACCACCACCAATTCCTCGCCGAGGACCCGACTTCGCCAGTCCGATGCTCCGCACTATCATTCCCCGAGTCCCCCGGCGGGCCGTACCGGCACGGCCGCTGAGCGTCGTAAACTCCCCCTTCGCGAGAACCCAGACCGTTCGTCTCCTTTCGACCACAGCGACCAGGATGGCTTCTCTCCCACCCGTTAGTCCCCCGATCTCGACTGCGTTCCCCTCCGAGTCCTTCCAGCTCCTCTCCGAAGCTGAAAAAGCTGGCGCTGCCGAAGATGCGCTCCTCCAACAACAGATCAAGGACGTCGAGGCATGGTGGGCGTCACCGCGGTACAAGGGGATTAAGCGCGACTGGACGGCGGCCGACGTCGTGAGCAAGCGCGGCTCCCTCCAGCAGTCCTACCCCAGCTCCGTCATGGCGCGCAAACTCTGGAACCTCGTCCAAGAGCGCAGCGCCGCGGGAAAGCCCATTCATACACTCGGCGCCATCGACCCGGTGCAGATGACGCAACAGGCGCCACACCAGGAAGTCCTCTACATCTCGGGCTGGGCGTGCTCCTCGGTGCTGACGACAACCAACGAAGTCTCCCCTGACTTTGGTGACTACCCGTACAATACTGTTCCAAACCAGGTTCAGCGCATGGCCAAGGCCCAGAGCATGCATGACCGCAAGCAATGGTACCTCCGCTCCAAGATGTCGCCCGCCGAGCGCGCCAAGACACCCTACGTCGATTACCTCCGCCCCATCATCGCTGACGGCGACACCGGCCACGGCGGTCTCACGGCGGTTATGAAGCTGGCCAAACTGTTCGCTGAAAACGGCGCTGCGGGAGTCCACTTCGAAGACCAAATGCATGGCGGCAAGAAATGCGGGCATCTCGCGGGCAAAGTCCTCGTGCCGACAGGCGAGCACATCAACCGGCTTAAGGCGGCGCGCTTCCAATGGGATGTTATGGGCACCGAGAACCTCGTCATTGCACGCACCGACTCCGAGTCCGGCAAGCTCCTCTCCTCCTCCATCGATGTCCGCGACCACGAGTTCATCCTCGGCGTTGCCGACCCCTCCGTCGCCTCGCTCGCCGAAACCCTCGCTGAGATGGAAGCCAAGGGCGCATCAGGCGCCGAAATCGACGCATTCGAGGCAAACTGGGTCAAGTCTACGAAGCTGGTGACGTTCGACGAGGCAGCAGTCGCGCATTTTGAGAAGCATGGCGTGGATACCTCCCGTATCGAGGAATACAAGCTTGTTGTGGCAGAGGACCGTGATATGGGTATCTCCTCTCGTCGCAAGCTCGCTTCCACCATCACGCCTGACGCACCCGTCTACTGGGATTGGGATGTACCGCGCACCCGCGAGGGCTTCTATCACTTCCGCTCCGGCATGGCGGCTGCTACCAAGCGCGCTCTCGCGTTCGGCCCGTATGCTGACCTCCTTTGGGTCGAAACTGGCGATCCGAACGTCCAGGTCTGCCAGGACCTCGGTCGCGCTGTTCGGGATAAGTATCCCGGAAAGGGGCTTGTGTATAACCTCTCACCGTCATTTAACTGGATGGCACATGGCTTTACCCCCGAGACTCTCAAGAGCTTCATTTGGGATATCGCCAAGGAGGGCTTCGTCGTTCAGCTCGTGAGCTTGGCAGGCCTGCACAGCACGGCGACAATCAGCAGCGAGCTTGCAAGGCGATTCAAGGAGGATGGTATGGCAGCATATGTGGAAGTTGTTCAGAGAAGAGAGAAGGAGTTGGGCGTGGATGTTCTTACGCACCAAAAATGGAGCGGCGCAAACTATGTTGACGCCATCCTGGGTCACATCCAGAGCGGGAGCTCCGGGAGCAAGAGCATGGGCGAGGGAAACACAGAGGGGCAGTTTGAGTAGATCTTGATCAAGGTGGATGCATCATTCGGCGTTTGGATACCGTAGCATTGGGTAGCATTATTCATTCATTTCATGGAGACATGTTCTATCTTCTGGCAGATCTACTCCAAGCTGTCCTTGAGCGCATTGTTTGTCGGCGCCGGCGCCGGAGGCCCCTCGGGCGTGACGTACGCCTTGGTCATGCCACCATCCACAACGAAATCGTGCCCGTTCACGAAACTGCTCTCATCACTTGCCAAAAACAAGACCGCCTGCGCCTGCTCCACCGCCTCGCCGAATCGCCCTGTAGGGAAGTGAATCTCTCTCCTAGCCCGTTTGGCCTTGTCATCACCGAGCCAGTCCTGCAACAACGGCGTGTTCAACGGCGCAGGGCAGAGGTTGTTGAAACGGAATCCCTCACGGGCGTGAACAATGGCGAGCTCTCGAGTGAGGGCGAGGACGGCACCCTTCGAGGCAGTGTATGCGAGCTGCGGGGTAGCAGCACCGACTAGAGCAACGACAGATGCCGTGTTGATGATGCTGCCCTTGGTCTTGTTGTGACGGCGCAGTGAGAGGATGGCGTGCTTGGACCCGAACCACACGCCCTTGACGTTGATATTATGTGTCAGGTCCCAGATCTCTTCGGGCGTGTTGATGGCGTCGTCGTCGCGCGCGTGCATGATGCCTGCGTTGTTGAACATGACATCTACGCCACCCCAAGAGTCGAGGTGGTTGACCATTGCTTCGACTTGGGACTCAGAGGAGACGTCGCAGATCTTGGTAAGTTAGTCAAGGAGCTGGGGTGGAATGGGGCAGGCGTACGATAGTCTCGACTTTCCCGGTGGAGGGAACGAGCTGCTTTACTTTGGCGAGAGCGCGCTCTAGGGCTTCTTTGGAGATGTCGGCCAGGAGGACGTTGGCGCCCTCTTTGGCGAATAGGATGGCTGTTTCGAGGCCGATGCCTCTGTGGGCAGTCAGTACGCTATCATTGCCCCGGCTCCTGGTGGTGGCTTTTGGCTGTCGAGGTGGCTTACCCGGCAGCTCCAGTGATGATCGCATTCTTGCCGGCCAGACGACCACCAGATGTCGGGGAACTCATATTGTGTGGTTTTCGAGCTGGCGTGTAGCTCGGCAGCGGGGCAGACGGAAACGTTAAACGACGCTGCCGCCGTTGTTTGTATCACGGAGCAGGTGTCTCAAAACTTCGAAAGCTAAGGTAGTAGGGTTCACGAGATGCGGCCACAACAAGGTGGATGGGGGAGGAAAAGGAAATCGCGTTCAGGAGGCGCTGAACCCCTCTCGCCTGAGGTAGCTCTGATAGCTGCCCACCCGCATTCCTTCGGGATAGGCTCGACATCCGACAACGGCGGGTCCAACGTCGGTCACCTGGGTGTCCCAACCCAGGAGCCGGGCCATCCCTGGTCCACTGCGAACGACTGCGATAAGCATTTCCAGCGCGCCAACATACGGCGCCTTAGCAGCCGATTGTTATCTAGTCCCGAAGGTCAGTAAGCGGACAGGTGAGACGTGGCGACGTCGGCTCCGCTTTGCCGTTGTTCACGTGTGCACTAGTTGAGACCAGACAGTCCAATCGTGGATGTTGGAGTGTTTCAAAACCTTCAGTGATGAAATCACTGTTGCCATTTGCACTGATGACGACAAGTCGCTCCGTAACAATGCTCTTCCAAACTCGCAAGGGTGTGACTGCGTCAAAGGTGCCGTGACGACCTTCCGCTCGTGTCCGTCGGTGATCCATGCTCGGGAAACATGTGCTGCGGGGTCAAATGGAGGGGTAGGCATCGACATTTCTGTCGCGCCTCTATCGTAGGCACAACACGCGATGCGCCGCGGGATCGTAAGGCCTGAGAAGCCTGCATTGGTATCTTCAGTCCAGAACAAGATTCAAGTGTCTGCAAGAGGCCCCTGGGCTTCATCGCACATCTGTGCCCCGTTGTTGAGGTGCGGCGGAATCACTCCTGGTGCCCCGATGATGACGCAGTGGCCCTCGTTCCGGTCGCTGATTGGCCGTCTCTCGGAGCTCCCTGTTCTGGCGCTTATCAGCTCCCGCCCGAGCCCACCATTATCAGCGGCGAGCTGCCATGTTTCCAGGGACTCCAGGCGTCATGTCGATCATCGATTGAGCCTCCCTTTGCGACGGATTCAACATCTTAGGTGCGTGGATGGACTTTGAGCTACTCAACCGGACGAAATGGCCTCACTGACACCGTACGCCATACTTAGTTTTTGACCCCGCTCTCGAACACCCGTCGCGAACCCTTCCAACTGCCAGCGAGCCCCTCCACAGCTTCACAAGCCCCTATTCCCGATCCGTGGTCGAGGCGATGTCTCCAAGCGATGCGCAAATGGCGCCTAGCGCCATTTCGGCAGACAAGCTGCCAGAGCTCCTCGCCTATGATAACGCGGTCAAGCTCGCTGGCATCGACGTCGACGGCATGCTCCGTGGAAAGCTTGTGTCCAAGAAGAAGTTTCTCTCAATCGCAAAGGATGGTTTCGGCTTCTGCTCGGTCATCTTCGGCTGGGACATGCACGATATGACATACATGAAGGAGCTGAAGATCAGCAACAAGGAAAATGGCTACAGGGACCTCATCGCCGTCATTGACTTGGCGAGCTTCCGCCGGATACCATGGGAGAACAGCATCCCGTTCTTTCTTGTCAGCTTCCACGATCCAGATACAAATGCGCCCATCTCGGCATGCCCCCGGAGTCTCCTTCGGCGGCAGCTAGACAAACTCTCGGAGAAGGGCTACGGCGCCATGGCGGGAGGTGTGTCTCCTTCTCCTTGTTCGCGGTTATCACTGACTTGGAATTACAGCCGAGTACGAGTTCTTCCAGTTCCGAGCTCCCACCGAATCGTCGGCGCCAGCTTCAACAGCAGGCTACCTCCGGGATAACCCTCCTCATACTCTCCCTGCCTTGACCGAAGGCATGTTCGGCTACAGCCTCACCCGCCCGGTCCACAACCAAGGCTACTATTACGACATCTTTGACACATGCGAATCCTTCAAGTGCAACATTGAGGGTTGGCACACAGAGAGTGGGCCTGGCGTCTACGAAGCCGCTCTCGAATTCGGCGAAGCCCACCAAATGGCTGATCGGGCGGCCCTGTTCAAGTAAATCCCCCACCTTCACGGTCTCTTCCTCTATCGCTGACTTATTTTCAGGTACGTCGTGAAGTCGGTCGCAACTAAGTACGGAATTACCCCCTGCTTCATGGCAAAGCCGAAGCAAGGCCTCCCAGGCAATTCTGGACACATGCACATCTCGGTTGTCGATTCCAGCGGCAAGAACCTCCTCTTCCGCGACACCCCTGATCCGTCGCCCCGTTACCCTGATATCGCCAATCTCTCGGATCTTGGGCGCCACTTTCTGGCAGGTATTTTGGATGGCCTTCCCGACATCATGCCCATGGTCGCACCTACAATAAACAGCTACAAGCGCCTGGTAGAAAACTTCTGGGCGCCGGTCACGGTGTCGTGGGGACTTGAGCATCGCGCCGCTTCGATCAGATTGATCGCCCCGCCAACGAGTAAACCAGGTGCCACGAGATTCGAGATCCGTGTGCCCGGTGCAGACGCCAACCCGTACTTTGTGTTGTCGGCGATCTTGGGGCTTGGCTGGAGAGGTGTAGAGAAGAAGCTGGAGATTCCGTGTCCTCCTTTGGGCAAAGGGGACGACGTGGGCGGGCAGAACGATATGGGTGTGAGGCTGGCCAAGACTCTGAGAGAGGCAACGGATCGCTTCACTAGGAGTGGGAGCGTTGCGAGAGAGGTGTTTGGGGATGAGTTTGTGGAACACTTTGGTGGGACGAGAGAGCACGAAGTGAGGCTCTGGGATGAGGCAGTCACGGACTGGGAGATGAAGAGATACATCGAGACGGTGTAACATCACATGTGCTCACAAGTTCTGCAAGATGTAGGATTGCTGTTGGCTGGACTGTCTGGGGGTTTGGAATCTGGATATTTCATGTCGTTGTTTGGGCGCCTGGACTTTGTGACTCTACCGTGGTCTTTCTGTGGGATGATACCCCAGCTTCATCCATATCTTGGCTTTTTTTTTGGGCACGGCTGTTTCGTCTTAGAAATGCAACCTTCGGACTTGAGATCACGAGTGTTCCAAGACTAATGCACGAGCTGGGGTGACCAAGTTTTTGTCATCCACTCGCCCGCCAAAGTGAGAAAGATCTCGTGTTACCTCACAGAGGATTTTTTTTAACCAGCTGAATCCAGGGCGGTCCCAGGAGATGGAAACGGATGGTTACTGCGAGCCGAGCCGTCAGCGAGCTGTATATGAGTCTGACGGTCGCAGATTTGTCACTGCTTTGTGAGTTTGATCGGGCTTACAGAAGCCGAGAAGCGATGGTGTGAGGTCTTACCCCCCGCTGGGATTGAGGTCGGCTGTAAATGATGGTGGTGGCGAGCAAAAATATGGGTGCAATTACGGCGGCAAGCCACAGCCGTTCTAAACTCTCCGTGGTGTGAGACAGGCGCCACCCGCTGATGAGATGGTTTGCTAAAAAGTTCCTTGGCATCGTATCCCGGAAAACTGGACCTAGAAGGATCGCTTCGAGGAGCAACCGAAATACTCCAATGATCTTCGTTGCTGGAACTCGCTGATAGGGGTTCCTCTCTTCAGTTACTTGACAGGATGGAGGGGCTTGGTCCCAAACAACCCCTCATCAGCAAATCACTGTCTGAACGACGCCGCCCGTTGACAGCGTCGAGCAGGCCTAGCAGCAGCCGACCTCTGGACTACAAAAACATCCATCGTACTGAACGGTAGTGGGACTGTCATCGTGGGCTTGCATCCCCGATGCATCGAGAGCCGGGGCGCAGTCAACGACGCTGTCAGCATAAAGCGGGGATGAAGGTCCGAAACGGAAAGCTTGGCGAGATGGTCTGTCTGATCGGAGAGACCCTGTAGGGGGTTTCCCATCCCAATCGCAGGCACGGAGCGCAAAACAAAAACACGGAACCACCCGGCGATATGTCAGTGGAAAAGATCAAGGGCAATTGAACATGAGCGGGAAGATCAGCGATGAAACCCTGAGGATGCTCGGATGAAAAGCTCGAGCCATGCTACTGGATGCGGTATAGCGTAGCGACTTGGCGATCGCTTGGAGGAGTCGAACGCCCTGTCAGACGCCTAATTCTTGCCGGCGTGTGCTTATCTCGACTTCAACATGAGCCTCGACCACTCCTGATTTGCACGCCATGACGATCCTGCGACGCTGAAGATGCCCCTTCGGATATCTCTGGGATGGAATCCGAAGGCTTTCAGAATGATTCTCCGGTCTTCAACTTGGGCAGAGAGCCAGGCGGCCACGTCGGGTTCCCAGCCTTCCGGCACGAAACATTTCCTCCAGGGGCCCAATCACGAGATGCTCTTCAGACCGTCCGATCAGAACCCCTCCCGCGCACTGCAAAATATTGGCTCCCGCTGTCCCGCAGTAGGCACGATGGCGACGTAGTTTGGCATTGAAGATGGGGCAACCCGGGACTGTATATTGGCCGACTGAGGCTCAGACTTTCTCTTACCTGACGCGTGTGCATCCAGCGGATCCAAGTGGATTCCTCGGGGGAACAAGCCTTCTTGGAAGACTTGCTCCGCTGCGATGACACACTGCGCGCGCCTCTCTTGGAGTCGCGCAGAGAGAAGGGACGTTACACTCCCCGCTTACTAACTTCCGAGCCCGCCTGGATTCGAGGAACGCGCCCGATCTGATGGTAAACGCCGAATCTGATCGGTCCGGCTACACTCTCGCTCTCAAGCCACCATCTGCACGTTGCCGCAGCGTTACAGTGCCGAACTTTCCATCATTATTACCAACCCGTTTCCACGGCACGCTCCCAGACCGCCTCCCAAGCACGAGCTGCACGACGGCAAAACGGCCAGCTCCGGGATCCACATCTGCGACGACGATAGCACGCCTGCACCACCCCAACAGCGGGCTCTGGGACTGGATGGTCAGGCCTAAAATGCGGCGGTGCACTGCTGCCCACTCTTGCCGCCAACTTTATTCAACACGCGACTGCCCTGCCAGCACTTGTCTGCCATTTGGGTGCTTTCCCGGCAAAACAAGCTTCCGCTCCTCGCCCCTCCGATGCTTGTCTCTGCACTGGCAAACCTCACCGATGGGACCTCCGAGATATTGTGGGTCGGCAGTTCTGATAGTGGGCAAGATATACTCAGCCACAAAACTGCGGGGACTCTTGTTCGCAGGCTGTATCAATTCCCCCCACCAAGTGAGGAGCACCAGGCCAGCCGTTCGTCGGGTTCCGCACGCTGGTCCATACGGGCCCGTGAAACTCGAGAGCAGTTACACGATGGAGATCAAGGAGGGGTTGACCTAACACAGCCTTACGAGGTCGAAAACAACCCGCTCTCTCAGTGGCTACTTCACGAACCTACGGAAACTCTTGTCCAATCCGGTCGGCTGTATCCTCGGCTGGCGATACTAAACGGCGACGTGCCGCAGATCGTCCCGATGGTTCCGGACACTGGCCTTGCATCCCACACCCGGGTTTTTTTTTTTTTTGAACCAAGGCCCCATATCTGCCCCACGATGGACTTGTGGCCCCTCTCCTACCCCCAGCGCAATGGTTGACTTCCAATGGTCCAAAATGGGCAGTGCTGGGCGCTGGTGGGTACCACTCTCGTTACAGCGGAACGACTTCTTGCTGTGAGGTTCATGATACTACCGTGCGGAGCCGTTCAGCTTCACTGCGCGGCGCCCCATGCGCTTCTTCGTCATAGCTCCGGCCCAGGCGAGGGCCGGGTGGCAGCGCTGGTGATCCTCGCCCGTGGATCTCACGCCTTCGTGCTGACAGCTGTGTTTTTCATGCCTGCACCCATGTCGTTTTCGTTGGCTCCGCTTGAGGACGAGCTTTCTGCTGTGGCATTGCTTACCCTTCGCCCCCTCGGTGATCTCTTGGTTGTTCTGTTTTGTCTTATGGCCTGATACATATTCCTGGCAGATGTAGCCTGCTTCATCTGCTTGCTGCTTCCCATTCTCGCACCCCCATCGACACTTGCTGACAAGTGCGTCTCTGTACTACTCTCTTCCTGCTAGACGTGCTGGCAAAGCCCGCCGTCTGCTTCTCCTTTGCATCCAATATCCTCCCCCGGTCCTTCTTCCGGAACCGCATCTCCTAGGACGTCCCCAGTCTCGAGCCGCCCTCTCGGGCGTACTCCTCCCTTATGGCCTTCCTGCTCCTCCTGACTGTCCTTGCGGCGGTTGCTCAAGGCCTACGTTATGATCCCGCCTACGTTGACTACAATCTCAACCAGAACCAGCAGGCAACAAATCCTCTCGACTACTCTGCAGATCGACCAGGTCATAGCTACTTCCCATCGCCGGAGGACTGGCGGTTCCCGTTCTACACTCTCTTCCTCGACAGGCTGGCCGACGGCAATCCGTCAAACAACGACATCAACGGGACTGTCTACGAGCAGGATATCACAAGTAACCAGCTTCGCCATGGCGGTGACTTGCAAGGTCTCGTCGACAGTCTCGATTACATCCAAGGGATGGGGATGAAGGTTGGTCCCGTACGCGGCACGGTTGGCTAGTGGAGTTGCTAATGGTCGCATAGGGGATCTACATTGCCGGCTCTCCGTTCATCAACCTTCCCTGGGGTGTTGACTCGTACTCGGTAGATGGCCTGCCGCAAACGATGGCGGTATCTTTGCTGACTCTGCCTTAGCCTGTAGACCTGACCCTTCTCGATATGCACTACGGGACCATCAAGGATTGGCAGGATATGGTTGACGCCGTGCATGCCCGGGGGATGTACGTGATGCTGGACCATACCATGTCTACGTAAGTGCCCTTGGCTGTGCCATCGCCGCTTCTGACCAGGGTCGTGTAGCATGAGCGACCTCCTTTCCTTCGAGGGCTTTGAGAACGAAACAACCCCTTTCGACGTCAAGGAACACAGAGTCAACTACAAGGGCTCCCGCCATTATCTCGACTTCCAGCCATCCAACAACTATCTGGAACGATGCGAGTACCCAAGGTTTTGGAACGAGACCGGGTTTCCTGTCGATGCCTCCGTCCACGAGAGCCTCAAGGGGTGCTACGATAGCGACTTTGATCAATACGGTGATACCGAGGCCTTTGGCGTCTTTCCCGATTGGCAACGGTCTCTTTCCAAGTTCGCCAGCGTACAAGATCGTCTTCGCGAGTGGAAGCCTTCGGTCCGGGATAGGATCGCCCTGTTCTCTTGTCTCACCATCAAGATGCTCGACATCGATGGGTTCCGCTTCGATAAAGCAACGCAGATTACTGTTGACGCCCTGAGCGAACACAACGACGCGGTCCGCCAGTGCGCCAAAGGGGTGGGCAAAGACAACTTCTTTCTCCCAGGAGAAATTACCGGTGGCAACACATACGGCGCCATTTACATCGGCAGAGGCCGGCAACCTGACATGCAGCCTAACGACACGGCGACGGCAATGAACCTGACAACCGCAACGCTCAACAAGCTTGGCAATCTCACCATTCGGGACGAGGGCAAAGGCGCCCTTGATGCAGGGGCTTTCCACTACTCGACCTACCGCTTCCTCACGAGATTCGTTGGCTTGAGTGGTAATCTGGAAGCAGGCTACGACCTTCCCAGCAATTGGGTCGACATGTGGAGCCAGATGCTCCTGACCAACGACTTTGTCAACGCCAACACCGGCCTTTTCGACCCTCGGCACATGTACGGTACCATGAACCAGGACGTCTTTCGCTGGTCCGGCATTACCCAAGGCACCGAGAGGATGCTTTTGGGCCTGTTTCTCAGTACCTTGCACATGCCCGGTATTCCGCTTGTGTTCTACGGCGAGGAGCAAGAGCTTTATGTCCTTGACAGCACTGCCGACAACTACATCTTTGGTCGGCAAGCTTTTACGCCATCCCAGGCATGGATGCTGCACGGCTGTCACGCCGGGAACAGCACCCAGTACATCGGCTGGCCGATTGACAAGGCCAGGCATGGCTGCTCTGATCCCAAGGTCGCTTTGGACCACCGAGACCCATCAGCCCCTGTTCGTAACATCATGAAGGCCATGTACGCCATGCGCGACAACTACAGGACCCTTCGTGAGGGGTGGCTCCTTCAGCCGCTGGGGAAGCAGACTCGGTTCGTTCGTCTCCCTGGGAGTGCTGTCGATACGGAGATTGGTATCTTTTCGGTCGCACGCGCCCTTCAACCCACAGTCCAGGACCAGTTCGCCGCCGACCCTGTTTGGTTTATCTATCACAACGAGAATAAGACGACTGAGTACACGTTTGACTGCAGCGATGAAACCAAGGCCTTTTATGCTCCGTTTGATGAGGGCGCTCGCGTCACGAACCTGTTCGCGCCTTACGATGAGATCACCCTGGGCAAGTCGACCAAGAGCATTGGCTTTTCTGGCTCGTCCGAAAACAGTGGATGCCTCTCCAAGATTACGCTGGAGCCATTCGAGTTTCGTGCCTATGTGCCTTCAGCGAATTGGCTTGGACCGCCCGCTACAATTACCAAGTTCAACCCGGGTCACGACACGCCGCTCAACGCGGACGAGATCAAGGGGTCGGTCGATATTGAGATCGAGTTCTCGGATGCTATGGACTGCGCCGGTGTGGAGGATGCCATCACCATCTCCTCGACGGTTGAATCTGGCGGCGACGCGAAACTCAGCCAGCCGCGGTGCTCGAGCATCAAGAGCACGCCCATAACGGGATACGTCGGATCGATCCCTTCAAAGTGGAGATTCGCAGCCAAGCTTACGAACCTGAACGATGGCATTCATGAGATCACAGTCAACAAGCCATTGAGCATGGGTGGTTTCTCGACCGGGTCCGTGGACCACTTCTTCCTGCGCGTGGGGAAGCCAAGCAATCCTGTCGTGTTCCCGGGCTCGGCCAATTACTCGACGACGCTGGTCACAAAAGAAGGCGACGACCTATTCGTCAACCACGCCGCCGCTGGCGCAAACAAGTGGCGGTACACCACCAACTGGGCTTCGTCATGGAGCGATTGGGTCGACTACAAGGGTGGCAAGAACAAGATCACCAACCTTCCGTGGTCCGGTACGAAGCGTCAGGAATGGGATGGCGACCACGTCATTGTCCAGTATTGGTCCCAGAAGCTGGGCAGCAGCTCGTTTCGCCAAGAGGGCGACAGCACGCTACAGAAGACCCGACGCTTTCCGCACGTTTTTGCCCATGGCACCTTCAACAAGTTTGGGTTCGACGCCGGGATCAAGAACCAGCTCGCCTTAACCGCGGACGGAAAGTGGCAGGGTCATCTGATGGACGAATGGCCGACCCAGTTCCAGTTGAATGTCTGGGGGATGAACCCCGACAAGAAGCCCGATTCCGGGTTTGTGTACGGTGATGTCGACGGTGACGGGGTTCTCGACCGCATGCCGCCCTCGTCGCTCGCTTCCAACATGCTCAATGTCACCGAGCCGCCACCAATGCCCGC
The DNA here is from genome assembly GCA_036250225.1 of Cercophora sp. LCS_1. NCBI lineage: Eukaryota > Fungi > Ascomycota > Sordariomycetes > Sordariales > Lasiosphaeriaceae > Cercophora > Cercophora sp. LCS_1. The sequence continues at coordinate 171,846 of JAPZLL010000024.1, forward strand.
CCTCTCCTACAGATTGGTCTTCGACGATTCGACTCTGCAGTTTACCAAGGTGCCGCAGGGTAACATGTGGGTCCAGATCATCATGTTTATCCTGTTGGCGACCCTCCCCGTCGTCGGTGGTCTCCTCGCCGTGTGGATCTTCATGGGTTCGTTTTACAAGGTCAAGGTCAACAAGATCGGCTTCAAGCCCCGCGGTCGATCGCCACTGCGTGATCTCCACAAACGTCTGAGCAGCGTCTCGTTCGAGAACTTCCGCCATAAGGATGCGGACGCCACCGAGCTGGGCGTCGTGCCAGGCAAGCGCAGAAAGGTCATCATCGCCACGATGGAGTACAACATTGACGACTGGGACATCAAGATCAAGATTGGCGGTCTCGGTGTGATGGCGCAACTCATGGGCAAGGCGCTGGAGCACCAGGATCTGATCTGGGTTGTGCCGTGTGTCGGCGGCATCGACTATCCTGTCGACCAACGCGCTGCGCCAATGTACGTGCCCATCATGGGCAAGGAATACGAGATCGAGGTGCAGTACCATCAAGTTCAGAACATCACCTACGTTCTCCTCGATGCGCCGGTTTTCCGACAGCGCACCAAGGCGGATCCGTACCCCCCACGGATGGACGACATCGACTCGGCGGTTTACTACTCGGCGTGGAACTACTGCATCGCCGAAACGATCAGGAGGTTCAACCCGGATCTGTACCACATCAACGACTACCATGGCGCCGCAGCCCCGCTGTATCTCCTCCCGGAACGCACAATTCCCTGCGCCCTATCCCTCCACAACGCAGAGTTCCAGGGCATGTGGCCGATGCGCAACCCCGGAGAGTCTAAAGAAGTCTGCGAGGTTTTCAACCTGGATCCAGAAATCGTCAAAGACTACGTCCAATTCGGGTCCGTCTTCAACCTTCTCCACGCCGGCGCCAGCTATCTCCGCGTCCACCAGAAGGGCTTCGGCGCCGTAGGTGTCTCCAAGAAGTACGGCGACCGGTCCTATGCGCGATACCCTATCTTCTGGGGCTTGTCCAAGATCGGCCAGCTACCCAACCCAGACCCCAGCGATACAGCCGAGTGGACGCGCGACGAGGAGGTCAAGGAAAAAGACGTCGTCATCGACCAAGAGGCCGAATCCAAACGCGGCGATCTCCGAAAGCAGGCTCAGGAATGGGCCGGACTGGAGGTCAACCCCAACGCCGACCTGTTCGTCTTTGTGGGGCGGTGGTCCCTCCAAAAGGGCGTCGATCTCATCGCTGATGTGTTTCCATCGATCCTGGAGAAATATCCCAACACCCAACTCATCTGTATCGGGCCGGTGATTGATCTCTATGGCAAATTTGCTGCCCTTAAACTGGCCAAGCTCATGGAAAAATACCCCGGGCGCGTCTACAGCAAGCCCGAGTTTACCGCCCTCCCGCCGTATATCTTCAGCGGAGCCGAATTCGCGCTCATCCCATCCCGCGACGAACCATTTGGCCTCGTGGCTGTTGAGTTTGGTCGCAAGGGTGCCTTGGGCGTTGGCGCGCGCGTTGGTGGCCTCGGGCAGATGCCAGGGTATTGGTACACGGTCGAGTCGACATCGCCGCAGCATTTGCTGCATCAGTTCCGCGAAGCCATGGTCAGCGCGCTCGAGTCGAAGCAAAAGACACGACAGAAGATGCGGGCCTGGAGCGCCAAGCAGCGGTTCCCTGTCGCGCAATGGGTCGAGGATCTCGACAAGTTGCAGAGCGAGGCAATCCGGATGCACAATCGGGAGGCGAAGAAGCACAAGAGACATGCGAGTGGCGGGTTGCTTGCGGTCCCCTCGGAGCAGCGGTATTTCGACGATAGTGACGCTGAAACGCCGTCGAACCGTGTGTCAAGATCGTCAAGCTTTTCGGTGCCGCATATTACGGAGACAGACCACGATGAGCAAAGACGGGTCGTTTCCGGCCCCGAGAGGCCCTTAAGCCCGCCTAACCCGATGTTTGCGAACCAGTCGGCAAGGTCGTCGATGGCAAGTTTGTCGACGGTTGTGGCAGATCATCCAAACCAGTCGACAACGAGCGTTGATACTTTTGCCATGCGCATCATGTCGCCCGATGGATCAGATGGGAGGCCCGGGGCGTTTGGGCTGCCGAGCACCGAGGACCGGGGAAGATCGGGGATCTATCTGAACCCCTCGAGGAACGTCTCGCGGTTGTCTGTGGTGGATGTCGTGGGCGATCGCCAGGACTTCAAGCTGCAAAAGGTCGACCCCTTCTTTACCGACAGCACCGGCGAATACTACAACACCTTTGAGAAGAAGCTTCAGGGCTTGACGGCCAAGAACTCGGACACGGAGCTATGCATTGACGACTACCTCAAGGAGAGTGAGAAGCAATGGGCCAAGGACTTTCGTGATGCCAAACTGGGGAGGAGTCGCAGTCCCAGTCGATCAAGGAGTCCTGCGCCGAGTTTGCTTGTCAGACGCAGCAGACAATCTCGACCGTCGAGCATGCTAAGTGTCAGCAGCCAGGGCCCATCGGATGACGAAATTGATGACCATCGACCCGGATCGAGTCGCGACGACGAGTTTCTGCTTGGGGACGGTTATAAGCCGCCCACGGGGCTCAAGAAGCTTCTCTCCATCCGTGTCGGCGATTGGCCGGTCTACTCATTCATCTTGGCCTTGGGACAGATCATGTCGGCAAACTCGTACCAGATTGTGTTGTTGGCTGGCGAGACGGGACAAACTGAGACACAGCTTTATGTCATCGCCGGCACGTACGCTCTTACCTCAACGCTGTGGTGGTTTATGTTCCGTCGGGTCCAAGCTGTCTACGTCCTCTCTTTGCCGTGGGTTTTCTACGGCCTTGGCTTTCTGCTCATCGGAATCACGCCCTTTCTTCCAGCTGCAACCCGCGGCGCGATCCAACTGACAGCCTCGGCAATCTACGCAGCAGGCGCATCAAGTGGCGCTCTGTTCTTCGCCCTCAACTTTGGCGACGAAGGTTCGCACCTCCCCTTCCCTCTCTTCCTTTTTGTCATAGCTAACAGCCCTAGGTGGCGCCCCCATCATGACCTGGATCTTCCGCGCAGCCCTGATCCAAGGCATCCAACAAATCTACCTCATCCTCCTCTGGTATTTCGGCTCGCTGTCAACAACACCCGCCCCACCAGTTCTGCTCGCAATCACCATCCCCATCTCCCTCGTCCTCTTCTCGCTTTCCCTCGTCTCTCTCCTCGGTCTGCCCGACTACTACCGCCAATCAGCAGACGTCATCCCGTCCTTCTACAAATCCCTCCTACGGCGCCACATCATCCCCTGGTTCTTCCTCTACGTTATCATCACAAACTACTTCTTTTCTCCTCTCTACGGACGGACTTGGTCATTCCTCTTCGCATCGAAATACCTCCCTGCATACGCCACAATCCTCCTCTCCCTCGGCTTCTTCGTGGGCGTCTGGGCCGTGGGCTTATGGATCTTTTCCTGGCTCTCAAAATCCCACCCCTGGATCCTCCCGCTCTTCTCCATCGGCCTCGGCTCGCCCCGCTGGGCTCAACTCCTCTGGTCCACCTCGGGTATAGGTCTCTACCTCCCCTGGCTCAAGTCATCCGTCGTATCAGCTCTGGTGTCACGATCGCTATGGCTGTGGCTCGGCACACTCGACACGATACAAGGCGTCGGGCTGGGTATGGTATTGCTGCTCACGCTGACGCGGCAACATGTTGCTGCGACGTTGATGGGGGCGCAGGTGTTGGGCGCGATTTTCACCATGCTCGGACGAGCAACGGCGCCGTGCAAGGAGGGACCAGGGGATGTGTTTCCTGATTTTAGCGGGGATTTGGGCGTTGCAGTTTCGAGGCCGTGGTTCTGGGTCGTGCTTGGGCTCGTGATGGTGCTGCCGGTGGGATTTTTCAAGTTTTTCAGGAAGGAGCAGGTTGCTAAGCCCTGATTACTCCACTTCTCAGTAGGAGGTTTTGAGGCAGGGATTGGCTGTATGGCGATGATGGGCCTGTTGGTGTTTCATTTTTTTATGATCATATCTGCATTGCTTGGTGTTTGGACAAATTTCATTTCCCTCTTTCTCGGAGTATCTGCCACTTGGTGACGGACTTTTATCTTTGTGGGAAAATCATGACACGATGTTACGATGGACGATAATGTTTAGATTGATACCTGTGTATTTGAAGCAACACGAGTATATAAAAGGATGATGCGAATGTTCATCGAATCAAGCGTCAAAAGCGCTCTTCCATATTGCCGTCGTGGAGTGTGCCAGGTGGTCATGTGCCGAATGCCCCAAATCACCGAGAGGTTTCAACAACCAAAAGGGAGTCGCATCGACAAGCGAACCTCGGCAAGACCAAACCTTCGCGTCGATCCATTGCTCCTGGCATTTTCGTTGCGTTGGCGATGAACGACGAGCAGTCGCAATCGACATTTGACCCTGGCACATCGAAGGCAGCCACCACCCTTGCCTTCGCCTTCGCCTTCGCCCTCAACACTCCGATCCACGCAATCCCAGACAGATCGAGCCCTGGCTAACTCCCATCGAGCGACCACCACAGACGGGGCATATCACACCGAAGTCGGTGCATTTCGACGCCCGCCAGACGGCTCCAACTCGTCCATCACATCTCACAATTTGCCACTTGATGAATCCCTATTTGAAGCAAGACATACATCCACAACTGCGGCTCCTACTTGCTCATACCACAAAGAGTCTAGATTCGACCGAGGGAAACGCAGCGTCCGTGTGTCTGTGTGTCGTGGCCGGGGAAACCGGCGAGAGTTGCGGCCTCGGCATGGTGTAGGGCGGACCGACGTGATTGAGCCGAGCCGGACGCGCGAATGCAAGCCATCCAGCCACGAGGGAACCGAGCGTAAGAGGGGTCGAGGGCACAGCTGCCGGCACTGGGGCCACGACCGTGGTGAAAACCGGGTCGCTGCGAAAGGGATGGATTGTGCATCGCAAAAATTGGCGGCACTGTTGTGCCCGCGAAGCCATGCTGACTCGGCCGGAGAGCCTCCCGAATGTCGTCACAGGCACAGTCTGCGCTTGGCTGGGCCGCGTTGAAGGGTCGACAAGTGCGTTGGAGTCTGGGACGCAGTGAAGCCTCCCAAATGCACGTCTTCGTTTTCTCGTCGCACCATTTGACTTCCAACATGGTGATGGTGTGCTGGCACTCTCCTGTTTGTCAGCCGTGGCTCGAATTGTGTAATCGCGTTCGTCTCTTGCGCATGCACTTGTTCGCCTAGATATTCCCTCCTCGGCCAGGCACTGTCTTGAATGTGCGAGATTGTGCTGCGGGACCCCCAGGATGGGTCGTGTCTTGGGTGGGAGCATGCGGCCGCTCGCTAGCTTCAGACGTGGCAACCCGTTGTAGGCCGGGTGCATCGGGGCTGATTGGCCAGGAAGACGCTCTTTGTCTTGGTTGGGTCATCACGATGCATATCCTGGATGGGATTGCTGTTTATGATGCCGACCGCATTAGAGGTCTACGGTTTCTCAAACATGCGTTAGCTGATTCTCCCCAGTATCTTGGTGATGGGGGTGGCTGCGGGCCTGCGAGACGCACACAGGAGCCTAGGCTTCGCTCTTACCGGCCTCCTCGGCCTTTCGGGGCTCGTTATCCTCACATAGCAGCGTCAAGCAGTCGTATGCACCGTGACAATGCGATGCATATCCTCCAGGGCCGAGGCGAATCTTCGGTTTGCTTCTAGGATTGCCTTTCCGGTCCAAACCCAACGATTTGAAGCAACGCTCCGAAGTCTTGCTGTCGTAGGCGTGGTCGACCTCTCTGCCGGTTCCATCTGCTGTGCAGATACCCAGGAGACGCACCGACTTTCACCAGGAAGTCTTTGGTGAGGGCCGAGACCTGGGGCGGGCGGTGTGCCAAGGGAGGTAGCACCTCTTCGGGAGATGGGGACGTCGGGCTCGACATGGCGAAATCCGTGTTCTCAACGTCGGCGGGCTGGACGCCAAAAAGCTCTCGTCACGGAGATGCATTTGTGCAAAGTTGTTTCTGCTCTCCCGAACTGGCGGTTGGTGGGTGATTGTGGCAGCCCAAGCCAGCCGAGAACAGGCCGCCAGACGGGTGCCGCGACAGGGGTTTGCCGGGGCGGCAGCGCCGGAGCGACACCGGCACGGCAGGGAGGGTACCAATCCCGTGGCCAGCATCCGCAAAAGGAATTATGTCGACGCTGTGTTTGGTCACGAGCTTTCCCCAAACCGCCGTTTGTGGACCGCTGCGACAAATTGGTGCATGAATGTCAAGCCACGCACCATTTTCCGTCGCCAGGCTCGCGAAACTGGGAAACTGGCAGATCCACATCTCTCCAGGACGTCGCATCCCTTTGATTGGCACGACCCGCCGCCCCGGACCATTTGCGCCTCTCCTTTTCCAACACGCCAACGTCGCCCGTCGACTCTCAATGCTTTGACCCGCATCTCCAGCCGATGCATGTGTCCAGGACCAATTCAACATGGTGAGTGCGTCTCCCCGGTGGGCGGTCCTCCAGTCACTAACCCATGCCAGGCGATAACAAGGACACGGGATGAAAGCTTCTCCAAGGTCGCCGAGAAGGCCATCTCAGCGCTGTGCGACGTGAAGCAGGCACGACACGAGCTTCATGGCGCCCAGGAGCCGCTTGAGGGAATTGTGAAGGAGGCGAATCGCATGACCGACCTTATCAACGTAGCCAAGTCGACCGAGGCGCTTCAGACGCCGGGCATTGCCCCGCACGTCGCCCATATCACCGAGCTGATGGTTCGTCTGTTCTCGTCCATGATGATCATGGGCGCCGAGAACCGCCGGCTCCTCGAGCCCCGTGTTTTGCTGCCCGAGCATCACGAGTACGGCCATCTGTCGAGAATGTGTCTCCAGCTTGCCGAAGCTCGTTCTGGGCTCGAGGATCTCGTCTTGGCGGGCCGCGTGGCGCTTCGCGGCAATGCGCGTGAGGGGTATGTAGTGGTACGGGACTCCCTGCGAGATGCCAACGACAAGGTTCGGAGCGCGCTGGGCGTTGACCTGCTGCTGTATAAGCATTTGAAGGCCAGGATGGAGGCGGGGGGAGGTAAGCACCACGAAGGGACGATAGCGAGAGTCGACTGACGCCCGGCAGACAACATCATCCGTCTGACAGACGCCGAGATTGAACGTCTTGGGCTTCCTCGTGTATCCGGACCAAGGTGAGTGCGCAATTCCAATTCCACGCTGTGGCCGCTTCGAGCGCCGGGCTTGTCGCTGACAGCAGCAGGGTCGAGCAGTGGCGTGCCGTGGTCGGGGTGGAGACAGGCATCGTGCGAACGGCGTGAACTGTCGGGAACGAGGGCGGCGAGGATTGACGACAGGGTCTTGGAGTTATCGTTTTTCTTGGATACCCAGCTATCAGGCGGCGGTCTCATTTTCGGCGCGAGGGCGGGTAGCATTTGGGCGGTCATGTTGGCTTCGCCTCGCGCAGGGTTGGTGGCGAGGAAATTGTCCAAGTAGTTCTCTGTCGGTCGGTAACACAATCACACGCTGTGACGGACGGCACGGTGGTACAAATCCCCGAGGTTGTACAAGCTGCGTTTTCCCAGCGGCGGTTTTCTGACATTTCATGGTGGCAAGGGGCACCCGGGCATGGGACAGTGGGGAGCGACTGGGCTGATACGATAGGTAGCTCCTCTGCATTTCATTCAGCTAGATCTTTTGGCACCATTCCCTCGACCAATATGAACATATTTTAATTTCAAAGACGAGCTTCGCCATAGACTTCTTACCAGGTCTCTTAGAGGGAAACCAAGACTTGGAACTGCAGAACCGGCCGTCTTGCGTTCCCCTTGTTCGTGGCATCACATAAGAAGCCTCTCAGCGCTTGATGCTTCGCGATAGCCGCAAAGACCTCTCTGTTGCCCCTTTCCTTTCAGAAAGGTCCGGATTTAGAGCCGGAGGTCGAACGCCGCCGTCCGCTCGGGATCCCGGTGTGGGACCGCTCAGCCATTTCCGAGATTCCTCATTCCGTCGCAGCGTCAACTCCGATTCGCTTAGGTATACAGCAACATAGAACCCTCTAGTTCATTTCCCCAAGAGCCTGAAGACCTCCTGAACTTAACTTCGACGGGTGCTGCAGCCAAGACTTGCACACATCTCCGACACAATAGACGGCAGAGCAGAAAGGCCGAAGGAACATTCATCCATGAGAAAGGGAATAAACACAATATTTGGAGCTTCAGTTCATAGCAGAATGCCTAAAGTTGCTATTGGAAAGGCATTTTGGTAGTATTTTTATGCGTAGTCTAATTCAAAGCTCCCGTTCCGGATACTTGAAGTGGCATCAACTGCATTTCATGCGGCGATTTTTTTGTAACCAACTCGACCGGGCCCACTGCTCCCGCCAATCATGATCCATACCACCGTTAGCGATCCCTTCAGGCTTCTGCGGGGTTTAGACTTTAGTCTTCAAGCTCTTGTTGGTTCATCTCATCTTCAAGGTTCGCAAGGATGGCTCCCACCAGATTCGACGTCCCAACCAAGCACGACGTCAAGCAAGCCGAGGATCTCCTCTCGCAGCTTGAGAAATTCCCACCACAAGGAGATCTTAACTGGGCCGTTCTCCGTTCCCTCAACCTCTGCGATAACTGCCAGCTCCTCATTACTCCTCCGCAGGAACGAGTCGCCCGGCCCGGTCTCACCCGCTGGGTAGAATGGGAACCCCTATCCCTTCTTCTCTCCTCCGCCGACTCCGGCTGCGTCCTTTGCAAAGCCATTCATCGCGCCCTGCTACACGCCCAAAACCCGCTTACCAAGCGCCATCTCGAAGCCGACCTCTCGGCTCGCTACCTCGGACCCCAAAGCATCAGTCTCTCCTGGAATGAGCTACCCATCCACCTCTCCCTCGTCGACGACATTAACACGGCCAATGGAAATCCAACCGGCGGCAGCTCTATCTCCCTCCTCACCCCCTCACACACCTTGTTTTTGACCCGACGTCTCAAAACCTGCCTGGCCTCCCATCCCTGCGCCCCTCTCCCATCAAACACCTGGCCTTCTCGCCTTCTCCGCATCTCCAACTCGGTCATAACCCTCGCACCATACACCTCGGCCCCTTACACGGCCCTCTCCTACTCATGGGGTCCACCCTCCCTCCTAGCGCATCAGCCACCCCTAACAACAACAACCAAAACTCTCCCGTCTCTCCTTGCCGGTATTCCGATCGGCTCGCTACCCCTCACCCTCCGCCAGGCCGTCGAAATCACGGCTCTCCTAGGGGTAGACCACATCTGGATCGACTCGCTGTGCATCGTCCAAGACGACGTCGCAGACTGGGAAACCGAGGCGCCCAAAATGGGGCATGTATATCAACAGGCTGTCGTTACCATCATTGCAGCGAGTTCAACGAGTTGCCACTCGGGCTTCCTTCCTGTGAATGAAGGGAAGATTGATCTGAATCTTGAGGGTTTGGACTTGGGAAGAGTAAAGATCCAAGCCAAGAAAGCATCACAGGGTGGTTATCATCGCGGTGGACACATCGGAAAAGATCCAGTGGATGGAAGGGGATGGACATATCAAGAGGAGTTGCTGTCTGGACGACATATCAAGTTTACCGGTGATGATGTACAGTGGAGGTGCAAAGTTGGCGGCGATTGTTTGTGTGGGGAGGGTCCTGGACGGACGGCGTTGGCGCAGGTGACTTTTGCCTTCCCTTGACTTGGACGGGTGTTGACTACTGACTGCTGACTGCTGACATGGCTATGTAGTGGGGGAATAACTGGAGCTTTGAGTTGAATCGATGGGCGCTCGTCGTCTTGAACTTTTCGCGGAGAGAGTTTACCGTCGAGAGCGATCGGTTGATGGCGTTGGCGGGTGTTGCCAGGAAAATCAACGAAGAGCTGAAGCTGGGTGACGAGATGGAAAACCCTGAATATGTCGCTGGGCTTTGGGGCTACCGCCTGGTGGAGAGTCTGTGTTGGAGAACGGACGGGCTGGATCAGAAGAAGAGGCCGGCCAAAAAGTATATCGCGCCGAGCTGGTCGTGGGTCAGCATCTTTGGGTTCGTCGACTTTCCGCTGTTCAGGAGCGACACTAGGCTCTTTGTCAACGTCTGGAGTGTCGAAGTTGAACGCTTTGGGAAGGACGACGAGTTTGGCCGTGTCAAGTCTGGGAAGTTGGTCATTAGTGGTCCCATGTTTGAGTGTTCTTGTTGGCAGCGCAAGGGTCAGAGGGCTGTGGTCCAAGGCGCGGATGGCTTTCACTGGCCGAGCTTTCCGCATGAGCTCTGGGATTGTGATGTTGTTTTCGACTGTGCTTTGGCAACTTGTACTGACTGGGATGGGTCGAGAGCAGTCCACCGGTGCGTTGGGGAGGGTTGTCCTCTGCCCAAGGATAGGATGGGCAGCCATCTACCTTTATGGAGTCCCAAGGAAGACGTCGGCTCGGATCGGACGGGACATGCCCGGATATTGGTCCTGGGGAAGTTCCTCAGCTTTTATCACGCACTTCTTCTGGGGCAAACACCGGACTCGACCGGTTTTGAGAGGATTGGAGAGATCATGATGGAGCCTGTTGAGGGATACGATCCCGAGGAGGATGAGCTGCTGAAGCACAATTCCAAGGTCGAGATTTACTGATGGAGGTTCTGCAGCAACTGCTATCCATTGCAAGAAAGACCGATGCTGATGTTGACCTCCATCAAAATAAACGTCTTTCAGAAAGACCCGAGGCTGTAATCACACCTGTAGCTGCAAATAGGCCAGACTACCCGTTCTGTAAGAAGGCATTGATCTTTTCTCAAAGGCTTGGAAGCCATAAATCAGCGCGTAGCCGCCAGAATAGCAATCGAACCAATGTCCCAGTCTACTCGTCCCTCTCATTCTGAGCCGTCTCCCCACTCCACCTTCTCTCCTAGATGCCACTCCTCAGTCCCGAGCGTTAACATGACCCAGGGCGCCAACACCGGGCCACACCAGTCCGCCACAAAGCCCACCAATACCTCTCAGTGCCTGGGTATGCCTTGAAAAACGCCTTATACCCCTTGACCATCATGGAGGGATACCAAGCAAGCAACGGCCCGGTCAAAAGTGGCCACCGTCCAGCACAAACACCCCAAGCCCAGAGATAAAGCCCGACCAACACCTCCCGCCCAGGCCTCTCCACCGTCTTTCGAAACACCAGCCAACTCCCAGATATAGCTCTGCACGGTACTCCTCTCCCACCGCACAACCTGCATCACCCACGCCTTTGCCGTCTTTTTCGGAACCCGCGTGACAACCGTCTCCTCAACATCCTGCGCGGCGAGCACAATCCCCTTGCTCAACGCCCATCTCGAAATGAAGGTATCCCCCCGAGTCCAACCGCGTCTTGCCAAACGGTCGGTGTCAGATATCATCTATAAACCGCTCGATAAACTCCGGATCCCTGACGACGACCGAAGCGCGATAAGCGACCACCCCGCCGCATCTGAACTTGTCGGTTGCGAAAACGGATAAGTTGGTTGTGCGTCCCCGCCCGAACATGATCTTTGCGCTCGCCACCTCCCAGGGCGTCATATTGGCGTGCCAGGCGACTTTCATCGCGCCGCCTGCTACGCCGACGTTGTCATCCTCGAAACAGGGGAGGACGTCGGTCAAGTGAGTAGGCGGGATGGCGATGTGGCTGTCTGCTTTGATGATGATATCGCCTTTGGTGTAGAGTAGGCCGTGGACCAGTTGGCCGCGGTAGCCTGGGAGGTGCGAGGGGGCGACTAGGATGCGGATCTTGGAGGTGCCGAAGGGCGCGGAGGCGATGACGGATGTGAGGGCTGGGAGGTACGGCTGGCGGGTGGTGGGCTGGAATTTAAAGAGGAGGCAGCTGGCGCAACCAAGTGCCATCGACATGGGCTGATGTGCCGGGCGATTGACCGTGTGGTAAAAGAGTAGGAGTCGGGTGAAGGGGTACATTCTGTTCGCGGATTCCATCCTTGGCAACGTGATCTTCTCGATCTGGGCCAGATAGGGGGGGGTTGACGTCAGAACCCGCCACGAAAACGCCTGGAAAGGTGGTTTCTGGGCCTTTCAAGCCTGAAGAAGCCGTGGATTTCGTGATGGCGCAACGCCATCGCTGGGAACGGATCTCAAAGTCTATTTCGCAAGCTTTGTGGCGTTTTCGAAGTACCCAGCCGTTTTAGGGCCTCAACTTGTCGTTTTTCTGCTTCAATCTGGTCGGATTCCATCCGGCTCTGGGCCGCCAGATAGCTATAGGGGATTACAGGGGGCACCACCACCACCCTGAAGCTATTCAGGGCTTATTCTAAAAACCACCTACCCACACACACACACACACACACACACACATAAATATGCATGCATGTGTGTATAGGCTACGTCGCTTGTTGATGTAGCTGCTCAAAGTTGATGCCCTGCATCCCCTTGGCTGTCGTAGATTGGTTGCGTTTCCTTTGCAACAGTGGACGAAGGCAGGGCAAATAGATCTGGGCCCATTGCACAACGACTTCGATTGTGAGCCGAGGGCCGAAGGAAGGTTGTTGACGGCGTGGCGCTGAAACCCACAGTGCACCAACGGCCATGCAGCCACCCTGCAAGGCGTTTATGTGTGAATTCCCTATCTGGGTCAGATCGAGAAGATCACACCGCCACTGGGGCTCTCTATCCGGAGTCACGTTTCGGTGGAAACGAGGAGAGGCAAAGGATGAAACTCAGCACCACCAGATGGCTAAGGGGTGGCTATGTTGTATCGGCTTCTGGACTGATATTAACGGTTTCTTTTATCCTCTCAGGATATCCCCCCAAGTATCCGCCAGCCCTCGCCCGTGACTGTGTGCAGGTTGGGAAGCAGTGCGTTCCCTGCGCCTCCCGTGGCGGACGGATTCCCAGACACGTGGGTTCCTGGGTACCTGCCTTCCTGACCCTCGCCCGTCCAAGAACAAAACCAAGTTTAGTTTCCACTGTCTGCAACGCCAGGGCTTGCACCCATCAACAGTCCAAGTCTGTCGCAAACAGCGACATTTCCTGGACAATATGGACACTTTAGCGCAGGAACTCATCGATCTCATTGTTGAGAACCTAGCCATCGGTCACCACCCCTAACTCAGCAGGTATTCGACTCTCTCCCGACGATGGCGCGGCGCTGTTGAGAGAATCACGTTCCGACGCCTCTCCTTTCGATCTATCACATGGGAACGCAAACCAAAGCTCGAATACACTGGATACTATGAGAGCGTCATGAGCCCAGAGCATGTTTCGCTTCTCCGAGAAGTAAACGTGAGAGTCGACTGCCGCTTCGGTCCTCACTTCAGCGGTCCTACGAATGTCATAATGCGGTACACACCCTACCGCTACGCAGTTGCGAGCCTCCGCCGGCTGTTCGACCTCCTCGAGTGGGTTGCCCAGGTAAGTTGTGACCTTTTTCCTTTCTTTTTTTTTTTTTTTTTTTTTTTTTTGCTGCAGCCGTTCTCGACCCAAAATTGAAACTGGCCATGAACAACTAACTTATGGAATAACGCAGAACCACCAATCCATCAGTTCCGTCCGGCTGGTCATCAGTTTGGTCCATTGTCATCGCTCCGGGACACGCACTGACGTCCTGGCAACGGATGCGATTAGATTTTTTCCAGAGATCCCGTCGCTTACCAGACTCGAGTTCATTTGCATGAGCGGCTACTTCGACCTGAACTCACCGCAGGGGATCTTCCAAGCGGTTTTGTCCCGGCTTCCGTCCGTTCAGGTGGCCAGGGCTCGATCGCGGTACCATGCGGACGATTTCACGTTCGTAGAGGCAGTTCGCTTGGTGCATAGTTCGGCTCAAACCGAAGATGTCGACGGGGCGATGCCTTGTGCGTTGGGTGGGATGGATGCTTCAGGGCCTTTTTTGACCAGTACTGAGAGAGAGGGCCTCCCCGATCTCAGGGACATTGAGCAACCACCAGAGTTACTGTGACTCGGGTGATGTAGTTGTCAATGATAATCTCCATTCGGAACAAAATACTGTGTGAAGCGTGTGAAACCTCAACCGGAGCCGACGCCGCGACGGAGTGGGGATTCTCGGAAACGGCCGAGCGGGGCCCCACATTCGGGTTCCATTTCGGGGGCCGCCCCGGAATTCGGCAAAGCGATCCGTCGGCAAATTTCCACCCCAAGTCTTGTCTTGAGCGATAAAACACGAACAGTCAATGCGATGAGGTGATTGCCGACACAAACAGCAGAATCGCTGGTTTCAATGATTTTGGAGGTTTATCGCAATGACATGTGCCTCTTTTTGACGGGATAAGGAGCCACCGTCTCCACTGCACCGCGCGCCTTGAACAACTGCCGATGGTTGGCCGGTGCGCTTGGGGGAGGGGTCGCCCAGACGGCGCCAACGACCCCTGCAGCTGCCAGCTTTCCAACCGCGCCAACGAGCCGTGGCCGCGATCCCGGAAAACATAAAGCCGAGATGATTTATCAACCAGCGCGCCCCAACTGAATTGTGGCAGGAATCCCGCAGTCCTCTCTGCACCGACGACGCTCTGCACCGCTGGACAAAATGAGCACGACCGACAACGTCGCCGGTAGTCCCGGCGGGCACTTTCCGCTGCGCAACGCATTTGACTTTATCTTTAGCCAGCCATTCCTCTCCAAGAGCGACTTTGCCCCCGCTAACCGCGTCTTGCCGCTGATTGAGGACAGCCGGCCAATTTTTGTCGACAATGCGAGCGGTAAAGTCGATTGCATTTCACAATGCACTGGTGATACTGACTTTTGCGCAGATCGCGCCCTGACATACGGGCGCCTCCGTCAGGATGCCCTTTCCGTTGCCTCCGGGCTTCTGTCCCTCCCGCTCTCCGCAAACAAACTGCACACCCTCCCGCCAACGCCCTCGTGCCCCGCCGGCGCTCAAATCGCCCCGGTCGTGCTCATCCAGCTCCCCAACGGCCTGCCGATTGCGCCGATTCTGCTCGGCGTCTTCGCTGCCGGCCTCACAGCGACCCTCGTCTCGCCGGCGCTCACCCCCGACGAAATCTCGTGGATCCTCCAAAATGCCCGTCCCGCCGCCATCATCACCTCAACCGCCTGTCTAGCCAACATGACCGCCGCCCTCGGCAAACAAACCACCCCTCTCGCACCCGCCATCTACACCGTCTCCCCGACGGACACCTACCCCCTGTCCACATCCCCATCTTCCAGTTCCGATTGGAAATCCCTCCTCCAACCCGTCTCCAGGCCCCGCCCTCACTTCCCCGACGCCACGGCCCCCTCCCGCTCCGCCGTCCTCCTCTGGTCCTCCGGGACCTCCGGCCGCTCCAAAGGCGTCCTCCTCTCCCACCACGCCCTCAACTTCTCCATCGGCCACCTCTGGCACGACGCAGAGTACTACACCGGCAGTCCCCAATCCTGGCTCGGCTACGTGCCCTTCTACCACGTCTTCGGCCTCTGCAATGTCCTCCTCCTCGCCATCGCAACCGGCACGACAGTATACACCATGCCAGCATTCAGTCTCGACGGCATGCTCTCCGCCGTGGAAAAACGCAAGGTCACATACCTCCACATGGCGCCGCCCGTGGCCGTCATGCTGGCCAAGGCACCTGTTGTTGAACCGTACGTCAAACGCGGTGGTTTCAAAACCGTCGTGGCTGGTGTAACGGGCGGCGCACCGCTCGGTCACGAAGTCGTGGTGGAAGTGTGGAAGCGGTGCGGGTTCAGGGTTAGGCTTGGGTATGGATTGAGTGAGACGTGCAGCACCGCGTTGCAGAGGGGGATCGGGAGGGAGGAGATGGATGCGCATGCGGGGGATACGGGGGCGCCGCACTGGGGGGTTGAGATCAGGATTGATGGGCCGAAGGGTGGGGAGGGAGAGATTCTGGTCAGGGCGCCGTGCTTGATGATGGGGTATTTGCCTGAGGCGGGCGGAACCGATGTCAAGTTGACGTGGGAGGCTATGACGAGCGATGGGTGGTTTAGGACTGGGGACGTGGGACGGTTGGAGGGAGGCAGGTTGAGGATTACGGATCGGTTGAAGGAGCTGATCAAGGTGAGGGCGTATCAGGTTGCGCCGGCGGAGTTGGAGGCTGTGTTGTGTAGTAGTGAGAGTGTGGCGGATGCGGGGGTCATCGGCATCTATGATCAGGGTGAGGCGACCGAGTGGCCGAAGGCGTTTGTGGTGCCGAGACGGGTTGAGGATTTGAAGGATCCCAAGGCGCTGGAGAAGCTGGCCGAGGAGGTCAAGACGCTGGTGGAGAAGAGGCTGACCAAGTACAAGTGGTTGGTTGGCGGCGTGGTGTTTGTTGAGCAGATCCCCAAGAGTCCGAGCGGCAAGATCCTGAGGAGGGTGTTGAAGGATATGGAGGGCAAGGGCATCACGGGGGTTGAGGTGCAGCTGTATAAGCCCAAGAAGAGGGCGACCAAGTTGTAAGAGGTTGTAGATACGGGTCATAGACGATAGAGTAATCCATGTGTCAGCTTTCCGACCTGTTTTAACCTTGGGTGTTCCAGGTGATAACTCGCGTCTGTTTGCTCTTGTCAACCCGACAATCGCTCTGCAGAACCGCCCGCACCGGCGACAACCTTGAGACCCGCGACGGTGGACGAACTTCCAAATCCCCCAAGTGTGGACAGACCGCGTATTCTACCTTGACGTCACCGAGGTCAAACGTAATTACAAGCATACCTTGAAAGAGAAGGGTGACAGCGGGGATCGGAGCAAGCCAAGAGTAGGGTACTGGCTATTACGGGGGAAGCGAGATAATATTGAGTAATCAGAGTCACAGCCCTATGTTGACAGCAGCATCTTCGAGGTCCTTTGTGCCATTTGTTTTGTTCGTTGCGACTGCAGAAACCTTAGGTCCTTCCACGCCTGCTTTTCGATGTCGCCCGCCATTCTTTTGCTCCCGGATGGGATAGCAACATGGCTCTGGGTGATCGGGACGAGGAGAACAAGGCCTTCCTGTTGGGTTGGGCGACAAGGACGCGGGTTAGCAACAGCTACACAATGGCCACGGCTGCGGAGGGGAGCCTCACAGTTGTCCTGAAGTCCCCTAAGCTCCGAACTTCCCTTCGCATGCTACATTTGTTGGGAAGAATTGAGCCCTAAAAGCCCCGGGTTGGCGATAGAGTTTTGGTGGTCGGCACCCTGACAACACGTCGGGGACTTTGATGCATTGGAGAGTGAACACGAGAATGGTATTGTCGAACTCGATTGCCCAGGTGCTTCTCGAGGTTTCGTAGCTGGCAGACAGTGGGATCGGACCTCCCCAGAGAAGGAGCGGCCCCCCTCGCCCTCCCCTCTCCCAGTGCCGCCCTGGGCGGCTTCAGGCCTGGCATTTACTAGTTCACCACTCCAGCCTTTCTGCCATTTCATGGGAAGAGTCACTCTGTACGCGCACAGAAAGCGGAACACTCTGCTTCCATGATTTCAGGTGTCGATTGCCTTTCTGGAGACCCCTTTTATTTGACATCCCCGTCTTCCACCTTCTACTTACATGGTTCTCAATCTCCTCCATCCAAAACGCTCAGCCTGACGATCTTGATTGCCCTCTACAGCCGCTGCGTATTCCTCGTCATTCCGGGTAATCCGACCAGAATGCGCACCGTCTCGCCCGATCATCCTCGACAGTCTCGTCCTAGGGGAAATCAATCGTGTTTGTCGTGGGCGTGCCTATAATCGCCATCCCATCAAGACGCGACAATGTACCATCAAGAGAAATCACCACACGCTGGAAATCACACCGACACACGGCGGGACATCGTTGGAAAGGCCAACGTCGAGGCACGGATCCGAGATCTCGCTCGGATACAACGGCAGTGGAACAGGCCCTTTTCAGGGAGTTGGGTCCGGGTCACAGACAAGTGGCAAGCTCTGGCTTCGTCGATTCCGTCAGTTTCGTGGGGACATGTGGCAGCACGGTATGTCTCCCGTCCTGTTTCGCGTGAGCCAGACCATAACAATCCTGGGCCGCCAGCTCCTGACTCTAGAACTCCTGGAGCGGTAAGTTTCTGCGTTAACCCCTGTATGACGAGACCTCAGCTGACGCTGGCGTGTGGGACAGGAGTTGATAGCAAACCTGCCCGAGACACAATTGCGAGAGTCTCCATCGGGCCCGACCATCCATCGCAAAGCTGAACGATCAACACTTAGATCGAGAAGAGGAACTTCGAGGAGACGTCGAGGTATACAGGGCAGACTGAAGAGGTGGAAACCCCGATTCTATTGCCAATTTTACGCCCGGGAAAACATTCCTCTCCGTTCTGTTAGTGGCGCTCCCTTCAACCGCTATGATAAAATACCGCTAACAGGCCTCACTTTCCAGGATTCCGTTGATGTGATAGGTTCTAGGAAGTAGCCTTTCTTGCTCCCTCCGGCCGTCTTCGCAAGCCCTTTCGCCAGCTTGGGCTGTCAGTGGCCCAGAAAAACTCGAGCCCCTCCGGCCACCAGTACGTGACCTCTTTCAAGTCGCCCAGGTGGATTGTCCTTTCCTTTTCCCTTGGCCCCTCTCGTCCATTAGGTCATACCCCGCTTCGCATGGTAGTTATCAGCCTCGCAGCTTCCTGGCAGACGTCTGGTATCATGGCCCGAGCTCTTCTGGGAGAGTATAAACCCCCCCTCGGAGTCTTCTCTCTCCTCTTCTCTTCTCTCTCGTCCACTTCCTCTTCTTACTCTTCGGTCTCGGCCACCGCAATCGCCATCCGCCATGCCCATGCTCCGCTGGCCTGATGCACATGGGAATAGCATCAGGGTCTGGCCAACGGCGACTGCTGTGCCAACGTTGAGCTGGAGTTTGGTCCACTATTTCCTCTTCCCGCCTCCGTTCAGCTTCGATCCCATCTGCCCGACGCCGCAGTTGTCACACTATGCTCGTGTTTCAGCGCCCCCCATGCTGCCGCGCTGTCTGGCTCTAAGGGCAGGCAAGGTGAAGGTCTCTGCAACCTTCCATCTGTCTTTCCTTTGTGTCTCGCCCTCCTCCCTTTCATTCGTCACCATACACCTGCCTCTTCCACTCGGTGCCGGCCGGGGCGTTGCTTTTCAAGGCGGCGTCACGTTCTCATGACGCTCATCTCTTCTCTGCCATTCTTCATCGGGTTGTTAGCACAGCATCCAAATACACCCCCGTCAACTCTAGCCTGGTGAGTCACCTCAGTGTCACAGCACACGGCACACCATTGCCTAGCTGCCAATGACACTCTGTGGCGGGCTCTGCTACGTACCACCGACGCTTTTGGTATGTGTACGTCTTAACTAGGCTGCCACGTTTCATTCTTCCTTCTTTGCCAACATGCCTCCCACATCAGAGCACAGCCTCAGGGTCAATCTGGCCAGCTCGACACTTTCGACATATCAATTGTTTCCGGTGTCGGGGTCCGGTTAAGGTTAGGGTTAGGATGCTGGTTAGGGTTCAATGAGAGAAGTTAACATTCGGAAGTTGCGATTTGGCAGTCGAGGACGCTCGTCCCCTGAACGATAGAGGGTTACTTCATTCGTACGAGCTTTTGAGCCGAGGTGCAGTGATATGGTGTAGTGTGATCACTGTGACCACTTGACACGTAGGGCGAAAAGGGAGCAAGGAGGCAAAAAATAAACCCTGATTGGGCATTGACCGGTCAATTGCCGCTTGCCCTATAGCCTTCCTTGCGCACTTGCAGCGGTGCGGCAAGGCGCTGAAACATAAGTGTGGTCTTGGCGGTCGATAGCACGGACGCATGTAGGGGCGAGGTGCGAGCGTCAATTCATTGAGTGGATGTTCGGCAGGCGGGCGTAAGAAAGCACGGTGCCTTCACGGAATAGGACACTGCCCACTGTACAGCAGCAACTGACAATGACGAGAGGTCATCCCCAATATCCCTACCGACTAGCGGCGTGCCTTTTCGTCCTAACCGTGGCCCTAGTAAATGTTTACCCCCCCGAGGACCTCCCTTGGACTCGTGAATCAAAGGAGATCACACAGACTTCTCCTCTGCGACTTTTACTTTGTTTTCGAAGATGGGCAACAACCGAAAACGCGAGGCATCGCCTCACAGCCTCGCCGACGCCTCGAACGAGAAGCACGCCCGTATATTGCTCTCAGGTGAGGGTATTCCCACGCCGCAATGGCACCAGTGTCTCATGCGCTGGGACTTTCGCCTTCTGCGCCCTCCTCATCCAGTCCTCGCTGGTCCTTTATAAGTTAGCCAAGATAAATGCAGCAACGGATGATGGGGCAACAGAAGTTGGGCTTCGCTAGCCGTCTCGCGACTAGTTGGCGAATACAAGATGCCAGATGACCTCACGTCCTAGTCGTGAAAATATTGATGATGGGATCATCGTTGCGTTCATTATGAAACCAGTCCACTCAGCATTCGAACGCTCGAAAGATTTTTGAGAGGGCTTTGGAATTCCCTGTTGAGGCCTATCAGAAATTAAAACACCTGTCCGCGCCATTCGAAATTGGATTCACTAATTAATAGATTCAGTGTGTCGTCTCATCGCCAACTTGCCAACACAACTCCGCGATTCAAAAGGGCGCTGCATAAACTACCAAGTCTAGAAGCAAAAAGACTACACCGCTAGCTCCCCTCAAATCCCCTCCTTTCACAACCTCCAATATTTACTTCATCTTCATAGGCCCCATCCCCGGCAAATGACTCGACCAACCATCCAGCTGCTCGCCCACATAATCCTCCACCTTGCACTTATTCGCCACGCTCATCTGCTGCTTGGTGATGCTCCCGCACCCATCGTAAAAGCACTCGCTCTTATCCATGGCCTTTTGAAGCGAGTCGCCCTTCCAGCCAAACAGATAATCCGCGTGCGTGCCGTATCCGTTGCCCTCAAAACTCCACACAAACGGCTGCGCATCCTTGGCGGGATCCCACATGCTCGCAAACTTGGTGGTGTCCCAGACCGTCTCGTACGTGACCTGCGGCATGCGGACGGGGTGCGAGGCGGGGCAGGGCGGTGCGTTGGTGAAGCCGTCGCGGGTGATGGTGTTGAACATGTGCGCTTGGTGGTCGGGCGAATCGAGATTCTTGCCGTCCCAGCAGGCGGGGAAGTGGTGCACTGCGAAGATGCCGGCGGCGCACTTGGTCTTGGGGAAGTCGGCCATCTCGCGGCCGCGGTTGATCAGGGTGGTCAGGCAGTTGTAGCGGAGACCGATGTTGCCCTTGGCATTGGGCTCGTGCTGGGTTGGGGCGCCGACGGTCATGCGGAAGCCCTGGGCCTGTGTCAGTGGAGGGGATAGAGGGGAGATGCGCGAGAGTGAACACGCACGGGCTTAAAGGCGGTGATGGGTTGGTTCTTGAGGTTGTCGGTGGTGAAATCATCTGTTTGATTGTGAGTGGATAATCTCAACATGGGTCCCAAGAACTCTCACTCTGGGTGTAGTAGACGGTCATGCCGCCGGTGGTGCCACGAGCGAGGGCAGCGTTGTTGACAACCGGCACAATGTGGTACGAGCCGTTCTTGGGGTGCTTAAAGTACATGGCGGCGGTCCAGTAGTTGGAGAAGTCCTGGGACATCTCGCACGTCGTGCAGGTGGCGCGGCTGTCGGCACCAATATCGCCAACCATGGTGTGGTTGAAGACATTTCCACCGACAATGTGGTGGACGTGCGACGACGGGGCCTTGCCGGGCTCGACGATGGGGTCGACACGCTGGATGGTGAGCGTCGAGCACCCGAACCGGAGACCGGCCTGGACGCCGGGGGCGACGAGCGCGATGGCGGTGAGCGAAAACGACTTCATCGCGACTACCTACAGACTGGGTGGGACAAAAAAGAGCAACAACGAAAAGCCAAGCGGAGGCAACAATGGAGCCCGGGCGGGCATTTTATCACTCCTCCAGAGGCGGAATCCCCAGATTCCGTCTAGAACGACTGCCTGCCCTATATGCCGACTAACACGGCTGCTCGCAAGCTATATCACATATATCAGCAAATCAAGTAGTACATATGAGTATTTAAATGTGGGTAAAATCCAAAAAGGCATGCATCTGACTGGGCCAGTGCCTGTCCGAATTATCCGGGCCTGATTGTTTCAATCAAGCGCGCATATTGGCCTCTTAACCGCCCCAACCCGGCTTGGAACATCCGCCCGCGAAATCGCCGAGATAGGTAGTCAACGTTAATCATATGCCGGGGAAACCTGTCATCCTGCTTCTGGAAGGAATCCTTGATCATAGAGGTGAAGATGTGACAGGTCAGCCAGTCACGCTCGAGCTCGTAAATAACAGGGGCGAACTGCTCTCAAAAGTATGTCCGATGGAGGGTGCCGACTGAAAAGGCTCTTCGTAAATGTTTCAAACGCCCGACTCAAAGGCCAATGGATGACCAAGCTTTGTTGATGACGGGCGGGGATGTGATGTGGGGCCGAATCCTCGGACCGGTGGAGGTGATCACGAGGGAAAGGGTGAAACCGAACATGAGTAGTACCTGGCCGACGTCGGGGTCATGGGCACGATTTCTCAAGGGCGGATCAAGGCGACTCTCAACGCCCCCGGTCTGGTGTCTGTGTTATGGGTCCTTGGTACAACGTGAGATGATATTCGTGCTAATCCTTATCGCTATATGCCCGGTATGAAGGGCTGCCGAGCAGCATGTGTCCGGATGAAGGTGATAGTTGGGACTCGTTCGTCTCGTTCGACGCAGGGAAGCTCATGGGAGCACGAAGTCGGCTGATATCGGTAGGACTGAGCTCGGCGGGGGCGAAGGGGGGCTTTCTCCGAATGAGCATTCGTAGGACAGGAATCGATGCGGCGATGATGGTGAGAGACCCCTCTGCTCCTCCCCAGATGGTGACACGGACAGTGTCGGCTGCCACCGTGTTAGCTCTGGATGGTTTAGTTAGGCACATCCAAGGTACTCACCTGGGTCTCCCGCGAGATGAGGAAGCTCGACCATCTTGACCAAGGACGCGACACCAGCGACGACGCCCATGCTCATAGCAACGGCAACACCAATCTTTTCCCGCTTCAACATTTTCATATTCCAAAGCAAAACCCAAGGACATAACGCCAAAACGACATCCATCGCGCCGGACCAACCTGCAAACGTAAGTCAGCATCGCCACGATACTCGAACCAGAAAAACTCACCAGCAGACCATTGGAACAAAGTGATAATCTTCTCACCAGGAATGCACTCGCCCTCCAGCGTCACATCCCAAATCTTGGCAATAGGTCGACATTTGACCCACATAAACAACATGGCCGTGCCCAGAATCCCATTAACCGTAACAACGATAAACCAAATCATAATCCTCATCCACCGCTCCGACAACCGGATCAGCGTCAACGCAAACGACGTCTTGCTCCAGGCTGCCGCAAGGACCGAGAAGAAGCCGGCAAAGACGGCGACGAACGGCATCTTGGGCAGGTTGTCGGGGTTGATGTCGTAGCCGTGTTTTCCGTAGTCCAACGCGACGCACACAGTTGTCGTCGACGCCGATACCGCGAGCGCAATCCACGATGCAATCAGGACATAGTCGTCCCACCAGAAGTGCCGCCCGCGGTGGTATTTGCAGTACAGGCGCAGGGCCATAAACACAAAGGCGAGCGACGTCAGGGTCCAAAAGACGGCATTGAGGACCGGCCCGAGATCGTTGTGCGGCAGGTCGTCGGTGTTTGTCGGCTCGTCGGCGGCCTGCCGGGATACAAAAGTCGACGGCATCTCGGCTTCCCCTCGACGGAAAACGAGCGTGGTTGCTGTTCAGATCATGGATAGGTGGGCCATGATGATGAAGGTGGAGAGGAACAGAGCGAGGCAAACCCGGGCGGCGAGGGGCAAAAGAGGGAAAAACGAGGTCGTGTTCAATCCGGGGAAGTAGCGGAAAGAGGAGTCGTTGGTGAGCTAGCTCATCGTACTTTCCCCAGCTGAGCGACTGCCGCAGACAGCGGCCCCATTGCGCACCCCATCCTAATCCCTGTCGCCAAACGCTTGGACTGCCATCAGGTTGTGATGATGTGCGGCCGAACGGGCCATCCACGCTACCGGACCACGATTTCCTCCTTCGCGCAGATTGCAATCGAGCCGCGCGAAGCCCTGTGGAAATTATTCGCCAGTTCCTTCGGCTGACAACCCAAACTAACGCAGGAGTTGGCGATTTGCATTCACACTTTATTCCTCTTCGCGTTTGACCCGCTGCGCAGTCTTCACACCGAAGCACCAATTTCCGGGGCATCAACCCATTTCGAGAATGGCTGGTGTCCCACCCGGTGTGCCGGCGGAGCCCACCCCAGACCGATCCCCCAATTAACGCCGGCATTAAGACGATCTGTGCGATGGTCGAACGAACAGCCCAGCGTGCAATCCGCAACACACCACGATGAAACGCGAACTCGAACATGGTCTCTCTCGGTCGTCTCGCCATGGCAGCGCACCCCACATCCCGTCCCATTCGTTGTCATTGCGTCTTGGGTGCAAATCCTCACCATGGTTCGCACGTCGGTGATCTTCAAGATCCTCCTTCTCGGCGCGAACGCCTGATCTGCTGTGCTTCCCTGGCCTCACGTGGGGTGACGCGAGCCGAACCAAACTTTGGCAGTTGGCGACCATACCGTTTGCGTCGAAACCTATGCCCATAGTAGCGTGGCAAGCGCCCGGAAAACGTTGGCGACATTAGCCTTCCCCACACGAAATTAATCGGGCAATGCTGGTGAGAGTTTTGGGTTTTGGTGTTTTTGCAGCTCATGGCTTGCTTCGCCGTCGCCCCGCCTTGCTTTGCCGGCCGGGTTGTGACGTTGTGCCGATGCGCGTCACTGGCGTTGTTTTCCTTCGCTCAAACCAGGATTTCACCGCCGTCTGAGCGTTGCTCCTTCCAGTCCTCAGGGTCCCACCGCGGTGAAGGAGGACCTGAGACATCCTTCGTCCCAACGCACACCAACCACTGCGAAAACGTCAACACCATAACCAACCCCCTTTGTTGCAATGACTCGGCCCCTGCTGCGAATGTCGACGACCAGCGAGCGGTGGTATGACTCGTCGTCAGCCCAACCACGACGCCCTGGTTTCCGCATTCTGGCAAGCGCCGGTTGATGCAATGAGGCCAAAGCAGGCGCCAGGGTTAGCGTGGCCATTTGACGTCTCGCTTCCGGTTCCTTGGAATGGGGCTGAGAACCTGGGGAAAAGATTTGCTTTTGATGAAGTTGCGTAAGTAGCGGCGACAATCAACCGCCCCTTGTGACTGGGAATCAGGCCTTGGATTCCGGGCTTCAACCTTTGCTCTGTCTGTTGCGTGACAGCGTGGCCTCCTCTCCCTTTGACGTCGGTTCTCAAGCAGCAAGGACCGCAACATGCTCCTCAGGGTAAACCAAACTCTCATTGACTTCATCCACATTCTTATCTGCCCAGTCTTCTTACATCCCATGCCCATGAACATCGTGTCCAACCCCATCATCATAATCATCAAGTCCATCATCAACAGGGTCATCCAACCCGTCATCGACAATCTCATCATCCTCAACAACTTCCATTCCCTCTTCCCACTCCCCCACTTCCTCTCCGTCATCGACAACCTCCATGCCCTCCTCCCATTCACCAACCTCTTCCTCCGGTACCTCTTCCATACCCTCTTCCCATTCGCCAACCTCTTCCTCCCCCTCGGGGACTTCCTCCATGCCCTCCTCCCAGGCGCCAATCTCCTCCCCATCAGGTTGGCCGCTTTGTCCCTCCCCAGCCGGGACCCCGTCTTGAGGTTGAGGCGTCGGGACAGCGTGTCCAGCAACTGCATTCCCATCAGCCGCAGGAGTCGGCGGCACAGCACCCTGCCCCTCTTGTCCCGGAACAGGCTGAGTCTGGGGAACAGGAGGCGGGACTCCCGCAACAGACTGGACAGGTTGCGCCGCCGCACCATCAGTCGGGGCCGCCTGGACCGGAACGGCTTGAACGGGTGCCACGGGTGCCACAGGTTGCATCGGGATAGCAGTTGGAGCAGGAGTTCCAGCTGGAACAGCGGATATGGCTCCGGGGATGGCGGTCACGGCTGCGGGTGCGGTAGCCATCATTACCTGGGCTGAGGTTGAAGGGGCTACGCCGGCTTGAGGGTCGGTTTGGATGGGGACCGGTGTGAGTTGTTGGCTGGGCGGGACGCCGGTTCCGGGCGCGGCGGGAGTTCCCTGTGCGCCGGGGATGGTGTTGGGGGCTGCGGCCGCCCCAGGAGCTGTACCAGGGCTGGTTCCCTGCACTGCTGGCTGTGTCGTCGCTACTGTTGGCGCGACAGTACCCGGGGCAGGTTGAAACGACGTAGCGGAAAGAGCATGGATGGGAAGAGTCGTCGGTGCAGGTGCAACAGCCGGTGCTGGTGTAGCCGCCGGTGCTGTGGCAGCGGGCGCCGTCGCAGGGGCAGGTGTGGCAGTGGGAGCCGGCGTAGCAGTGGGAGCCGGTGTAGCAGTGGGAGCCGGTGTAGCAGTGGGAGCCGGCTTCGGTGCACCGAAACCGAGCGCCGTGACGAGGTTGTTGATGCTCGAGTTGGCATTGGTGATGGAACCTGCGAGGCCCTGCACGTTGGTGCCAAAGGCAGTGACGCCGCCTACCACAATACCGGCGGTCGTTGCTGCGGCCGGGGCTACGGCGGGTGCAGCAGGGGGCGCAGCTGGTGTTGCGGCGGGCGCCGGGGCGGGAGCGGCGACCGGAGCGGCGGGTGCTGTGGTAGCCGGAGCTGGAGCAGCGGTGGCCGCCTCAGTGGGAGGAGGAGCGGGAGTGGACGCCACCGGAGCGGATGCTGCTGGTGTTGCAGCGACACCGGTCGTGACTGGAGCCCTCGCGGTTGCCGGGGCTTCAGCTTGTGTGGAAGCAGAGGCAGTGGTAGTCGCGACGGGTGCTGCGGCTGTTTGAGCTGTCGGGGCCGGAGTCGCGGCAGCCGTCGTCACAGGTGCGGCAACCGGTGTTGAAGCAGGGACTGCGGTAGTTGACGCTGCCGGCGCAGCCACAGTTGGCGCTGTCACTGGTACCGGGGTCGCGACGGTGGGAGCCGGAGCGGGAACCACTGCTGCCGTCGCGGTATTGGCCGCAGGCGCCTTGACATCGGCCGGAGCAGCAGCATCAACCTTTGGCACCGGGGGAATCGGAGCTGCGGGCTTCGTTGTCGTTACGGTCGGAGCACCGTTGGTATTGGGTGAAGCCCCATCCTTCTTCTCAGCCGCCTTCGCCGTCGCGACAGGCTTCTTCACCTTGACAAGTGTGCCATCGGGCTTCCTCACCGTCACAATCGTGAAAGCCGGCTTCGGTGCAGGGGTCTCGGTTGGTTGAGCCATGATGACAATGTGTTCGCTGTCGCATCAGCGGGGTGGAAAGAGGTGAGTTGACTGTCAAGGGAAGATATGAGAAAAACAACACCCCGCGACCCCCATCTTTGAGTCCCAATCCTATTGCGACAGCATTCGAACCGAGCTGAGCTCTCTGGCGTGATTCCCCTTTCAGAGTAAAAGTTCCTGGGCCGCCAATCAGCCGTGCCGCCGATCTGTGCGACGTCGATAGCTCACTTCCCGGTTGGGACACGCTATCGACGGTGGCTTGCGTCCAGACTCCTTATCACGACGACGACCAGGTCCGCGACCGCATCTGGGCCGCTTCCCCATGTTTTTTTGCCGCCGCGCTGGGAGTTGGACCTGCATGGAAGGATCAGCTGGGGAATATTGATGCAGTTGCCATGCGGTGGTGGCTGGCTGATTGCTGTAGGGCTGTTGCATTGACGGTCCAGAACTGGATAGCCCCTGGTGATCATCGCGGCCTGGGCCACTGGGGTCGCGGTCGCAATCGGACTTCCCGTCCGGGAAGCTGTAGCTGAGAATATCAAAACCAATGGAACGCCCGGCTTTTGCTCCAAGGTGATGCATCGTGATTTGAGTCGAAAAGTGAGTGTCCAACATGACATCAACACCACCAGCTGGAAACACTCCCGCGACCACGGGCTCTGTCCCGGCGCAACCTCCTCCGGGCTTCAAGTTCATCAAAGTCCGAAAACCGGACGGCACCATTGTCACCGTCAAGAAGAAGCTCACTCCTGAAGAGCTCGAAAAACAACACAATGCGCAAGCCGCTGCTCCCGCTTCCGCTGTGACAACCGATGCGACAACTGATGCGACGGAGAAGAAAGCAACCGAGTTCAAGATCATCACCGTCCGCATGCCCGATGGCACGCTCGCCAAAGTGAAGCGACCAATCCAGCCCGGTGAAACTGAGAAGCCCGCCGCAGCACCCGCCCAAACACCAACGAGCAAACCCGACGACTCCGAAAAGGAGACACCCGCAACCGCATCGCCCAACCCCACACCCGACGAGATCGCCGCGCTCCGCGAACAGCAGCTCGCCAACAAACACCACCGCCGCTCTCGCTTTAAACACGCCCTGCTATTCGGCTTCATCGGCGCAGCGGGCAGCACCCTCCCCGACCTGGTCGACGGCGATGAGATCGTCTCAGACAGCGACTTTTCCGACGACGAACTCGACGATGAACACCACGATGATGAAGCCTCCTCCCAAACCACCGATCCAAAGGAGCAAGGTGACAGCTCATCCATGGCCCCCGTCGCCGCAGCCGGCGCAGCTGGTGTAGCAGCCGGCATGCTCGTCGCCGGTGCAATGGCCGGTCCGCCACCGACCCAACCACCCCCTGTCGCCCAACCCAACGGCCAACAAAAGACGAATGGCAAGGAAGGATACCGCGTCACAGTAAAAGACCTCAACGAGCTGGATGAAAAGGCCGAGAAGCGCACCGAGACCGAGACCCCGCTTGAGCGGCGATGGGCCGCCTTCTCGTTTTACTTCTTGGCGAGTTTGAGTATCGTCCTGCCAATCTGTTTCGTGGTGCTCGCTGGCTTCATCGTCGGGATGGAGGGCAAGTCGACGGATTCGAACTGGAGCAAGATTGAAGACCCGATCAAGATTGCCATTACCGTGTGGCCGATTGTTTTCGCGGCCGTCACGGCGCAGGCGTTCAAGACGTGGGCTGCGTACAAGGTCGAGCGGGGGATCAAGCTCATGGAGCTGGAGCAGTTGGTTGGGAGTAGCTCGTTTGGCGCCGTGATGAAGCAGCCGTTTGTGCTTCGGCGCTTGGACATGTTGACCCTTGGCATCTTTATCATCTGGGCGCTGTCTCCCATCGGGTCGCAGGCCCTGCAACGCGCCTACTCCCTCAAGCGCGACATGGTTATCGACACTGCGCCGGTGTTGTACCAGCCAATGCTTGGTCGGAACACGCTGCTGTCCCCGGGTGAGCCGGACCGAACACCCAACGAACTCGCCGAGCTTTGGCAAGCCGCATCTCTCTTGTACATGGGAGCCCTGATGCCAAGCGGCGTGATGATCCAGAACAGCGAGACCAAGTGGGACCAAGACCTGTACAACCATCCAGTTCCAAAGTTTGTCAAGGGGTTCTATGGCGGCTCGGAAGACGCCGCGTCCATGTACGGCCTTCCTGTCGTTCTGGACGAGGCCATGGTATCCAAGCTCGAGTCGACATCGCAGACCGAAGAATCCGAGAAGGAGAAAAAGGACCAAAAGTCGACCGAAGACCTGATGCCCTTTGAGAACATCACGTTTCCTGTGACCTCCTCCTTCTACAACTTCACTTGCCAGCCGTGGAGGACTCTTGATCTCGCTGCTCTCGAAGCGACCAACACCAGTTTCAGTCACGCCGAGACCATGGCCATCCGGTTCTCAAGCTCCGTCCCCGACACCTCAATCGACCAAATGACATTTGCCACATTGCTGAATATCACTGCACACAATCAAACCAGCTTTTTCGACCAATTCAACCCCGATCCAGCGTGGGTATACGGTGTGCTCGACTGCTCCTTCGCCCAAATCTTCTACAACGCCACAGTCGAATGCTTTATCGACGGCAAGTCCGGCACAAGGGCCTTCAACTGCCGCATGTCCAATACCAAGTATCTCCCCGACTCCGAGATTGATTCGGAGTGGCGCACCGAGCTCCAGGATTTTGCCGAGGAGTTCGTGAAGGGCGCAAATCCGTACCCCGTTCTCTTTCCCTTCACCCCAAGTGAGTTCCCACATCTCGTTTGACAAGGTCCAGAGACTAACCTGTCCAACCAGCGGAGAAAATGATCTTCGGCTACTCTCACACAGACGGACACTACGCCGACTTTTCCCAAATGGAATCCCACGACCCGGACTCGTTCGCCTACCAATTTTCCATCCTCTTCAATACCTTCCTCACAGTCACCCATTGCCCGTTTTGCATCTCAACCACCTCGTTGTCTCTCATCTCCCCGGCACTGGTTGGTATAGACGCGGAATACGAAGGATACGAACCCTTCCCCGAGCAGAAACAGTACATCAAACCCGCTGTTGATGCGGTGCGCGTGTATTCTCCGCCAGCACCGATTTATGAATTGGACTGGCGATGGGTAGCTGTGTTTCTGACCTGCGTAATCATCCTGTTGTTGACGGGTATCGCGAGCGTGGCGTTGGAGAGTGTGCTGGTTGCACCTGATGTCTTGGGATATGCGTCGACGTTGGCGAGAAATAGTCGGTATTTGCATCTGCCCAAGCACGCGGCCAAGCCAATGAGCGGACCGGAGAGGGCGCGGGTGATTGGTGGGGTTAACGTCATGATTCAGGATGTGAAGCCCGAGAAGGATGTGGGCAAGATTGCTTTGGGGCTGAAGCATGAGAGGGCCGAGAGGGTTAAGCCTGGCAGGTTGTACAGATAGTTGTCATGCCGGTGTATATAGCGAGGATCCCCAAACGGGGCATGGAATGGGAAGGCATTGTTGCGATGCTCGACTGTTTTGCTTTGGTGAGCCGGTTTGGTGACCGGTATGTTTGAAGCCCTCCAGAGTGTTCCATTGTCGTTATGAAGGCAGTTGTTCGAGGCTTAGACGAGTTGGATCGTCGATCGCAGACTGTTGCTCAATTTCTTCTTGACAGCAGATCCCCAAAGACCACCCATCCCGATTCGGCGGTACGTGTCCCCGCCAACACGCCGGACAAAGAGGACCATGTGCAGGGATTCCCATCCCCAAATCAATCCCTGTTCAAGCCAACCGTTCTTTGGCTTCGATGTCAGAACATGAAGTGCAAACGTATCTTGTCCATCCCAGAATGATCGCTGGTCTTGAAAGTCAGAGTCGTCAAAGCTTGCCCAACCACATACATCCCTCCCGCCCCCTTCCATGAGCGAAACCTTTCGCAGAGGACCCTCGGGTACCGGAACCGGGAGAGAAGTGGGATCGTTGTCAGTGAAGAGGCCCCAGACACTGACCAGGCACAAGGCGCACTCAATGTGTAGGCCCGTGTACTCAGCGGTGATGGGATAGTGTGGGCCGATATCGTCCGAGGATACCTTCTCATGCAGGTATATTGGACTCGGATACACAGAGTTGTCCCGCCTCGTGAAACCCTGGATTGAACAAGCAACGGTGGTGGTTTGGGGGCGTTTCATGGCGGCGAAGGAGACGGGGGCTAGGAGAGACGCCCAAGACCAGCTGGGAATCCAGGAATCCATTCTTGCGCGTTTGTCATCCTTTCTCTTCCCCTGCCACAGCAATCCGCGGTAAATGTCGCTCAGCCAAAATCCACACACAAAGGGGTCGAATGCTTGTTTTGCAGAGCCCAGCGCTACTGAAAACTCGGAGGCGATGCCAGACAGGGCCAGGAGGCGGTCTTTCTGCGGAAAGGTGAGCTCAAGCTCGGAGAACGCCTCGATGATACTGAGCCAAGTATCCTCGAGTCGCTCCGGGCCGTTGAAGTTGACCAACGGCTTGATCAAGAATGCATGCTGCGAGAGATCCTTGGGAATCCCCAGTCTGTCCCCCAAAGAATTTCTCGTAAGCTCGGTCTGGCAGTCAAAGTAGACCCCGGCGGAGGCGAAAGTGACAAGCCGGCGGCTCAGGAGCCACTCTTGGAAAACCCAACCTCGTCGCAGAAGAATCCCATTTCGAACGTCTGCTTCGTACTCGGTGTTGAGAGGTCGTGTTGGGTAGACGTAGAAGTACCCCCGCTGTTTTCCTCCCTTTGAGCGATCGTAGTAAGGGATCCGAGCAAGTCGTCTGCCGAAAGGCGGTGGTGGATCTACGAACAGGCCGTCTGGACGAGCGGCGGCAATTGAGAGCAACGAGCCTTGATAGTATCCCGCCATTTTCCCGGCTTCGGCCGCCCAGTCGGTTGATCCCTCACCTTGAATAATACACATCGAGTCGATCCAGAGGTGGGCGACATCCAGCTGCCGCGCGAGCCATACCGCGTCCTGAAATGTCTTGGGGAGCTCCGCAATCTTGAATCCAACATCTTGCCTTTCTTGATAATTGAGCTGGGTGGTTTGCGACAATTCGGCCTCTGCACTCCATCTGTGACTGAGAGTCAGATACGATCCTGTTGTTTTCGAGGTGTCCCTAAGAAAGAGTCGCTCTCCTGTCACGTCGATACACCTCGTCGGTAGCGCCGCATTGTAAGGGTCAAGCTTTTCTGCGCCAGAGAGAGTCTGACAGCATCGAGGGTGTTGCAAGCAAGCGGCGAGCCAGTCTTGAAGACCTTCGAGGAAGCTGGGGGCCTTGGGATCCTGGCCCAGAGACCGGCCCGCAATCGCACGAGTGGTTGCGGCGTGGCTCCCTGGTGGTAGTTAGCATGCGCTTCGAAGCGAGAACGCCTTCGAACCTTTCTCTGCACACACCCGAAAGGCCGTATGGGAGCCTTTCATGGGTTTCTCCGCATCCATCTTGTACGAAGCTGTTGCCAGAAAAGCGCTGAGTCCGTCGATCTGCAGCCCTTTTGTCTGCTGGGCCTGGTCAATTGAAACACCCCGGGACCGCGTAGCTTGAAGGAATATTCGCATATGCTCCCCGTCGAGTTTGTCACGGTCTTCAGCCGGCATATTCTCGAGGACACCGTCGAGTAGAATTCGACAAAATGAGCAGCCTGCCTGGGCGCCCTCACGGGCCAGCTTCAGCTGGTAGGTTCCCCAGCCCCCGGGCGATCGGCAGAGGCTGTGGATGTTGAACCGTTGGCACGAAAAACAAAGGTCCATCTTTGAATTTGTGATCGATGACCGTTGACGTTGAACGTTGATGTGTGAGGGGAAAGGTTGAAGTTCGGATGGCCACCCACGTTGCCAAGCCCAATGTCAGCTGTGGCGCAGCGTGGGCGCCGCGCATCATGCCCCTGCAGGTTGTGTAACGCTCCTTCTGCGACACTACAAATATGCCGCGTGTCCCAAGTCCGACCATCCATCTTGTTCGCTCCCTCGTCCAAGACCGCCAGCATCTCATCTCGACACCCAACATGTCTCATCGACTGCATCTCCACCGACCAAATTTCCACCCACCGCCCATTTTCGACCAGGCCATGGCGAACCCCAATCAAGTCCCTCCCGCAGGTGTCGTCCAGCTCTACACCACCCTTGTCATGTTTCGCGCGAGCATCCCACTCGGTGGCTTGCTCTTCTCCATCCCCTCTCCCACTCTCTGGCCGGCCTTCTGGCATTTAGTCCTCATGCCTCTCACGATACTCGAAGGGGTCGCCGCGGGATACTCACGAACGACGGACCTGCGAAAGAAGCGCATGTGGACAATCACCAACGTCGCCCTCTACTTTGCTTCTCTTGCGGTCCTCGTGGTTTGTTTTCTGCCAGGCCGGGGCCCCGGCGGGCCTCCCATATTGATGCTTGTATTTCCCGATATTCTCAACTTGATCGCCACTGTTGCCTCCTTCTTCACGCTGCCAATGTTGCGCATAAAGAACTGGCGTGCTCTCCCGTCTGATGACGGTCTGCTGGTGGGGGACGCCGTTCCCGTTGTGGCGTATCACGATGAAGAGGAAGGGGAGGAAGAAGTTGGGGCTTTGGCAGATGCATTTCGGGCACAGCAAGGAGCGCAAAGTCCAGATGGCGACGAGCAGTCTGGATGACAGTAAACAAGATGGTCAATCTACTGACTATCCCGTGCGCCCTGCGCCTTGTCTTCCGGCTGTTTACCATCGTTATTATCATCAAGGTGCCCGTGGCCATGATCCTTACCATCGCTCTCTTTGCTGACGCTATACCAAGGTCCATGAACGGCTCCTACACCTGCACCAACCAACGCCCCCGGGAGCGAGACAACGCCGCTGACAACAGCTCCGACAGCGTTCCCAAGACCCATTCCAACCGCAGTCGAGATGCCAACACCACTCGCAGCACCCTGTCCCCATCCGCTCGCCATCATCCGCGCCTTTTTGCTCTCCCCGTTGGCCTCGACCTCGTCATGGTATGCGGCCTGCCAAAGCCTCTCGCGCTCGGCGGGGTCCTTGACACTCTTGGCCTGCGCTTTAAGCGTATCTTTGGTCTCCTGGAGGCGCTTGGCTGCTTTGGCGGCCTCGAGGGGCTTGGTGGGAGCTTTTGGTGGCATGGGACTTGAGGGTGGTAATGACGTCATTGTTGCTGTTGCGCGACGTGAAGGGCCTAGTGATGGTTGGGGTTGGGGTTTGGGTTTGGCGAAGCACCGATGTCCGAGGGGCCACGATGATGAGCACAATCTCAAAGAATCTCGCGTTTAGCTTGCTCGCTTCGTGTGTTGTAGTTGTAGAGTGAGAGGCGGGCTTGGGGGATGCGAGCAGCAAGGTCATGCATATGCATGAGCAGCGGTGATTTGCTTGGCCCGGATGAGCCGGCTTTACCCGCCCTCACCACCAACAAAGACATCTCACATTGTGTCCAAGTTTGACTCCCATGATCTCGAACTCTCCCATGAAGTTCAAGTATACGCATAAGCCCCATCCCTCCTCTCAACCTCAACAGCAACCAACCTCACCTCCTCGCATCCGTCCCTCACCTCGCTCTCCGGAACAAAAATGCCATGAACACTCCCCTGCAAACAAGCCCGCCACTCCTCAAACCCTTCATACTCAAACCGTCCATCCTCATGAACCGTCACCCCCTTCCCAGCCCACTCCCTCCCATACCCACCCGCCTTACCCGCCCCGGTGGTCCTCAACCTCCCACTCGGCGGATCGATAAACCAGTACTGACCCCCGGGGACATCGGCCGCCTGTCTTCATCAGCATCCATTTCATCATGCGATTTCGTAAAAAGAGAACGAACCATCGCCCCATCCGATAACAGAACAGTCTCATTCCCGTAAGTTGAGCAGACATATTGCGGCGGGGCGTTGTAGCAGTAGACACACGTCTCGGCGGCTTCGCCGATGTGGAACTCGAGGTTGCAGACCTGTGCGATGCGGTTGTTGAGGGAGGGGTTGTCGCTTTGGACGAGGAGTTTGAAGGGGGCTGCGAAAAGGAGGAGGGAAGGTTTCATTTTGGGAGGTTGTAGGGCTGCGGTGGTGGTTGAAGATTTCAAGGCGATGTTTCAGGGTGAATTTGGGGCGTGTCCAGTTGTCCGAGGTTGGGGGTTGTGGGCACTGGTGGGTTTTGAGAGGAGGGAAGTGGCGATGGTCTGGATTTTAGGCGAGTTTTCAGGCATGAGGCCGTCCAATGATTGGGTGGGAAGATGATGGGCGGATTCGCTTGGGGTTTTGGTGGTACGGCGCAGGCGGTGGTGCTCTATATTAGTCCGGAGCTCGTATCCAGTGGTCACAAGGTTGGTGGTGTGTTGCTCCGTATTATTCCTTGGCCGTCGATATCGCTAGGTGTTTACTGTGTGCGGTCTTATCATTGCTGTATTAGAGCGATCCTTTCTCTCGCGACATAGTCATAGAATACATTTGGAAAAAAAAAAAAAAAGAAAAGAAATTGATGAAGAAGGGATCTCGAAGTGTTGGTGAGGGACCATTATTTCTGAAATGCAGAGGAGATATTCGATTTGAATGAGAAAGAAGGACTAATTGAAAGAAAGCAACAAAAACTGTCAGTTCGTGACGCTCAGTCGCCGTCTCATACGAACAGCGTCATTATTCCTCGCTGTCACATGCCTCAACGGAGTAGTTCATACGGCTTTGGGGCAGCCGGGCGTGCGCTGGGAAATCGTGATGTCAATGTTGAGGAGGGCTAACATCAAAAGGACATCAAGTCAAAATTTTGTCAACAAGATCTGGAATATCGAGACTGTTCACCAGTCTGCTTTGCGCTTGCGCCGGGAATCGAGAATGGGCCTGGGAGACAAAGCTGAAAGAGACTTGACAAATCAGAGTGATGAACCTGTGTCAGGCTGTGACGTGCATGGAGGACGTTCTTGGCGACGGACTTGTTGGCTCTCAATGGTTTACCACAAAGTTGGCCAATGCATTTGCGGCGGCAACACAGCCAATGGATTTGATTTCGAGGTGTGGTTGGCAGAGATCAAGTTTCGCAACAGCAGGTCGAAGTGCGAGATAAAGTGTTAGGAAGGAGCGGATGAGGGTAACCGGGAAACTCTCGCCAAACGTCTGCCCTGAATATTCTGTCGAGCACCAACCATTACGACATCGCCAGGTCGCTGACACACCTCTTGGCCATGTCGGCGATTCACCCGGATCAGCTGAGGCCCCCTCCGATCCTGAGTCAAACGTGAGATGCACCCCTCAGTCAAACGAACTTTTCCCAACACGAAAATTGCAATATCAGCGCCGAATTCTTTGTCTCGTTGTTTACAAGCGAAATGACCCGCCAAGATCAGGTGCTGGGAGAAGACTGGCTTCCCGGAATCCGTGCGACAACCAGGATTTTTCGTGTTGCGCTCCCACCAGACTTTGAGCCAGTCCCATCTGATGCTCAACTGGTTGAGCTCTTCATCTCGTTGTTGTACAAAATTGAACATCGACGATACCTATATGATAATGTCGCCGGCCCCGTGCTCTCCACTTGTCTACCGGAAGTTTGCCGGGCTCTTGGGTGGCAGGGTAACGCCGACCTCGTGGGAATTGGGGTGAGTGAAGCCAGAAGCCCTTCGAGATACCTACCCAGTTCAAAAGCTCACTGAGTGAAGGTGTTCCACTCACTCGTCATGGGGGCGTTGCTGACGACGATTTACCTCACCGTCATCGTCGTTCCACGGCGCCTCCGTCTTGGGAGTCCAAACAACCCGGGCAAGGAACGGGTGTTCGTGGACAAAGTAGTCGATGACTTTGCGGGAACGCTGGGTATGTTTTGGTCTACAGCCGAGATCTTTTCTTTCGCCCTCATTACTTCCGCTCTGGCTACCGCTTTCGGGTCAGTAACCCACGGAGCGGTACACTCCAGTCATGAGCTCGTTTCTTCGGCGTTGGTGTCGACCTTTTCGCTCTCGATCGTCGTGTTAGTGGGCGAAATGGACACGGATCAGGCCCGACCATTGTACCACATGTTTATCTCACTGGTCCTCCACCTTCTCGCTCTTTTTGTGTGTGTCGCGTCACTCGCAAGCATTCAAAGTAGCGGAGGAAGTTTTTATGTTCAAGGCCCTGACTCACTTTTCCAATCCCTTTGTGGGGCTGAGAAACTGCGGCTGCATATCATCATTCTAGTTACCCTCTGGGTTCCCTGTTTGGCTCACGTGGCTCTCTGGTGCTGGATGATATGGCGCCACAGAGTTTGGACAAGCCAAGCGGCGAGAAACAGTCAAGGGCTTAAGAGATGGAGGGGTTACTGTCAAGCTTACGCTGTTTTTGTCTTCTTCTTAATGTGGATCGCTCTCGGCCTATTTGCCTGGCTTCGCTCGGCAGCGATTGATCTCGCCGGGCCGACAAATCGTGATAACGACTGGACATTTGGGCAAATAATCGCAGTCATGGCTTGGGTGCCCATCACCGTCGAGCTGTTCTACCAACAGTGCTATGAGTAATTATCCTAGAAGTAGTTTGTACTCTCACTCACGTCTACATAGTCGGTGCGCAGAACATTGAGGCCGCCCGGCATCCGGCACCCGACAAGCCACAACTAGCAAACGAGACCGAGCCAGTCCTCTCCAATCGAAGTCAGCAAGCCACTGGGGTAGAAGGAGGTCCATTTCCCGCTTGAGACCTCTCAACCGATGAATCTGCTAAGCACTCGGAGTATTGACTGAGTTGCGGGTATTTCCTTTTCGTCGCGACCAGCTTTGACACAAAGGGTCGCCCGTCCCACAATTGTTTTACTGCCCGCGAGAAAGACTTGCCAATTTTACTCCACGCCCAATGGTAGCATTGGTAGCATGGGAGGCACAATTCCTCGTATTCGTGCGGGGAATTATGGTAGCACTGGCATTCCACCGCCAGCGTATCATCAGCTTTCCCGAGAGACCTAAACCCCGTGGGCGAATGACAGCACACCACCCCGCGATCGGAACGGAAGATTCAGCTCGTGTGGCGACAACCGAGAACAGGTGATTGAGCTTCCTGCATATATCTTCAGCTCGGGTCAGCATTCCCACTGGTCACCCAAACTTCACCTTTCGTTCAAACCGCCAAAAAAAGAAGCAGGCAGACAACAGACACAGACGATGAAGCGATCCACTGGGCTCTCGCTTCTCATCACCTTGGGTGCACTCATTGTAGGTGGACAGGCACGCGGTACTTGCACCCAGAACCACATCGCCAAGGTATGTCTCGGCCCATTCTCGCGATGCTCCGCTAATTCGCCGGGCAGTACGACGAACTGCACTGGGAAGAACCCGTCGAGACTGGAAACCCGATTCCCAGCAACTACAAAGGCCTCGACTACGACATCTTCCAGGTCGATCAATATGATGGCTTCATCAATCCGGCGTCGGGAAAGCAGTACGCCATGTCCTTTGAGGGACGCGGAAACATTTCTGTTCACGACAAGTGCGCCTCGCTTGCAATGCACTTCACTGCATACTTCAAAACTGATAATGTTTCTACAGGAACCCTCGATCATCGTTCACCTTAAAGTCCCTCAGCTACGCCTGCAGCGGTGGCGTCCCGCAACCAGCATGCGCCATCGCAATGTGGGGATTCAGGGGCAAGCAACTCGTCGCCCAGCGCGTGGTGACCTTTCCCGCCCTGGACCCAGGCCACTATCCTAACGAGTTCGTCATGAACGTAACCACATTTGACCGACGCTGGAGCAAGTTAACAAGCCTGGGCTTTGCCAACTCACGTGCCGATAATGGAGAGATGATATATGGCGGTCTGATGATCGATGACTTGCGCTATGTTCTCGAGGGAGAATGCGACCGCTGTTAAAGCCGTCATATGTCATAGAAAAGAGTGCCGACTTATCCGCCTCAATTCAAGATTTGTGACGTCCGTCAAGAACCCCGCCAAGACCAGGAACCGGGAATGGCGGCAAGGGACAAACGTGGGCTGCAGCGGGATCGGCGCAGGCGTGCCGAACGGGACAGCCATCTTGGCATCGACATCATCAGTGTGCGTCGCATGGAACGGTGATGAAATCCGCAAGACCTTTCCCAAAACAGGGTTCTTCGATCCCTTCGATCCTTTCAGATTTAAATCCCCCAACCGAATCCCGCTGCACACCATTTCCCCTCCCACCAACCGTCCAGGTCTCTGCATCGCAGTCTCACCGAGCGAATCGCTCACCGGCCCTCTCCAAAATGGACACCCTAAGCACACAATTCACCTCCCTCTCGTCGGCCCGCCGCTGGTCGATAGCCTACACCGTCCTGGTAGGCATCAACCTCCTTCTCATCTTCCCCTTTGTCTTCCTCGTCCTCCGCATCCGCTCCCTGCGCGACCCGTCCCGGCGCTGGGCGAAATGGCTCAAACTCGCCTTCTGGCTCTTCTTCGTCACCCTCTCCCTCTCCCTCTCCGCCTTGGTCATCGCAACCTGCGCCCTCCACGACGTGTCCCTAACGCGCACCACCGTCCGCGCAACGTACCACCTCACCCACCTGACCGAACTCTTCCGCACCCTCTCCGCCGCGGCTGCCATGGTCTTCCTCTTCGAACTCGGCCCTGGCATCCGTCACGCGACAAAGGGCTCCTTCCGGTCGCATGACAGACTCACCCGCCTGTTTGCGCTGTTTCTGTTCGTGGTTGTCGCTGCGCTCGCGATCGCGTATTACGGATTGTTGGTGGACTTGAACGAGAACTACTCGAATGGTTTTGGGCAGGCGGATCGGTACTCGTTTGACGGGACGGGTGCCATGCGGGAGGGAACAATTAGGAAGTTGGTGGCTGCGACGCAGATTATCCTGTTTGCGGCTGCTTTGATGATCATGGGGTTGGCGGTTTGGACTTGGTTGAGGAGGCGGAGGTCGATTGTGAGAAGTGTAAGTTTTTTTGTCGCTGGCATGCTGGAATGTTGAGCTAACGGTGGCAGGTCTCGACCATGTATCTGGTTGCTGCGTTTTTGAACTTGATCAGCCAGACGTGGAACTTTGCGTATGCTGTCAAGTGGTTGTTGCTGGGTGCTTCGACGCAGGAGGAGTGGGTGTTTGTGGTGCATACCATCTTGGGCTGGTGGATGAGAGGGTTCTTGCTCATTATCGGGTATGTGATTGCGAAGAGGAGCCCGGAAAGGGGTGGTGTTTGGTCGGTGCCGGTTACGCACAAGGGGGCTGCGGTGCCGGTGACTGGGCCTGGGAGGTATGATGGGACATACAGGACGAGCCAGTCGACCTACTAGACTTTGAGCGTGTTTTGATCACGTTGCTATTTGTAATGGATGTACGAGTAATGCTCAATACGGTGAATGATTGGGGTCAGATCGCTTGTTAGAGAAGTATCTTCGTTGACATACCAGTTGACTCTTGTCTCA
This sequence comes from Cercophora sp. LCS_1, assembly GCA_036250225.1. Classification (NCBI taxonomy): domain Eukaryota; kingdom Fungi; phylum Ascomycota; class Sordariomycetes; order Sordariales; family Lasiosphaeriaceae; genus Cercophora; species Cercophora sp. LCS_1. The sequence goes on from JAPZLL010000024.1 coordinate 212,289, forward strand.
TGGATGACACCCCTGTATCACCACCCCGGAAGCCCCAGATACCCAAGGCACCCCTTCTGCAAATTACACCAAGGACAATAGTCACAATTCTCCCCAGCCACACCGCTGTTCATACACGACTCGTAGTGAAACCCCAGACTATTCTCCGTGCACACCAGAGTTCCTGACTTGGAGTTTGGCGCGCTGCCATTCCGGAAAGCTAACTGGGCGAGATACCCATCTGGCCCCTCGAAGCGCACCGAGGTGCCATTCTCCGAGACTTCCATAGAATAGCCCCGTTCGCAGCCATTATTGTGGTCGAATCGCCATGCCCCACCATGACCGAATGTCCTCCGGATGACGCCGAGGCAGACTTGCTGGCAGCAAAGCTCGTCGGTGTGGGCATACGCTTCAAAATACATGTGCTCACCGTCGGGGCGGCAGCTTTGACGGTAGGTGTGCGCGAACACGCAATGTGCGCTAGCAAAAGGGAAGCTGGCCAACAAGAAGACGTGGGGGATCGTCACAGAGATCTTCATCGGAACGATGGTTTGCTGCAATCTTCTGAATTGAGAGACTGAGGTGGACGCGGTGGAAAGGTTTGATGATCTGAGGATGTATCCCCGCTCTGGATATGAGAGTCTATAACGAGAAATCTGACAAACCAAGCGAAATTTTAGCGAGAAAGAGCTCGTTTGCTGGAATACTGTAAGAGGTGCTTGGTCCAATATCCAGAGTTGGCCTCAGTGGCCCGTTCGGTTTCTCCCGAATCGCATTCGGGTCAACCTCCAACCGGATGCTGCGACACACCATGGCCCAACAAAGCGGATCTCTTGGACAGAGGCCCGCTTTGCGCCCTCCGAGCAGCGGCACTGGTGTCACTTCACCCCGACTTGAGCCTTTTCGCAATGTCAACCTCACTCGCGAGAACCCTCTTCCGCGAAATGATGGAGGGAAGATAAGGATTTGCCTCGTCGTGAACGCTATACGACTTTTGTGCTCCCTTGTTCCATACCATGCGAACCCATTCATCAGTGGATCTGAAGTTGAGAAGTGAAACAAAGGTTTGCTCTCTCCTCGCTGACTGGGGAAGATGTGCGAGGACGACTTCATTGGTTTCCCCAGAGCATGTCCGATCCCACAGGATGACAGCGCTCGTGACTTGGTCGCGATGGAGACTCAAGCCAGCCGTCGAAGCCCCCTGATTTTCCACCAGAACGGAGACGGACTGGGTGTTGGACGGGGAGGTTGAAAGCAGGTCCAACAGCACGGCTTTGAGGAACTTGGAGATGTCCACGGTAAATGGTTGGGAGGCGCCATCGTTCTTCCAGGAGCTGTAAGAGAGTACGCCTGTCTCTGGAAACCCTTTTGGGACCCCGGATGCCGAAGTAATACAAAACCGCTGTTCAGGTCCTGGATCACAGTCAGCAGGGACTTCAAGCGTAGCGATCGATTGGGCTCCGGTTACCATGATGACAAAAGAACCACCCAGAGATATAGATCCACTCTGAGAACGCGATGAATGGCAGGGTTGGATGGAAAGCAAAGCCGAGCGAGGTGTCGTGTTGTCTGATCTGCGGAACCGATAACCAACTTGCAATGACAGATCCTTTGCGAAGGAACACGGGCTCTGCAGTGGTGATAGCCCCAGATACTTGTTCTGCGCTCCAGACTTCTATCTCTCGCATCTGAATCTGGCCTGCGTCTTGCTTGCCAGTTACGAAGGCGATAGAGTTCCCGTTCGGTGAAAAGGCCGGCGAGTAGGCGACATCGCTGCTATCCATTCCCCGTGGTTTTTTGTTTGGGCTGTCCAACCTTTGCGTCTTTGGAGCTGGATGAATCGTCACAAGAGTCCTAAGGACAATAAGCCGAGTCAAGTCCGCGTTCATCGCAATCGGGAAAGGGAAGCGCTCCGGGTTGTCCGAGGCCATGCTTTGGGAGAGAAGCTGACAGACGTCGTCTCCAGGGAGTTCAAACTCGTAGCTGAGAATCGTAGCCTCGGTTTGAGTTGATCGCTGGTCATATCTCACCTTCCAACCCGAGCTGGCTGCCTTAATGAAGTCGCGCTTCTGCGTCTCGCTGAGATGGAGGGAAGCTTTGGTAGGATCAGTGGACAGGACTCTTCTCACGACGTCCGTGTATGTCCTTCATGACGTTCAAATGTTAGCACCAAATCAAATCCAGTCAGCAGGCTTGCCAAGGAGTGGGACCTACGAGGAAGGAGTAACCACAACCATGCCGAGAACCTTGCCTGAGTCTGACACCTGGGACTCTATGAAAATCGATCGCGAGGCAGCACTATCTTTGCCATGGGATGAGACGTGATCATCGGCTAAGGGAGCGAGAGAGGAGATCGTAAAATCACTCGTCTGAAAGAGAAAGTCGGATTGGACAAAGGCTGTAATGCTTGACGTCCAGATGGCGCTTGGTTGTTGGGTCAAGAGGTGCCCCCACTCGTCTTTCAGGCGGCTGATGTCAGAGCTGAGCTGCTGGAATGATCGGAGGAATCCTGCGTGCGACTCCAATGCCCGATATAAAGACTGGCCGTCCGCGGTTGCTAGTTGTTTGGCTAGACAGTCCAGAACAGGCGCTTTGCCAAGTGTCCACGAAGATTCAACCCAGAATGTGACCGACATCCTCGCGCGCATAAACTTTGAGACGAGGGAAACGAGTTTCGAGATGGCTTCCTCCAGAGGTTGAACAGTTTTCTCCAACAGCCTGAGCCCTTCGGAAGCGTGGTATACCCAATTTAGGGAATACCTGAGGAACGGGAAGATCGCCTGGAGAGCTGACAGTGATCCGGGGCTTCTCGTCGGCCAGTTGAGTGGAGATCGGGAAGTGTCGTACACGAGGTAGCTTAGACAAAGAGACGCGACATCCAAATGCCTGTGGCAAGCATCGACCAAGAATTTTTGGTGGCAGCCTGCATCTCGCGCTGTCAAGAAGTCGTGGAGGGATGAGTGAATGAAACTGATGATGCCTCGGTCAGAAACCTCCACCAATGACCCGCAAATGACAGGGAGACTCTCCTTAAAGTCAGGGATCAGGTCGTCTGTATCCGTGACTTTGCCCGGTTTTATCGCCAAGGCGAACTGCAGCTCTGATGTGGAGAGTGGTCGCGCCGCTATAGCAATCAAGTAGAATATTTTCTGGACCTTGGCGTGTTGAATCGAGTAAGAGTTGCTGATGGTATCGAGGATTGCGCTATAGAGACCTTCCATTCCTTCAACAAGACTGGAAACGAAGATGGCTTCGTGACGCTCCTTGGGGGAAAGGGCCCTGCAACTCAGGTAGCGGGTCATCAAGTAGGCCCAGAGAAACATCCCGGCAGACTTATTGGCGAGCACTGAAACGACCTCTTTCAGGGGCGGGTCGGCTCTGATCCATGACTTGGCTTGAAGGCATTGAATCTCGGGGGTGAGATAGAGAACAATGTCGTCATAGTTATGAAAATGATTGATGTCGAAATAGCTGAGGTCTCGGAGGTCTTTGGGAAGCTCAATGTTCGGTCGGCCCAATAGCAAGGACTTCGTGCATGTTTCCGTGCAAAGACTGCCCATCGATTCCAGGAAAGAATAGCTGTTGTTGCATTCGTCGATGCCGTCGAACAGTAGTACGATACCGGAGAACCGGGGCAACAGCAGCAGCAAACACTGCATGACTTCTTCCTCGGATGCAGTTCGTTGGCCCATGGAGCTCTCCTCGTAAAGAACTGAAAGGGCGTCGATGACATCTCTCTGCTGACGGCATCCGTGAATCAGTTGCGAAAGGATTGCTCTCCAGGCATTTGAAGCCAGGCACAGTTCCGGTTGCTCCGATACGAAATGGTAGAATAAGACGCATTCAGATTCGTGGGAGAGACCATCTGTGATGGGCTGGAGTCCAAGGTCATCGATGATCAACGAGGATAGAGTGGTCTTTCCAAACCCTGGCTTTGCTGCAATATGTGTCAGCGCTCCTGGCGCGGGGTACCTAATGTCATTGGGTGGGAGAGCGGACCTGATGTGAGGAGGATGGGGTTGAACCTTTTCGGCCCCGGTGCCGCCATGACGGAAGATTCCGGCCGCGCCTCAGTTGTCAAGAACTTGTACGATTTCCATGCCCGGTATTGTTGAGACGACAAATACCATTCGCATGTGCTGGGTGTGCGCTTGGCCCGGGATCTCTCAAGGGTGGTCATATATTCTGGACCGTTTATCCACTTCTTGATCTGCGATACGCGGGATTCTGATGCCGAAGAGCATAGCAGTCAGTATTTGTCCGATGCAAAATTTGAAGCAGACGAGGATTTGCTTACTCAAGAACCTTGCTTCACCCTCGCGCTCACCCCTACTCGCTTCTGTCCGTCGTGACAGTGTCTCCAGGTTACCGTTGAGCTTCTCGAAGGCAGCGGAAAGTTGGTCTTCGGTACGCTTGTTGCTAGATCTCAAGTCTTCCATCTGGGCTTGGATCTGGTGCATTGCCTCCTTGCTCATCTCAGCATCGTTTTCTCTCCTCTCGAATTGCATTTCCATGAACTTGGACTCCTCGAGTTGGAGCTCGCGGTTGAAAAGAGACTGATGAGACCTCATCCTCTCGGTGGACAAGGCAGAGAAGCAAGCCACCACTCTCCCAGAGCACGTGACAGAATGCATCAAAGGAGACACCACTTGATCTCCAGGGAACAGCGATTTGCCAAAGCGGAGAGTCATGGCAGTACAGCAACCGTATTTCTCTTGTCGACGGTCAGCTAGCAGTTCCAGTATTTCGGTGTCGGGTAATGTCGCTGACCGATCATATGGCTGGGCACTCGTGGAGGAAGTCGGGCCTGGACATGTGCAACAGACCAGAATCAAGGATCTCTGGGTGGGAGGGCAGGCGTGACATAACTGTCAATAACGGGCACCTGGTCGATCCCATTGTCGGCAAAGGGCAAGAGTGCCGTCAGGCTGAGCACCTGGGTGACACGGATATTCGGTCCAAGCATAAAATCACAAATAAACCTGCCCTATCCCTACATAAATCCAACATACACATAGCTCAACGAGCTATGTATTATCCGACTTCGATCGTAACCAATCCCCAGCAGCCCAATGCGAGATGAACTCAAGGTTAAAAGTTGCCTCAGACTTCCGGGAAAGGCTGAACTCGGGGTCCTTCCAGGCCCGGTACGACACAATGTCCATAACACTATGCATCGACGTCTTGTTGCGAGGGAGCCAACTCATCCCAACCCACATCCCCAAATCCTTCAACTGGTCGCAGAGATCGGCGAGTCGCAAAATGATGGGTGCCATGTACGCGCGGAAAAGAGACCGCTGGCGCACGTTGGTAGCTGGCGTCATCTGGCCGACGCGATCCCTCACCGATCCCAACACGTCTGTGCTGTCCGTAAACACCTTGACGACGCCACGTTTGGCCCCCTTCTCTTCCACCATCTCAACAGCCAAGGCCAGTGCTTCGGCTGTTGCCATGGCCTCGGCTTGGCCGAAGCTATAGCATCTGCAAGCAACTGGTAGTTAGCACGATTCATACAGCAACCTAGAGATATACGCTGAAACATCATTGTATCCCAATGGAACTGCAAGTGATCCATGTACTGGCATGAGAGATATGAGATTAGATGGACCATCCTGGTTGACTTACACCTCCATGAAATATCCGCGCACAAAAAAAGGCGCCCTCGCTGGGGTCGGCGCAGACGAAACCAGCGGCGGCGAGGTTGGGTCGGGCGAAGCGACCCGGAGGCGCTTCGTTGTCGAGGGGGAGGGGCACTCCCCGGTTAGGCTTCCAGCCTACTTCTTGGATGACATTCTGTAGGAAAGAACACGGTTTAGTCAAGATGTTTTTTTTGTGAAGGAAGGAAGGAAGGAAAAGCGGTGATGGGTGAACCCTCAAAACGGAAGCCTTCGTGGAGCACAATGGGGACCGTTCCGAGGCGTGAGAAATGATTGTATAGGCCTGATAAATAAAATAAAATACTTACGCAAGAACGAGGGAGGCGCAGTTCCAAAACGCAAGAGGAAACACGACACGACGAGGTAGAGAGCGACGAGGCAAAGTTGTGCGTGGGAGGGTCGCGAAAAGTCTGATCGAGGATTTTTTTGCAGGAGAGGAAGTTGCACGATTTGACACGAAGGAAAGACGCGGGGCAAAGAAAATATGTCAACACCAGGCAGGGGCGAAAGGTTGCAGTGGACCTTGAGTGCGAGCGTTTTTCACGCTGTCAGGGCAGGAGCCAGTGCCCCAGCCATATGGGCTAGGTTTGCGGACCGCTTTTCAACACGCTCTTGTCTTCAACGTTGTAGTGGGACGGAGTCCCTCCTTTCAACACCCAAGTGGAGAGAAGTCCAGTTCGAATCTGGCCCCGATCATCCTTTTTGCGTTTTCTTTTTTTCGATCCGGGTCCCTTCTTCACCACACAGATGCTAATTAGGCAGGGTCTTCCTACTGCGGGCCCTCTACTCCTGCTTGACGTAGCTGCCTGTATTATAGACTGTAACCGGGTCCGCGGTCAATGGCCCGCCTGAAATGGGTCGAAGCTTTGGAACTGCATGAAGGCATCGCGACGCCCGCGACCCGGGAGAACTCGAGGAATAATATGTGGGAATCCGACCACTGACCTGAGTGCAAGCCATTACATTGTTGTCCTATACACCTATCTTGTGCTTGGTATCCGTTTACACTCGAAGTATTATCGAAGATCTTTATCACTCAAGCTGCGTCCTCCATGCTGTCCCTACCAACGCCTCTTGACGCGCACCTTCATGTCCCTATCAGGCGGGACCCCAGCACCACCCGTATACTTGGGATCATTGACAGGCGGCCGATCGGACGGACTACCGTCCATATTCACCCACCCAACAAAGTCATAGTCAAACTTGCTGGCAAGCATGGCGGTTGTCAACATGATCTCCTGCTTAGCAAAGTGCCGTCCGGGACAAACCGCCACCCCGCCGCCATACGGGAAGAAGTCCGTCGGCCGCCCTCGCATCTCGAAAACCGCTTTCCCGTCCGCGTACTTGACGTGTCTCTCCGCCCAGAACTCAGCCGCAGGATGACCCTCGACACCCCATACCTCCTCGTTCCAATGCGCAAGCTCGGTTGGTGCCTGCAGCACCGACCCCGGCTTGAGCGTGTATCCCTCCACCTCGAGCGGCTGTACTACCTCCCTCGTCACATGAATCGAGACTCTCAACCGCATGACCTCAACATAGACCGACTGCAACAGAGGCAGGTTCACCAAGCGCTGGATATCGAATTTCCTCTCTCCGTTCTCAACCACGACAACGCTGTCGACTTCCTCCCTCAACCTCTCCAGTAGCCCCGGGTCGCGAATCATCTCCAAAATCGCCCACGTACAAACCGGCACCGTATTTGCATTCGAAGCGATGAGACCCGTCGCAGCAACGAAACCGCCGCACGACCGATTGGTGAATTTCCCTTCATCGACCATCCACCACGCAAACTCGCGCCAGAATCGCGACCCAAACACAGGCTCCCAGTCCTTTTCCCTTTCTGTCTCGTTGTCCCAATCAAACTTCTCCATCGCAGCTGCGTAGTACCTGGCCATGGCCTGACAGAGCCTCTCCATCTTGTCATACACACCGCGATATAACCACTTTGGCGGTCCGTACAAGATGGTGCTGAGCACCTTGTCCGCTTCCCAGAGGAGGTCCAACAAGTTGGGCGTTAGTTCAAAGATATACTCGCCTTGGAATGAGACGATCGCCGCCTTGGCCATGGCATCCTTCATGAGCGGGACGATTCTTGTCTCGGTCCACTGGCCCTTGGGGAACAGCGTGTCCAGCTCGCGCCCAAAGAAGCGCTGGTATGTCGTCGCGAGAGAATTAGAGTAGTGCGTGGTTGACAGGTACTTGTGCATCATGGTCTGCATCGCGTACCAGTACCGCGTTGCGCCGTCGGGGGTTCCGGGAGCGGGATTCGGCATGCGTCCTGATTTGTCGTCGGCGAACTTGGCCACGTCGGAGGGACTGGCGCCCATCATGTTGGTGATGGCGATGAGGATGAACCTCTCGAAGCCGATGGCGGGAGAGGTGCGGAAGAAGGTCTGAATGTTGGCTGGCGAGGTGAGGAAGTAGAAGGGTATCCCGCCGAGACGGAAGCCGACGATGTTGCCTTTCGCGAGGGCTTTCTTTGCGCGGGCAAGGAAGGTGTCCATGTTGGTGAGGTATTGGAGCGTGTTGGTGACGTAGGGGATGGTTTCGGGCAGCATGGGCGGTTGTTTGGCTCCATTGCGAGAGGGCAGGAGGGCGAGGATGAGCAGGATGCATAGACCGAGAGGGATGGTGATGGCGAGTTGGTGGGGTGACATGGAGACGAAGGATCGCGCGTGGGCGACTGTGTCGTTGAGGACGTCCATGGCTGGTTGACGCCTAGGTGCCCGGTGGAGGCCGGAATCCGCAGGAGGTGATGCGGTTCAATTTGGAAATTGAGCAAACATTGCGAGCGCCGGGGCACTTTATTCCTCCTCACAGAGATAAGTATGATTCCCAGTCTCCCACCCAACTCATGCCCCCACATCCAGAAGAGACACATCCAATATGTGTGGTCCTTTGATATACCCAATGAAGTTCTTGATCGCCTGCATGTTGCGGGGTGTGCAGATGAACACACTGGCTGATTGGACGCCACCGGCAACGAATGGCGGTCCCGCGCGGGCCACTGCATGAGGCCGACTGAATCGGATCGGGAGGGACCGCCCCGGTTGGGTTTCTGCGTGCTAAATGGTTGCCACCCTGTCTCTGTGTCCCTGCGCTGCAATGTCCATTAGTGGTGTTCTGCCTTATCTTCGTTTTACTTCTTGCCTCAATGGGGAACCGTCCGAGCCTAGCTTTGCCTCGGGGATATCTGAGAGCCGTAGACCCTTAGCCATCATGTCTGGTAGGTAAGCGTGAGACAAAGATGAGCAGCGCTAGGTGCGAGGGGAAGACATGGCGCATCTCGCATCTGCGGTGTGGACGAATAACCGTTGTTGGACTCGGGTGACAAGGACTAAGATTTAGAGAAGAGTGGTTCCCGGCATCGTGGCCCCGGAAGTCAAACCTCCAGGGCAAGGCAACTTCCCTGACACGCCGGAGCAGACAGTGCACTGAAGACCGGAATGTTTGGCATCTACCGTCACTGCCTTCCGCCGTTTACCTTGACCCCGCGCCCGTCTTGCAGGAACAAACCGTGTGACTTCCTCCATGCAACAACAAAACGGAAAACTTCGACTCTCTTCTCTAGCCTGTTTCCGCTTGATCTCTCCTCGTTTTTTTGTCCTTTGGAGTTTGGACAAGCTTTGATTTTTTATTGTCTCGTCGCAAGGTAAGTGATTTTTCTCTCGACTCCAATCTCATCCCGTGCCGTCTTGTCATCCCATCGCGTGGTTTTCGCTTCCTACCTAGTCTATCATCTGGGTTTCTTTCACTCTGTTAAGCTCTAGACGTGGTTCTAAGTATCTATTGCCATGGAAAGCTTCAAGGAGCTCGACTAAGCGGTCATTGACCATCACACGGTGCACATTGACCAAAGTTGAGGCTCAGATGGTCCCTCAGCGGCTTGGCCATGATGACGTTTAGTCGTCTATTTGACCAGGGAGAGAAGCTCTGGGTTGGCCAAAGAGATGACAGCAAGTTTGCTAGAATCCGAGGAGGTCAGCCATATCGTTCAGTGACGCACGTCGTTTTCCTGTTTGTTGTGAACTATAACATGGTAACCTTCAGGGGCTCCCCATCGTCGATCCCGGCTTTGGCAGCCATTACTGCACCCCCGAACCCGAAGGTGTCGTGTGGTTCGCGCGACCCTTTCTTGTCCCAGAGCGCGTCGTGCCGGCTCATCTGGTTACCTGGCTTGTAAACCTTCACCTAGCGGGCTTCTTGTTCCTGACGATGTGGTTGTCACTCTCTTCGTCTTTTGGAACACCGGTTCACCCTTACCTATCTTGAACTGTCGGACGGAGACGGGCCAAAGGCCTTGTCAAGGTTTTCACCGACAGCAGTACCATCCTGGAGGCTGTCTGGCGGCCCCACGTGTTTGGGTTCCCTCACGGGAACCCCGAAAACAGGTGCCAAGCGTGCTTGGGCCCGGTGGCGATGAAGATGGCCGAGTTTTGCGGGCGGCTGGCGGTTTTGGGTGTAGGCCTGGAACTCTTCTGGGTGCCCAGGAATTCGGTGTTGATGCATGGCGTTATGGACGATTTATCTCGCCGAGCTTGGGGAAACCTCGACTTTGTGGTCTCTCACCGATCTGAAGGGACTGTTAACCCGGGTTTGGCCATCGACACGGCTGTTGGGATCTGGGAGTCGTTACGAATGATTAGATAGGCGGATGCCTTGGTAGGCTGGCCTTCCAGGCTGTGTTTTGTTAGACTAGTGTATTTGTAGACATTTCCCAATCCGTGGCTTGATGTGTCACAGACCTTGAGTCATCGGCATTTACTCCTAATATGGCATGGCCCAGCAAATGGGTCTGTCCAACAAGTCCTTACCGAACTGGCGTCAACCGCACATTCAACGGCGGCTTCTCATACAAAATCCATGTCTTCTGAACCTCCCACTCCTCACTGTCCGGCATCAACTCCAGGTCAAAGTTCCATATCAACCTCGCAAACGCCATCCTTGACTCCATGTACGCCAGCCCACGCCCGATACAGCTTCGTGGTCCAACCCCAAACGGCTGGAACGCCTCCCGGTCATCGTCAGCATACCACTCGTCCCCCAGCCATCTCTCGGGAACAAACAAGTCCGGATCGCGAAAGTTGGTTGCCGACCGATACGTCGACCACTGATGCACAACAACATCCGTTCCACCGGGCACCCACTTCCCGTCGATGACAACGCCAGCATGCGGAGCGAGCTTGTGAATTCCCACGGGAACCGGTGGGTGCATCCGCAGTGCCTCCGTGAGAACAGCCACCATGTACGGCAAGTTTGTGGAAACGGCGTTGAAGTCAATATCCTCCTCCTTCTCAAACACCGCGTATATCTCCGCTCGGAGCTTCTTCATGACCTCGGGGTTCTTCATCGAGTAGTAGGCTGCCGACGATAACACCGTAACTAGCGTTTCCGAACCGGCTATGACTATCAGGTTCGCGTTCGCAATCAGCTCGTCCAGCGAGATCCCGTCCTCCTTGTCCGTCAGTTCAGCAAAGTGCATCATGAAGCCTGGCCGTTCCGTCTTGGTCTGCACAGCGCGCATCACCCACGTTCTGGTAGTCTGGGCATGTTTCCGGACCTGCTCCTTGAGATACTCGGGCAGCAACATCCGCAACATGTGGCCGAAACCGCCGAGCGTCGTCAGGATCTGGTCGTACATCATATTCTTCAGGTTCCCAAAGATGAAACCGATCCATGGATGCAGTTCGCCCTTTTCCAGACACCCAAAGCTCTCGCCAAACACAAGATCGCCAATGACGTCGAACGAGGTGTAGTTAAACCATTCGCAAAGATCAATCTGGGTGCCAGCTCGCTCACGGAAACGTTGGATCAACATATCGACATGGCCTTTGATCACAGTCTCTTGTTCGCGCAGCGAGCGGTCGGAGAAAGCGGGCGCTAATGCCCTTCGGTGTCGGATGTGGTCAGGCACATTGGCTTGCCACATGATGCCTTGCGCTCCAAACATTTCGAGCTCGGATTGGCCATAGACGATGTTGGGGTCTGTGTTCTCGACACCCTTTTGCGCACTGTATATGTCTTTCCAGGCTTGGGCGCTGATGTAGGAGAGTTCCCCTGGGGCGACCCGGACAACTGGCCCATATTCTTGGTGAAGGCGGTGGATTGAGTTGGTGAGGCCGCCGCTGAGTTGGGCGCGGATTTTGCCGAGATTAGTTCCGCGCCATAGGAGAGGACCTGGATAAGAACGGAGTGGGTGGAACAAGAGGTTGTAGATTGTGTAGCAGAGGGAGTAGAGTGCAACCTGGTGGTTGGGATTAGTTGTTGTGGTTGCAAGCTTTTTGGGTCGGCTCGCTTACCAGGGAGACGGCGATGGCTGGGAGAATGATAGGGACGGGAAAGCCAAAGGCCCAGTTTGTGGAGCTAAGATTCATGGTTTCGATCGTTGCCGGCGAGGAGAGATGTTGCTGTGAGCGGGAGGTTGAAAGCAGTGCGACGATGGGCATTATGCGGAGAGCGGGGGGGGGTGACAGCTTGCATGGCATGGGAGGACGGCAGGTAATCGTTTTGTTCACGAATTCGGAGGCGTCAGCCAGGCAGAATCAAGGATGTGACGCAGAGCCGGCCGGTGGTGGTGTCTGCAACCTTTACCACACTGCGGGTGATCACCGACGGCTCAACCAGAATAACATATCTATGTTCGGCTAGTCAGTTGCTGTTTTGGCTATAGAGCGGCTTATGCTCACCGCGCAGGAGTGTGACGAGCTGCCAACGGGGCACATGGGCACAGAACGCGGCCGCTTGCCTCCCCGCATTGGTCCGAGTCGCGGGAAGGATCCTCGGACCCAGCCCAGGTTCGGCACCCGAAATATCGTCAACTCGGGCCCTGGTACATTGCATCGAGATAAGGTGTCCGTGTCATTGTGGCCTACATCGCGACATCTCTCCAGGATGCGCTGTGCGACATAAGCGGCGACAAGCGTCCATCGGAATTCCAGGTCGAGATTGGTCGGGATTCTAGTCTCCGGTTGTGTCACCGATCTCCACGCCAATAAGGTACTTTTTTCTCGAGATTGAAGCGTGCAGTGTAACGATGGCGGCTCGTGCCGTAACCACCTGGACGGGGGAAGTGAGCCCTATTGGCCGTACCAAGTACTCGTCGGCCGGCGATGCAACGACAAAACAACCGGTATCATGTCGATTGGTCGTGGTTGGGTCTGTACTCCCTGAGCTGAGGCATTGGTACTGGTATCGAAGTGGAAACATGGCTGTTGTGATGAGGCGCTGGTCTTGCGGCGAGTGAGCCCTTGGTGCCCGGGAGATGGCATCAGATGCGGAGGGGTTGGTTCGGCCTTTGAAATGAGGTGGACATACGTGGGCAGATTCTATGAGCTAATATCCCCTGCAAAGAGTGGGTGGGCTCTCTGGAGTAGAAAGAGCGATGAAGACCGCGGGTGAGGAAGGGGCGTTTCAGAATCCCTGTCCCTTCTTGAACAAAGCTGCTGCGAAACGCCTCCTCCCTGACAAGCCAAAGCACGACTTGACTGCCGCCCTCAAGGGCTAGCTCATGCATGTGCCGGATCTTCTCACCATCTTTCCCACTTGTCCCAGTGGTGGCAGGAACAAGTACTACAAGCGCCCTAAGGCCAAGTCGGATGAAATCATCGCCACGTTTGTCTTCCATCTCATCCCCGCAGGGCCCACACTCACGCTCGGCAAGCATCTTTCTCGACGAGAAGCTTCACAACCGCGTTCTCAAGCATGATTTCGCCTTCTTCACCTCTTGCGCGTTCTTGTCGATCACATCCTCAGCATGATGACAAGGCCGTCTAATTACATCGCCGCAGTTGGTTCCCCGACTCGGGCTGGGACGAATTCTACACCGTGGGCCTCTTCTCTTCTCCTGGCTCTTCCACTAGGTGATGCGATAGATGAGAAGGACGGGTCCGGCTCCAGGGACTTTGATGTATCGTAGCCCTACCGCCATCAGGTCATCGATTACACCCGGTGGTCTGTGGGTTGACCAGCCAACCGCCATGTCAGTCGGCACGTATCAACGCTTTGGCACTGAATGATGGGCATTCACAGTCTGGTGAGATTGGTGTTGATATTCAGTTCACAGTTATATCGGCTCGCGTCCGGGAAAAACCAGGCTCGCCATCACCCCTGAACTACACCGGTTGACTTCGTCCTTCGGAATACAGCAACATTCAACGCCTTCACTTACACGCCAGCCACGCTGAACAAACACCTTTCCGGCCTTTCCCTAGCGGCTCCAACAACTCGCCTCTGCGCTTCCTCTCGATATCGCGATTGATGGTCCGTCTCAACAACCCCGCGCAGCTCGCGAAGTCAAGGAGATCGTCAGGTGCCCCAACACTTTTGAAGCGGCGACAAGCGAACGTCAGGGTCCTGTTTTCTATTGCTACTATGGCATATGGTCCACACCCCACGGTGGATGCGTCCGATGTGACGGGGTTGGATGGGTGCCGTCGAGGGTGTGGACTTGGGAGGAGACTTTCGAGTTCATGACAAATAATGGGAAAACGTGGCGTGCGGGCGGTGGATCATTTTGGTCGTTGGTCGCGAGGTCGATATGGTGGGACGGATACCGAACGTTTTGTTGGGACGTATGGGAGTGAGGGAAGATATGGCAGTCTGGATGGAGGAAGAACAAAGTTATCTTGTTTGTGATGGACTTGAAGGAATTACGGCTGCTTGACCGCCTTGGTTATACCGATCTCCGTCACTGTGATGAATACAGTCCAATGATTCACCTGACACGCGGGTGAATTGGCGTCAGGGCCTTCCATTGTCGTCCCATCCCCAATGTTCAGCCCTTAAATGGCAAGCTGCACTCAAGATAATCCATTGTGCTTACTTCTCAATTTGTCCCAGCCGACGGCATGGCACGAAGCAGATTACCGACCGAACCATTTTCAGGATGGAATGAGCGGTGAAGAAGTTCGTCAAAATTGGGCGGCATCAAACGGCGTTGGGATCACCAATGACGATTGGGCATGACGGCGCTAGCAATGGATGACTGGCGAGCGTCCCTTGAGATGATGGCAGGCGTGACGGGAATGGCATCTGACACAGTGCAACCAGCGAGCCACAACTTGGTCATGCACAAATTTAATCCACCTCTTCAGAGCAAAAAAGCCTCAAGGGGTCTGCAAATCTGCCGTCTCTCTTCTTTCTCCTCCCTTTGATCTTTCCAGGGACCAAACACCAAAACGTCACCGTCTTGCCAAATAGTCGATCACATCTTGTCCAGAAACTATTTGCCAACTTACCCCATCGAACCTACCAAGTCACTAACAATGGGATCCGTCATCCCGATCCAAGACGGAACGGCCAAGGATGCCGCCATGTCGCAGTCAAACGGCAATCTCCACAGCACTTTGATCGCCAAGATGAAGGGCCAGGTCATGCACGTCCCAGATCTCCTCGCCCTCTTCCCTGGCTGGCCCAGCGGTGGCCGAAACCGACACTACGACCGCCTCAAGGCGAAGCTAGACGAGGTCATCATCACCGTCCACCCAGATGAGAAGAGCCGCGAACGCGCCCGCAAACACGACTTTGCATTCATGACCTCATGGTGCGTTCCTATATCGCCCCTCTCATGATATCATCTGACCATTATAGCTGGTTCCCAATCGCCGAGTGGGAAGAATTCTACACCGTCGGAATATCTCGCTTCTGGCTCTTCCACTTCGACGATGCCATGGACGACAACGACGGCGTCGTCGCCGGGGATCTCTCTGCTTCCCAGCGCTATAGGAACCAGGCCTTGAAGTACATCTGCTGGAGTCTTGGCCTTGAGAACACGGGCTTTGGCAAGATGACTGAAGCCAGCGCAGGGTTCCCTGCGGCTCCGAATCTGCCAAATACCACCTTCAAAGAATTTGGTGACAGGATGAGAGGCCAGACGAGCATCGGTACGTTATTCGGGCCTGTTCTTGAAAGGTATTGGAACTCCGTTAACATGTGGTAGCATTCTGCGGGATGCTGTATACCGAATTGCGGAAGTATATCGACTACTGCGGACGCGAGCAGGGGGAGCGCCTGGCGGGGCAGATCTCCAAGAATGTCGAGACGTATCTCGGCATGAGGTTGTACACCGGCGGCGTCAGGCCGTATGGTTGGATCACACAGTCAGCTTACTGCCCTGTCCTCAAAAAGACACATTGCTCACAGTCTCGAACAGGCTCGCTCTAGGGATTAGGATCCCTATTTGGGTCATAGAAACAACCGAGATGCACCAGTTGCTCGATGAGCTAACCTATGTTATTGTTCTGTAAGTTTACCCGAAGTGTTTCTTTTATATGATAGGTACTACTGATTGCCACTTTGCCAGCATCAACGCCTCTCAGTGAAGAAGGAACTTGCCAGTGGTTGCGTTCACAACGCCATCCCGGTCATGCACCACTCCGGGAAGTCACTTGACATCATCATCCAAGATATCACCGAGAATATCCGTGTTCACAAGCAGGATTTTGACGATCTCGCCGATAGGTTATTGCGCATGGTCAGCGAGGACGAGGGGAAGCACGACTTGGCGAGGCTCATTAACGGATTGCGCACAAACGCAACCGGCACGGTCGACTTCTGGTAAGTACCTATGCGGCGATATTAATGCATGTTTCGATGCTAACATTGACATAGTAAGCTCACGAAGCGGTATGGAAATGAGCAGTTCGTCAACGGAGACGGATCAATGGATATTGTCTTCTGAGGCAGACCTCGACTAGGATCATGGGGAAGTATTTTGAGATACATACGAGATATATGCCATAGTGAAAAATATCAGGGGCAATTGCATATCCATATTACCTAGGTTGTCCTGGTTCCCATTCTATGGCCTCAAATGCAGTGGTGGATCGTTGACATTCCAGGCGAAGCAAATGAAAAACCAAGGTACCCTGCCCTTCAAGCAAAAACTTGCCGATGCGATTGACCTCAGAAATACTATCAAATTCATTCAATCTTTGAGTTTGCCTCTTTGTCCCCGAGGAATGCCACGTTTCCTTTGCATCCGCGACATCTGAAGGACCTGTAACTGTTCTGACAGCAAACTCTCAGCTCACCTTCCGCATTAATTAGTGAATGCGCCCTGTTTTCATGAGATTGATTAACCATACACGTGAATAAAGTGCGCCAAGATGCAGCGCTCGGTCAAGAACTTGTCACTACCGCGTCGCCTCATGAGCCCACCCACCATCACCAAAGCACCATCAACCTCCCAGCGTTCATGTCCCAGCGTTTTATTCTCAGCTGTTCAAAATCCTGCACCTTCAAGTCCTATCTGGCTCCTGTAATCCGCGATCCAACACTCGAATTTCTTGTCCCCCTTATTTTGATGAACACGGGAGTTGCGCGCGTTGGATCAAGGACCTTTCGCCTTGCTGCCTGCTCAATCATCAAATAACTTTCTCGGCAGCTCGCTGCCCCAAGGCCTCTTCTCAAGCCGTTGGCAACACACAACAGCCCAAAAATCTCAAGTATAAAATACCCAGACTGTTGTCAGCTCTCAGCCAAGTAAAAGCCTCATCCTCACCCTCAGCAACCAAGCAACATTACGCATCTCTATCATCTTCATTCAACCCACTATCAACCACAACGCAGCCAACCGTGGCCTTGAGCAAGCCTTTCCCTTCCATTATTCTTACACACTCTAACCGTATTGCAGGCCTCTTCCTCATCGTCCCGTCGCTGGCGGCCCCCCAGGGACGCTCAGGCGACCCTCCATGCAAAAGCCCGGTTTGTTTCACACCCAAGCCGACAACTTGTGACCTAATTTGCACCTACGACAAGAACACACCCTGGGGTATTGTGAGCCCATCTCCTGAGCTCAACTACTGTGCAACCGTTCATGGCTACCGATGCCCCGCTGGTGGTCGATACAACCTCGTTTCCAAGAACTCGTATGACCGCGCGTGCGATGACAACTGCTTTTGTAACTGTCTCACTTGAGACTGTTCAACTCTTTGCAATTTCTGAGGTAGGAATGGGCGGGGGCAGGGGAATTGGCTTGTGAGGAGATACGGATTGCTGAGCGTCTACTTTTGGGTGTTATGACATGGAAGATACGAGGGCATGTTTGTTCACCCAATCACTAGAACATGGGTGGTGAGGAGAGGATGTGTTTCGGGCGAAGAATGGACCGCAAGCATGGTCTGTCTGTCTGTTCTAGGAATGACGTGTTCTGTCGTCTTCAGCCTCTCACGATAAACAGGACGAAGGTCAGCATTTCTAGGATTGGATCATTTGAGCGCCATTCTTGCTGCGCTGCAAAATGCTTTCTCGTTAGTGTCAGTGGCGTGATTTGGCGTGCCTGTGTGCGTGTTTGTGTATTGTTTGTTTTTCAACGGGATCGTCGGATTTTCGCGCACGACCAGCCATGGAAGGGAATACGAGCCGAACGATTTTTATGAAATGGGCAGGCAGCATTGGCTTTGCCATCTTGACATAATCACCGAATGGTGATGGTGGCCCGGCATCGGAGAGGGTTCGAAGGCTGCCTCAGCACCCAGAGAAAAACAAACACACAGACCGAGTTGCGATCAGGCTCTGCGAGAGATTAACGGTAAAAGCAGACCGTCATGTCACAGCGGGCAGCTGCAGCGGAAATGTACTGGAAAAGTAGAGCTGAGTGACGGTAAAGTCATCACAATATCCAGGAGCAAGCCCGGGTGACACAGCATGTTTATTGGGTATCAGAGCCGGATCCGGTGCGACGGTCGGAGCGGGATATAAAAATAGCGTGAAAATTCCCGTTACATGGCAACAGAATCTCTGGAAAATCAGTCGTTGACGATAGGGGGGATCATGCGCGTTCTGAAGATGAGGCATCTATGTCGTCGTGAGAAACGATGTGAGTTGGCATGGACCTTTCTGACCAGCGAACTACAATCTCAGAGGTCTGAGGGCCCGAAAATGGCATACCAAGGTGTATATCGATTATTTGACCATGTTCTGGTGTCTGTGCATGACATATGGCAGTGGTGAGCCTGGGCGACGCTGTCGCTCTTTTGCCGTGGGGAGCTCGACGCCCATCCACCCTTTGTGGAACGGCCTCTCCCAACCCTCTGTTTTTTTTTTTTTTTGACCAGATTCTGTCAAACAGCCTAGATAGTAGAAACACTTGACGCAGTTCTAGACCCGCGACTACTGTGACCGACCCCTTTTTGGCGCTTCGCGTCGACGCCTCAAGCTTCAGGGCTGAGTCCGGGTCATGGCGCCCACGAGCAGACAGCGCCGATGCTGAGAGTTCCCTGCACCTGATAACGGTTCTCTTCGTCCCACAACGCCCCTTCGGGTCCCATCTCAAGGAGGCCTCGAGCGAGCGTGCAGCTCCACCTTCTCCTGCCTGGGCGCTTGGAACTCCACACGCAGGAATTGGCGACTCGATAGCGCCCAGATTTTTCACTCGCTATTTTCGGTCGATGGATTCCCAAAGTCTCCCCCCAAGATACCGGAGCCGAGCAAGGAATGCTGGTGTCGAGCAATCTTGTTCATTTCAGCCCTGCCTTCGTGCTCCGCCGTATGAGTCGCGATGAACTCGCTGCCGTTCTCGGTTAGCGGTATCTTTCGTATCGCGAAATTTCAAGCGCGCACCGATGAACGGGTGGCTGAACGGGTGGCTTCTGCCCCCTGTTCACCTGAGCGTGCCAGTCGGGATTAACCGAGACCTGCCCACGACCTCTGTCACTGAACGCCGAGGAAGCGGTGCGCTTTCCAGCACAGCCAAACACAGGGATTCCTCGGCCAAGCAAATGGAGACAGCCGAGCGAAGATTTGTTGGTCGGTGGAGTCGTCTGAACCCACCTTTGGCAGGCACGCCAGCGCCCGACCGTCCAGACCACCGTTCGTCCAATCGACTCCCCTTGCCTGGATGACCGAGTCCGTTGCTTGCGGCTCTCTGCATCATATAAGGCTTAATCAGTATCTGGAGAGCGATTGCAGCGACGAGAGCTCAGAATGCCTTCATCCCAGAACACCCGAGGTGCGACTTCCGCTCACACCGAGAAGAGCGGCAGATACGACCCCGCCATCAAGCCACCATCGGGCCCGCCAGGGGCTGCAATCGCCCCACTGCTTCCTCGCCAGGATGCCCCTGTCTTGTGAAATCGGAGCCATTCCTTTTCGGTATGATACCATTGGCAGGCAAGCGGACAAGACTGTCCTCCGTTTCCACTCCACCGTCCCGTTCAGTACTTCTTTTCTATCTCGGCGCGGTGGTACCCTGCGGACCTTTGTGTTCACCCCTGGCTTGTCTCTCGTCCACCACCGCTGGAGCACTTTAGGTTTCCAGGCGTCGTCCCTCGTTGATCCAACTGCAACACACTCTCTCCCACCCACAATCGTTTGATCAGGAGCATTACACTCGTTTCTAAGCTTCACATCCCCTCCTAAAAGTTTCTATCACCGAGAAGAGTATCCCTCCGCCGAGTCCCACAGCCCTTTGTCGATCTCTGGCCAGGGCACACCGCGGGGTTGGCACCCCATCGAACCTCCCCGCCGCTGCTTGACTTTGTCGTCAACGCAGCCATGGATCAAGAACAATCCTACCAAGGCTACTTCAGCCGGCAACACGCAGGTCAACCATCTGCTGCCTCGACAGCTGCGGCTACGCCTCAGCGCTCCGGGACACCAAACGATTCTTCCGATCGCAACCCCTTCGGTGATGGCGGGGAATCACAAGCATCAAACCGAACAGGAGGGGGCGCCGGTCGGGGGGATCCCTTTGCCAGTCCTTCGGGTTCGCGACCAGCAAGCAGCTTTGACGGCTCATCAGCAGTTGGGGGTCGTTTCGAGGAGCGTGGGCAGCGATACTTCCACTCCCGACGAGTAAAGGGTGAGGTCGAGAAGCCGTGGACCAAGAACGTTGACCCTAAGGAGAAATGGGTCACCATCCTGCCCATCATTGGCATCTTGATAGGTCTGGCAATCTCTGGCTTTCTCGTATGGGACGGCATTCGCAGTGTCGTGAAGCACAAGTACTGCTTGGTACTGGAGGATGACTTTTCGCGAGGACTTGACACAGCCATCTGGGAGAAGGAGGTCCAACTGGGAGGCTTTGGGTAAGTCCCTGCGCTTGTGTTGTTGAGCCGGCGCGGGCACTAACAGGCATTAGCAACGGCGAGTTCCAGCTCACGACCGGCGATGAGACCAATGTTTTCGTCGAAAACGGCAACCTAATCATCAAAGCGACCCTTCAAGACGACGGCCTTTTGCAGAAAGACAACCTCTTAGACCTGACCAAGGGCAGTAAATGGGGAACCTGCACATCCAAATCCTTTTACGACTGTGTCGCCGCTACCAATACCACTGTCGGCAACTCGAGCATCGTGCCCCCTGTCCTGTCCGGACGTGTCACCACCCGAAAGGGCGCCAGCATCAAATACGGCCGCATTGAAGTTAAGGCCAAGCTCCCCGCCGGCGACTGGCTGTGGCCCGCCATTTGGATGATGCCCGTCGACGACGCCTACGGCCCCTGGCCGCGATCCGGAGAGATCGACCTCGCGGAGTCCCGCGGCAATAACTACACGCATCCCCAAGGCGGCAACAACATTGTGTCATCGGCGCTGCACTGGGGCCCCGACACGGCCAACGACGCTTTTTGGCGCACAAACGTCAAGCGCCCCGCGCTGCACACGACGTACTCAGCCGACTTCAACACCTTTGGCGTCGAGTGGTCGCAAAAGTACATCTTCACCTACATCAACTCGCGTCTACTCCAGGTGCTTTACACCAACTTTGACGAACCCCTCTGGGAGCGCGGCAACTTCCCCGCAGTTGGCGGCAATGGAACCCGTCTGCTTGATCCCTGGGGCTACACCGGACGCAAGAACACGCCCTTCGACCAGCCCTTCTTCCTTATCCTCAATGTTGCCGTCGGCGGCACCAACGGCTGGTTCCAGGACGGCGTCAACTCCAAGCCCTGGCTCAATGCGTCGCCAAACGCAAAGAAGGACTTTTGGCTCGCCAAGGACCAGTGGTATCCTACCTGGACGCAACCGCAGATGGAGGTTGAGAAGGTTACCATGTGGCGCCAGTGCAACGGTGACGAGGATGAACTGTAGACTGGCTTGCCTTTTTTTTCCTTTTTTTTTTTCTTTTTTTTTTCGGCTTGCTCTTGGTGTTGGGGGGATTCTCTTTCTTGAGGGTAGATGCACTGTCACAAATTTGGATGCAACATACATGAACATATAGAAACCAGAGACGGATGATGGAACAGTTTTTTGGACTGATTTTTAACAATTTAATTGGATAATTCATGAACACATATCTTGGTCACTGCTTCTGTTGTCGTTGATGCGGCTCTGCGATCGATGATCCCGGGGATCGGCGTCAGCGTCGCATCCCTCCCGAGAAACCAGGGGTGAATCCTTCTCGTCCAAACTCACACCGCTGACGCTGATCAGTGTCAGATTGAGCTGACATTTCTGCCCCACGCGTTCTTAATCCTCACCACAAATTAAGTTTGCAAAGCTTGGACGAGCGCATCCCCAATCGACGCCGCCGACCTAGCGACTGGCTTCAGGGTTCGGGCCGTGACAAACACAGTTTCTCGTAAGGGTCAGAACTGGAGGAAAACATGCGGCGGTTACCGATCATCACGCCACGCCACGCCACGCTACATGTGAATCCCATGGGATTGAAAGAAGCCACCCGAACGTGATGACGCCCTGAAATTTGCCGTCGGCGCCGCCCCCGTGGGCTGTTTACATGTGTGTCTTGTGTGTCTTGCACTCTGCATGTTTTGCAACGGTGGACCTTTCCCCTAAACGGAATGCTCTGCAAATTTGGTGTCTGCATTCATATGTCACTGCAGTACACTGCGCACTGCACGATAGATAATGTCACCTTTCCGACTTCGGTTCCGGAAAGGAAGTTGACAGTTGCTATTTTTATGACTGGCCTGTGTTGCAGCGTCCCAGGAACCGAACGGCCCAAAAAAAACCCAAGGGCCCGGTTTTTAATTTGCGTCTTGACAAGACAACTTTGACGTCCTGTCGTCCAACGTTACGCGGTGACTTGAACCTGGGTCTCGTCCTCGAGGGTATCTGCTGCTAACGTGGGGTCTATCTGCGTATCGCCTTTGCAATCTGCGTCATTCATCAATAGACCGGAGTCTCACCAGAGGCTCAGCTCCCTTATCGAAGGGCCTAAGCTTAAAGATATGCCCAAATGGGCTCAAACAATCTCGAACCGTTCTTTCGATAGTCCAGTTTCACATCCACATTTCACACGTGGGAAGCCGGGGCAGGGCACAGGTTAAGCAGTGTAAACAGGGCAGAGCGAAAAGGAGACGATTCCGAGTGCCGAAATGAGCAGCGACAATGGTTTGTTCAATAGAGCCGACGCTTGTTGGGATACTTGGGAGACGATCAAATCCACTTCCTACCTTGTCGATACGTAGACCCGGGCCTAGACCGAGCTCGGTGTGCCCGGCGTGATGGGATGCACGAGTGGGTTTCTGTTCGCTTGGCATCCTTGTTGTGGAATAACGGGATACAAAAGGCATCCAGCAGAGCACGGAAACGAGCGATTCGTATTGAGATTTTGCAAACGGAGCAAACCGGGCCTTTTTCCTGGTGGTGGAGAAGAGAGATTCAGTGGATATTCGGGCGCGAAAATAGCGCGGGATCCTGCATCGAGGCTCCATCGACTGAAGCTGGACCGATGCAGATCTGGCCAGTCGGGGGACAAGGTTCCCCGATGCTTTGCAGAGGGATGCAGAGGGCTATTGGGACAAAGTATGCGTGCGTTTTGGTGAGTGAAAGGGAGTACGAAAATCGGAAGTTATAGAGAGAAAAAAAAGGAAAAAAAAAAAAACAAGTGCCGAAAGGAAGGGGCTTGTTTCTTGCGTGGTGTCTCACTCAACCCCCATGAGGCAGGGCGCAAACCGTCGCGAGGGTTGACTACCCACCTGACAGCCCGACGAGGCGTCATGGAGACATTGTGACGTGAAAAAACGTGGCGAACGAGCTCGAAATGTGAACCCCTCGCGGAACGGAGTAGTGTTCGTATCGACATCGAAACCAATACGTGCGCTATGGTGTTTGTGGTCAAGGGACGTTGCATTCGCGAGTGACGTGCGTGGCTCGCATCCCAACGCCAGGGGAGAAACAGCGGTGGCGAATCAGAGCCATCGTCCCTGCCGAAAAGGGGATGCTGAAATTTCACGTATTAGAATTTCCAAGGGGGTGGTGCATCAATGAGTCGCCGTCGAAATGCAGCTGAGAAAGTGCGACTGGTAAAAATTGGGCTGGCCTAATTTCTCGTAACCGGCGCCCATTCCAAGGCATCTTCCCTGCTGTCTAACGTCAACTTTCTGCCGATTGTCGTCTGCATGTTTTGACAGGTGAGGTTGATGCCGGACGACCGGGATTCGCAGCCACCGACCGGGACGCAGTCAGCCACCGACGTTGCACAACGGCTTCGCATCTCATCCCGACCAACCAAATCCCATTTTCCTTCCCCGGATTCCGTGATCCGATCTCTTGTCGCGCCCGTCCCCAAGGGGCTGAAGAATTCGATTCTCGTGGTCACCCCAGGCCTCGCCGTTATCCATAGGAAGAGAACAATCCCGCGGTCCGTCGCATGCACGCCAGTTTTTCGAGAGATAAAAAACACGCGAAAAAACGGAGCAGATATCCACCGCTGAACTGGCCATGAGGTTCCCTGACCCCTGTCACAACTTCGCGCCCCACCCTCGACAACACCCAGGGATTCTCGATTCCTCGGCATCTCCACTCGGGCAGAAGCAATCCGTTGAACGCCTTCCTGTCCTTCTCAGTTGCTACCACGCCGCGCTCGCACCTAACCCTTCTGATACCTTCATCGCGCGCGCACCCTGAAACAACGGGTCCGCTGCTGGCGATCAGTGTCAATCGGTCGGGTATTCTTTACGCTCGGTCGAAGCTAAAGGTTCAGGCGGCCATCGCGGTGGACACACGCCCGAAAGAGAGACCTGGCATCGAGGCACCGTCACCGTCACGCTAAACGCCATGACAGCGGATCCGGCTTATCACGAACCCCCCCCGGCGCGTGTGCCGTGGGCATGGACGGGCGGTCTGGAAACAACATGCTCGTCCGAGCCATGACATCTTCTTCAGCACAGTTCGGCACTCTGTGGAACCGGCGGATGTCGCACCAGCAGCTATCATCGAAACAGCCTCGGGGCATGCCGCCGCCGCACCTTATACACCGAGACGGTGGCGCTTCGTGTTGGCGGTTGGCGCTCCTGGGACACAACAAAGGGTCCACCACCTTTCAGCGTCCAAGTTCGAGCGACGATGGACCTTTGCGATGAGGGCGGGGCCAAGAGGTGCACCCCTATCCACCACAGCCAGGATGCGTGGTCCCAGACTCACAGCGTCGAGGCCCATCACATTGGCGAGATCCACCCTTTTGATCAACCCTCTTCCCTGCTAAGGTTGCTTCGCTCGCCATCCCGCTCACTCCCAAATTAACTTCCCTTGAGTTCCCTCCCCTCTTTGGATCCCACACAAACCTGTGGCGGCGTGCCGATCGTCGACATCCAGCACTTGACCTCCGCTGCCCCCGCCACTCCTCCGGCAAGCTTTGTGAGTGACGGCAGCACCGCTGCATGTTCTGACTTGAAAGCTCCTGCCTGGCCTTCGGACACGAACGGCCGTCCTTTCGCTACCCTACTTACGACGTTCACGATCACTCGCTCTACTTCCTTATCACGTAATACCCGGCCAAGGACAGCTTATCGCATCGATACCCAGACGCCGCGGACCATCTTTTAATAGTAATTCGATCGTTCTTACAATACATCTCTGCAACTTAACAAGCAGCACCACCGGCTCACCGGGAACCCCTCCACAGTATGATCCCCCCTGCCACGGCTCACAAGCTTAAAGCTTGGGATCACCGCTGACGTACCATCTACTCAGACATAAGCCGCCTCCACCACAGCACGCTCTGCCACACCTGGACCGTGGCAGCGCGGGTTCGGTATCCCGGCAAACCCAAAACCTTATACTCCCCCACCCCGACATCTGCTCGTGGGATCGGGATCAGCTTGCTCGACAAGACCCCCGCTAACCCGGGGAGCTCAGTGGTGAGGGCTTGCCGTCGTCGCCATGGGAATCGGGAGCTACTTCAAGGCCGAGAAGCCTGTCTCAGAGTCTGGCCGGGCTCCCGACGATGGCCGGCAACAACAGGGCCGCTCCTCCACGTCCGAGAAGTCGATATCGTTACGGTCTACACACCGCGATCATGGACTCCAACCTCCCACACCAGGCTTCCATTCACGGGCGCCGTCGGTGTCGGGCCGGTCTACCAGGTCGGCCACCAGCTCAGTGTTCCTCGACGACATCAAGCATGAGGTGATGGTCAACTATCTGTACCAGCAGCAATGCTCACATCTCTGGGTGTCAGACGGGAGTGGTGAGATTGAGGGTGTCCTCCTCCGCAAAGTCAGGGGACAGTACATGACATGCCCGCCACAGTTGGGCAACTCGCCTTTTGCGCTCGCCTGTGCTGCGCTGAACGTTCAGGTATGGCTCTTCCACCTCCTCTATTTTGATTGCGATGCTAATGAGGTCGGTAGTGTGCGATGACCGTCAACTCACGAGTCATCAAGACGTTCTTGCAGTGGTCACCCGACGCAGTCGACGTGCCGCTGATGAACGGCCTGCGCGTGCAGATCCTCCCTACGGTTAACGACCTGCCTCGCGCGAGGAAACATCAGTTTGCTGCTTTTATTGCCTCCGAAGGGCTCTTGGTTGTTTGGGACGACGAGGCGCTGAACCTTGTCCCGAGAGCCAAGGCGATCGAGTCGGAGCTGATGGAGCTCGTTTGGAAGGCCGGCCAGGAGGAAGGCGACGATGAGAAGAAGGGAGGGCCACAACCAGTTGAGGCCGAGATCGACGAGGAGAGCGGAGAGTTAAAGCCCGAGAAGCGGCCGGTTCATTTGCTCAACACCTATCTTGTGAGCTTGACGCTCGTCCTCGTGACGGTCTCGCTCGGCGCCGCTTTCCGACAACTGGCGATCGAGGTTTCGGTTGATGGGAGCTACCTCAGACTGGCCCTCGTAGCGCTGTTTCCCGTCCAGATCTTCTTCACGCTCTTTTTCGCACAGGTCATTGTCGGGTGTCTTGCACAGATCTTTGGCCCGATCCGACAGCTCACCATGAACTCCAAGTTCTACTCGGCCCGCCCTCCGCCAAGGCTGCAATCCTCAACCCTCCCTCACATCACCGTTCAGTGCCCTGTATACAAAGAGGGTCTCAATGCTGTCATTGCACCCACTGTCAAGTCCATCAAGCAAGCTATGTCGACGTACGAACTCCAGGGCGGATCTGCCAACATGTTCATCAACGACGATGGTTTGCAGCTGATCTCGGAGGAGGAACGACGCGCTCGCATCGAGTTCTATGCCGATCACAGCATCGGTTGGGTTGCTCGCCCCAAGCATGGCGAGAACGGGTTCTTGCGTCGCGGCAAGTTCAAGAAGGCGTCCAACATGAACTTTGCCCTCATGATCTCGTGCAAGGTTGAGGAAAAGCTCGAGGCTATCCACCGCACCCCCGACTGGTCTCAGCACGACGAAGCCCTGGCATACGAACGCGCTCTCAAGGAGGTTTTGGAAGAGGATGGCCGTGCCTGGGCCGATGGCAACATCCGCGTCGGTGACTACATCCTCATCATTGACTCGGATACCCGCGTGCCCGCCGACTGTCTCCTGGATGCCGTCTCCGAGATGGAGCTGTCGCCAGACGTTGGTATCATGCAGTTCTCGTCCGGCGTCATGCAAGTCGTCCACACGTACTTTGAAAACGGCATCACCTTCTTCACCAACCTGATTTACAGCGCCATTCGTTACACCGTGTCCAACGGCGACGTCGCTCCCTTTGTCGGCCACAACGCCATCCTCCGCTGGTCCGCCATCCAACAGGTCTCGTACACCGACGAAGATGGCTACGAAAAGTTCTGGTCCGAAAGCCACGTGTCCGAGGATTTCGACATGTCCCTCCGTCTCCAGTGTAGCGGCTACATCATCCGTCTGGCTGCTTGGGCAGGCGAAGGCTTCAAAGAAGGCGTGTCGCTCACCGTGTATGACGAACTGGCCCGATGGGAGAAGTACGCCTACGGCTGCAACGAGCTGCTCTTCCACCCAATCCGCTTCTGGCTGTGGCGCGGCCCCTTCACGCCTCTGTTCCGCCGTTTCCTCTTCTCCAACATCCGCTTCACCTCCAAGATCACGGTCATCTCGTATATTGGCACTTACTATGCCATCGGCGCCGCCTGGATCATGACCAGCGTCAACTACTTCCTGATCGGCTGGTTCAATGGCTACCTGGACAAGTACTACATTGACTCGTGGCAGGTGTGGTTCTCCATCATCCTCGTCTTCAACGGCCTGGGTAACATTGCGCTCGCCGTCATGCGCTACCGCGTGGGCGAACGCAACTTGCTGTACGCCATCTACGAGAACTTCAAGTGGACCTTCCTCCTTGCCATCTTCCTCGGCGGTCTGTCTCTGCACGTGTCCCAGGCGTTGTTGGCCCACATGTTCGAAATCGACATGACATGGGGTGCCACAAGCAAGGAAGCCGAGTTTTCTAACTTTTTTATTGAAGTTCCCAAGGTCCTGAAAAAGGTTTGTCTAGCCTCAATCCCCTCCCATCCTGTCCTGTCCTATCCACAGCACACTAACAACTGGGAACACAGTTCAAATTCTCCATGCTCTTCGCAACCCTCTTCATCGTCGGCATGATCATCCTCGCCGTCGCACCCTTCATTCCCTACAGCTGGCACATTAAGGATTTCGTCGCTATCCTGCCCATGGCAACGGTAGCGGGCTCGCATTTGCTTTTGCCACTGGCGCTGAACCCAGCTCTCATGACGTTCTCGTGGTAAATTTTGTTTGTTTTCGCCCATCCTCATCAAGGAAACGAATGAAATGATCCATCTACCGAAAAGCGGTTTCGTCTTGATAATTCTTCCACTCAGAATGCTTTTGTAATTATGGGTTCTTTTGACCCGGGGAAGAAAGGAAAGAACATACTGTTTTGTCGGCGGGGAAGTAGATACTATATATAGACTGAGGACAAAAGTTACAGAAATCATGGGAGTTTTTGCGTTGGCTGGGTGGGATCATTTGGACAAATTGGTCGTTTTTTTCTGGTGTACTTCTGCATGTAGGGGCATGGGAGGTGTATATTTCTTCGTATAAATGAAACAATTTCACATGCCCCGGTTCTTAGCCGTGAACTTGTGGTGTAGCGGTTGGTGTTGATCTGAAGACGTCGGCGTGGCGATGGTGTGGCCTTGGTCACCGAATCCTTGTCACCCAACGGAATGCCGGATGAGAAACTGATTCCAAACGATTACATTCTCTCGAAAAAAAACAAGTAACATGAATGAGCCCGTCTAACCTGAACGCCTCTATTCAGCGCAGTGCAATGCTCTCTATCCCGTACCCAAGCATCTCTTCGTCTCCTCTACTCTATCCCGCCCGTCTTTATACGCAGCAAAAAACCGTACCAGCATCATGCATTACCCATCCATCTACTCGGCCTCGTCATCAGTGTCAAGGGGCTTGGGTGTCCCCTTGGGGCTGTTGAGCCACTCAATGTGCCTTAGCCTCCTCCTTGACTCGCGCTCCTTCATCTCCTTTTTGGTCATCTTCTTCTTTTTCTTGGCTCTGAACTTCATGCTCTCGCCCGTGACGCCGTTGTCCTCAGCACCGCTGTTTGCAGCGCTGTTGGCCGCGGTTGTGACAGCACTGCTCATGGCGGGCGTGTTAAGTCCACTGGTGACGGCACTACCGGGCTTGCTGTCCTCGAAGCGATCGAGGGCAATGGAGTTGGTGCCGCGATGCGTGACGCGACCATCGACGACGTGCCACTGCTCGGAGGCAAGAGCGCCAACGAACTCTTCGTTGTGAGAGATCATGACAACGCCACCCTTGAAGTCGCGAATGGCGACGGCCAGACCGCCGAGGGAGTCACGGTCCAAGAAGTTAGTCGGCTCATCGAGGACAAGAAGATGGGGGTTGTTCCACATAGCGCCGGCGATGACGACCTTGACCTTTTGACCGCCGGACAGGGAGCCGATCTCGTTGTGGTTGGCGATTTCGGGGTCGAGGCCGAGGTCCTCAAAGTGCTTGGAGATGACCGAGGGTTGGAGCTCACGGTAGCCGAGACCTTCGCGGGAGGCTTCGTGGTCATCGAACTCTTGGACGAGCTTCTGGAAGCCGAGTTCGAGGAGGGTCTCGCGCGAAATTTGGGTATTGTGCTTGGGAAGGAAACCACGCCATTTCCTACAAAACGTTAGCTTTTATTCGTTGGCTTCGGTGAATGGTCAACTTACACCTCGTATTGGAAGGTCTTCTTGTACTTTTGCCGACCGACCAAAGACTCCACCTGGCGCTTGCCCTTGCCGTCGCCAACATCGATGAACTTCTCCATCTGTTCCCGGTCCTGGGCAGAGAGCACACGGGTCTGCTTCATGTGCACTTCACGGTCATCGCCGTGAGCGTAACGCCACTGCAGGTACTGGTTGGGCGTCTTCTCGAGATGCATCTCGACGTGCTCGAGGGCGTGCTGCTTGATGTAGCCGATACGGAGATTGGGGTGTTTCTCGACCTTGCCCGACGACGGGATAACTTCGCCGGTAAGAAGCTTGATGAGTGTCGACTTGCCGGCACCGTTGGGCCCAATGATAGCCACACGGGAAGACAGAGTCAGCTGGCAAGACACGTCGGACAAGGACGGCTTGGGCGCATTTGGATAGGTATAGGAAACATTGGTCATGCGGATGATGGCGCGAGTGAGTGACTTGACACCCGACAGAATGCCTGGTGGTGGAAACTTGAACTGGACGTTGGATGCGGAGAGGGTGTAGTAGCTCTTGGCCTCGGGGCGAATCTTGACGAAAGCCGCCAGATTGCCCTTGTAGTGGCCGAGCTTCTTGTTCAGTTCGTAGTGGTAGATGTCGGTTGTGACGTTGTCGAGGAAGCCGGAGTCGTGGGACACGATCAAGCTGGTAATGTCGGGATGGGTCTTGAGATAGGTCTCAAGCCATGCGATGTTGGCCACATCAAGATGGTTAGTAGGTTCGTCCAGCAGGAGAACGTCGGCTCTTTGCAGCATGGCCCGGGCAAGGGCCAGCTTCATCTTCCACCCACCGGACAGCGAGCCAACCCTTTGCGACTGCCTGCCCTCGGGTCCAGACGTGAAACCAAACTCCTCCAAAACGGCAACGATACGCTCACGGCCCTCCTTCGCAATGGTAGGGTCCTTGGAGACAAATTCGAGAATGCTGATATCAGCATCCTCGCCCTGGTTGTGCTCGACGTAGCAAGTGCGGAGCACATCCTGGGGTGGGAAGCCCTCCAGCTTGCCGCCAGCAATGCTCTTCATGAGGGTGGACTTGCCAGCACCGTTCCTCCCGCAGAGGCCATAGCGGTGACCCTTAAGCAGGCGCAGATTGGTGTGGTTGAGCAGAAGCATGCCGCCGTAGGCCAGGGAGAACTCGGCGTTGACAATCTCGGTCTCGCCATCATCCTCCTTCTCGGGTACGCCATACTTCCGAGCGTCCTCCTCGACGTAGTACTGTTGGACGGCATCGGCAATAGCATCAGCCGCGCTCGTCGAGCCCTTGAGGTATGGGGCGACCCGGGCGGCAATGCGCTTAACGTGGCGATGGTTGACATCCTCAGCGACCATCTCACCGACGTAAGGGCGCGCCAGCTTGTAGGCGTCCAGGTCGCCAGAAAGCCCTCCGTTCTTCTTGATCTCAGCGTCGAGGATCTTGGCGACATCTTCCCCAGTAGTGCGTTCAACAACATTCTTCTGCTCAAGA
The DNA here is from genome assembly GCA_036250225.1 of Cercophora sp. LCS_1. Classification (NCBI taxonomy): domain Eukaryota; kingdom Fungi; phylum Ascomycota; class Sordariomycetes; order Sordariales; family Lasiosphaeriaceae; genus Cercophora; species Cercophora sp. LCS_1. The sequence goes on from JAPZLL010000024.1 coordinate 243,719, forward strand.
GCCATGGCCTTGTCCATCACGTTCAAAGCCCGAGTGGCAAGCTCCCGGACCTCGGGGAGGGAAGCACGGTCAACTACGCTCTTAACGCCAGGTTGGAGCTTGGGCAGGAAAGTGCGGGCCTCAATGGGATCGTGGACAAGCTTGGTCAAGTTCTCGGTAATGACAACGGTCTGGCGGAGGACTTCCTGGGGGGTGCCGGGGTTGTTGAGAGAGCGCTCCAGGAAAGGTGTCAGCAGGGCGAGCACGGGTGAGGTGACGATGGCCACGAATGTGGTCTGGGACAGCGCATGGATGGCCTTGTGCACGGTTTCGGGCTTGGGGTGCTGCATCGTGTCGATAAGCAGAGGAATACGGGGAGCCACATCGTCGTTGGAGAGCAGCGATGTAACCGAGTGCATCGTCTTAACCGCCTGCTTCTCCACCTCGGGCTTCATGTCCAACATGGCCGCCTCAACAATGGGAATGAGGGTCGCAAGCTTCGTTCCCAGCGCCTCGCGAAGGATGTCTTGCTCCTCCGCCTCTCCCTTTGTGCTGCCGATTGTGATCTTGGCCTTGTCGGCCATCTTTTCCAAGAGCTTCAGCGCACCGACTGTTCCCTGCCACTTGCCAGTGGCCTTCTTCATGTATGTGAGCAGCGCCGGGAGGAGACCGACAACAAGAGCTTCGGGGCTCAGTTGGGGGAGCAGAGCGTCGATGCCGTACTGGGCCGCTTCGCGGACGACGGCGCCCTTGTCGGCCAGGGCATCGAGGGCAACGCCGAGCATACCGCCATCTTGGAGCAGAAACACAATCTCGCTGATGCGTTGCTGGGGAGGAAACCTCTCAAACAAGGCGCCCAGAAGGTTCTGAGCGCTTTCGCGGCGGAGACCGCTCTTCTTGTCGGCAGCGGCCTTCTTGACCTCGGCGAGGACACCGTACGAATGAAGACCACGGTAGCCGACCGAGTTGAGAAGCACTTCGCAAAGGGCATACGCAGCGTCAATCGAGGCGTTGGACGTCCTAGCGGTGAAAACGGCGTCGAGGATGGACGAGACCTCCTGTTGGGTGGGCGGAGGGGCAGCGCCCTCGGGCGCTTTGATGGGCACAACCATGGCAGGCGGGGATTGCGACGGCGACACAAAATGCGGCATCGTCTGACAAAAGAACGAAGCAAAGTTGGCGCAGCGTGCCAGACGTGGTCTCGAGCGAAACCGAGTCGGCGATGGCCTTCGCAGGTGTCGGGCTGGGTGCCTGATCAGGGAGAAACAATGCTGACAAGAATCAATGCGACAGATTGTCAATCTCCCACAGCCACCCCGCAGAACTTTTTTTTTTTTTTCGCGCTTCAGACGAATTTCTTATCGGCTCTTATCTTCCTTACTCAGCCGAGGGGCAAATTGGCAAGCTTTCTCGGCGGACAAAAAAAGCAAGAAAAGTGGGACGACAGGGCTGAATTGTTGCAGGGGCTGTGGCTGTTTGCGTAATATTCTGGAGCGCCGCGGAGACACGGAACGATCGCCGAGGTGCGACTGTCAAGCTGAACCGAAGAGAACACACAATCGAGAGTTGACGAAGTGGTTCACACAAACAACTCTGAACATTTATGAGAACCTTCATTACTGTGTTCGAAGAAAATTTGACGTCGCGACAGAGTTCTCAGCCCAGATTTTGGCTTCTCTTCTTACAGTTTCGCCAAAGACAGCAAATGCACCCAAGGTTCTGACCAGACGCCCGGGCCGGGGCAGACTCATGGCTACAGCACCCGAACAGATGTCAAGTGTGACACAGCCGATATAGAGCTACGCAGACGCTACTACCCAGTCAGCGACATGTCCAGACCATGCAGACACTACTTCAGATGGCCTCCCTCCCTCACTCGACACCAATGCGCGACACCAACACCACGCGAATCGAAATAGGAGCACCCAGCCGTCACCTCTCACTTCAGTTCACGCCATACCAGGTGTCCCGCAAGCTTCTAAAATAACTTGCCGGTCCCGGAAGAATAGCATCGACCGGTATCAAGCCGATCATAATGGTTCGGAAAGATTGATGACCCGGAAAGCTTGATCAGTCTCGACCAACGTTGGCATAGAAGCCTGTAAACTCCTTACAACATCCCAAGCCCCGAAGCCGCCCAGGACGCCGTCACACAAGAGACGGCAGACAAAGATCGCGACCAACAATCCTGGTGCCTCACCAGCCCTACCAACCTTATTCGACCCGACAACGTGGACACGCGTCTAAGCGCCGTCGTCGAGCATCACATGGCCCCAACAACCTATAGCTTCACACGCAATCGGCACACCGGTTAGCCACGGCCAAGCTTCGAGAAAATTCTGATATCTGACACAAGATAAAACGTGTGATGTGCCCGCAGCGCCGCCTCCCACTCGCACGAAACCCAAATCCCACGAGGCGGCGCGCATGCCAAAAGCCATTCGTCTCCCTCGTGGCAAGGGAAGCTGAAAACCCCCCGCCGCGCCGCCGCAGCCCACCTGCAAGTTGCCTGCAGCAGACTTTTTCGAGAAGGCCATCCCCCGCAAAAAAGAAAGTCTGCCGTGTAGCCTGACCTATCATTTCCTATATCTGGAGAGAGCCTCTAACTCCGCCCCAGGGGGCAGCAAAGCATGGCAGCACAACGCCAGCTCCTGTCGCCACGCAGCCGTACAAGTGAGAACTCACAAGAACTCTGCAGACACTAGGATCTTGTGCAGCGGAGAATCGCGAAACACTAGGATCGAATCTCACTCACACGCAAAAGCCAAGTCCCCAAATATCAGAAACCAAATATTCACGAGAGGAAAAACAGGCACCACCTGAACATGCGCCGGGACCAAAGTTGGAACCAACACGCTTTCCCAATGTAACACCAAGCCTGGGTGCAGCACCCCCAACCCGTGTGCCAAACCCCCTCGGTCACCAGGAAACCGATCTGCGGTACCAGCAGACCACAAACTGAGCGGTGAGCTTAACAATTTTTTTCCAGCCGGATTCACCGTAACCTTGACTTCCTGCCTACCCATCATTAGCATTCCCAATCCCACCTTCCCCTGCGTCGCACCCAAGGTACCTAGGGTAGTCTCTGCCCGAAAATCAGCCCGATACGATCTCAACCTGCGCCAACGCGGCGCAGTCCCCTCAAGAATCGAACAGCAGATTCGCTTCATGCCGTTTTTTCTCTTTCTCGCAAGTCACACACGCACACACACCCCCAGAAAGCCATTTTGCACAGAAACGCAGACAGAAAGGGCGGCAAATCTACGCGCGGATGTAACTGTGATTGGTCCCCGCCCATCTCACTACCGGGTGACGGAAAAGCAAAGTGTTTGTTTTGATACATGTACCTTAACTACCTCCCTCATTGGGAAAATCATAGCTTCTCCGCAAAAAAAAAAAGGGAGGCCTCCAAAAAGTCAAACTCCAACGACAACTCTTCAAACATGTCGCAACAAACGAATTCCAAAAAAATCCCTGTTGGGCTGTAGCCTGTGCTGTAGCCTGTGCGGTTGAATTGTAATCATCAAAAGTCCGTGTCAGATCGGAACTTTGGTGAGCTTTGCCGTCGCTCAGTGCAGGGGGGCGGTACGTTCCGTCGGGATTCGGGTCCTTATCATCGCATCAGCAAAAAAAAAAAAAAAAAAAAAAAAAACCAACATGCGCAACAGAATGATTTGACTTTTTTCTGATCTGAGACCTCGGACTCGAGCGGGAATCGGGATTCGCAAAACATCATCGGTATGAGTGCACATGAGCAGAGGGCGACCAACAAAATGCGACCACCCACCTTTGCTAGTTTTTCACCGCCAGCCAAGGTCGGACCCAAGTAAGGCGTACTTTGTTGCGGTCGAGTGTGGAGGGGAAAAAGGGTCAAGGGTGGTTGTTGGTTCCAAATCTTCGGGAAAGAGTGCCTTGTGCGGGGGTCGGAAGCAAGCCATGTTAGATCCCATCAAAAACTACTGCAGTGTGCGATATGCGAGACGGGGTAAGTGGGGGAAACAAAATCCAAAATAGGAAAATGATTCAAGTGTGATTGAAAGTGATTGAAAAATAAAGAAAGTCAGGATAGGATTGTGGCTCAGCCTTGTCAGTCGCCTTTTTTCAATCGTGACCCCTTAATTCAACATGGTTAAACGGTCACGGAGCCCAGCAGCAGTGAGATGCATGCAAGAAGATGCTCAAATTGTAATGCAGTGAGGTCTAAGTCTAGTTGTGTCCACCGTCGCGGTTGTTGTCCCTGTCCATCCGAATCCTCCCCAGTTACTTACACTCACGTTTCGTTTTACACCTATGAGGAGACACAGCAAGGAAGTCGCTCAAGGGAAGAAATATCAAAAGACGACCAAGAAAAGCCCCCAACCCCGAGTGTGGAACCATCCCCAATGCTCCATCATGTAGCCGATCAAATGATAGTCGTGCCATAATCAAACTCCCCGACCGAATGCGATGGAATGGTCATTATTCATGCCGTGAACCGCCAAATGCCCAGTTGTGATGCAAGCCGATCTACCACAGTCATGTCAGGAGGTTGTTTGGATATGCCCGGTAGTTGTGTCAGCTTACCCTCAATCAAGTCGTGATCCTTCCCGCATCTCAGGGTGTGGAGGGCGGCGTCGGGACTCCAGGTGGAGATGGTAGCGGGCCAGGCCGCCCTCCGCCGCTCGGGGTAGGAGGACGCGGAGGGCGGGGACACATGTTTGGCCTGAACGGGTATTCCGGCGCGAATGCCGGCTGCGGCATCTCCATCTCCGAGAAGTATATCTCCACAAACAAACGGGGTTTGACATTGGGACAGCGAGCTGCCACAGCTCCCTCGACGTGACTGATCATAACGGCGGTAGAAGAAGCCTTGGAGACGGTAGAGAAGCCGATGCTGGGTGCAGTACGTCTTGAATCTTGAGGTGTGAAGAAGCCAAAGCCCAGGATGGCGTTGTGGATGATGATGGGAAGAAGGGATTGGACTTGGGAGGCAGCCCGTTTATATAGAAAACATGAGATGTGATAGCAAGGAGAGAATCTGGAGGTGATAAGTTGAAAGCATACCGGCTATGGCGTCCTCTTCGTGATCAGTGAGGCGAAGCTTCGGGGCATGTCCCCTGACCGGAATGGTTGCCGTGATGCTGCTTCTCCATCCCTCATCTGAGCGACAGATCGGTTAGGCAGTGGTCTGGCTCCAAGCTGGTGGGATCCCGGGTCATGGGGAGCAAGGTACGACACCCGAACCCGGATGGCGAGTTCTTCCAGGGGGCGCGGGAGTCGGAGTGACGACCGAAAGCTCGCCCGATAGGCGGTCTGGGTGCTGGAAGGATCGGGCGAGAGTGACGCTAAAGTCGGGAAATGCGGTGCAAATCAAGGCATCAAAGGACGAGGTGTAGGTTGGGCCCACAAGGGCTCTGCCGCAGAGAGTCGCGTGCGATATGAGACATCGGGGGTGAGTGTACATCAGCCCTATGGGGTCGGCACAATATATTGGTATGCGGCGTCGACGAGGCGATGTCTCCCCGCCTGTGGGTTGTTGCCTGCGACTGGCCTGGTCCTCGAGCGATGGCATTCTGAAGAGGCCCCCACACGGCCGAAGCAGGGAGAGACGCCAGCGGCCAGCGGTCTGAGGTTGGAGGGCGGAGGACATCGATGCTTGGCCGAAAGTTGGCGTCAATGCAGGTGCCGTCGTCTGTTGTCGGGCCCTGTGTAACCCAGCAACATTGGACTGTGTAACGTGCATAACCATTGCCGCGACTGCGCGGCCAAGTGCACTGTCAATCTGTCTAGATCGCCTTGCCCCTGTCTGCGCCCTTTTCCGCGTCCTTTTGAACGCAAAGAGACGCGGCGCCTGGGCCAATTGCGTGTCCTTGACGTCTTGAACCGAGGCTCAATGGGTGTGTGATACGTGAAGAGGGAGTTTGCGCGGCTAGTCCCCCAATCGCTGTTGCAGCGATCGGCGACTGTCGTCGACTTGCATGCCTCCCACCAATGCCCGACCGTCTGCAGACCGCAGGGGAACGTGATCGAGGCCAAGTGAAGCCCGAGAGCTCGGAGAAGAAGCATTGCTGGTCCAAGGCACACACAGTGAATGAATTGGTGTGGCGGGTGAAACAAAAGGGAATTGTTGGGGGCCGAGACTCATTCGTCGGCTGCGGGACTCGCCGGGGGAGGGCCATCGAGAGCTATCTCGCTCGTCAGGATGGTGTTCCCGGTGCCACATCTCAACAACTATCGAGGTGCTGCGGGGGTGATGAAACGAAACGAGCGTGGTATCGACCGAAAGAGTCACTGGCATACGAAGTGAATGACATCAGTGGGTAAGGCTGACCGCGCTCGTGGCTCTGCCTCGTGTGGGAGTTGGCCAAATCAGCGACCTTTCCGCGCGTCTGGTGCGCAAATCTGGCGTGTTGGTTCACTGATTCCCGGATCGGTATCGGTCCGGTGGCGTTGATGGGCGCGATGCGGGTGTCCTGCGTTCTTCACATGAAGAGGTGCATTGCAATGTCAAGACTACAATGTCAAGACCGCACTTGCGACGGATACATGAAGCGGCGTGCGGAGACCTAGGCCGCGGAGACTAAGGCCGGCCGCGGGCACAGGGAAAGTCGGGACGAGGGGTTGAGGACGCCTTGTGACTCAAGACTCCTGAAGAACCTAGCAGGCGGGATGAGGGATGCCCAGGATGCTACCAGACGCCAACATTGCGGGCGCTAGACCGCACACGAATGTGCTAAGTCGCAGTAAACCAGGGGTGGCGCAGAGGCGCGGGGAGGGGTTCGCAGGCTTCGGTGCAGTTCCAGTGCTGTCAAGCGTCAAGCGCGTCTTACGACCTGCCGGTTACGATGCGCAACAAGGAAATTCTAGCGCAGCAGGCCAAGAAATTTGCTGTTGCGACCAGACTCCTAAGCGCGTTGTGTGTCGGGGCGACGTAAAAGGACAAATGATAGTCTTGATCGGGGAGCTTCGGCTTCGAGTGCTTTGAGCCAACCGCCATCCAAGACAATGGCGACCGGCACTGAATGGGCTAGGTAGTGACATGGCCAAGGGCATTGAACGCTGCTTCGCGGCGATTCCAAGCCACCGGGACTTCTCCCGCCAACACATTTGCTGCATCGGTCCAAGAGGCCGGCAACGGCCTCAACGATGGGTGAAAACACCGCAGTCGACCGGGGCTTATGTGAGCTGGGGACGGCGTCACGGGCACCAGGAAACCGAACACTAGTTGGCTCCTGTGTGGGGGGTTCGGGGTTTCGCAGGATTGCGGCGCTGCTTGGGACGGCAGAGAAATGCCATGACCATAGCAGGCCGTGAGAATCCATGCCGCTTGAGCCTCCCGCAGCCATTGGCGGCGGGCAACATGAAGAAAACAACGCAAACTCACTTCCAACAACGGTTCGGGCACGGAGATTTGACTGGAATGCGTGCACTGGTGCAGTCGGCGATCTGGACGACAACGTCGTAAATCTCGGTTGAGGCGACGCCAACGCGACAGAGACTGCCCCTCCACGGCATCAATCACACGGCAAACCCCGCCTTTTGGCCCCCAATGGGCAAAACGAACGACGGCGACACTCTGCTGCTTCACACGGTTTGTCATCTAAACTCCATTAGCCGGGTATCGTTGGCGCCTAGATAGAACACGTTGCCAACACGTTGCCGGTGAGCCCAATCTACCCGTTGTTTTCCCCCGCCCATCCCAAACGCCGGTCATTTCCCGATAACTGCCATGCTGTTTCGTCCCAATGTGCAAAAAGTGTACGAGCTCATCTGCGGCTCAGGTCTCTTCTCCGGCTGCGGCTGCGGCTACGGCGGTCGTAGCTATCGTAGCTTCCGCGGCTAGGGCTGCGGGATCTAGAAGTATACGATCTCGATCTCGAGCGATATCTACGGCCTCCGCTAGTCGGGCGCACGGGGGAGCGTGACCGGGATCGAGACGCAGAACGGGGTCGGTAGGTATCTGAGCGTGAACCGTGTCTTCTGGGACCCACTGGATCAGGCAATGGAGATCGCCTGCCACGGCCACCACCGCCGCCGCCGCCACGGCCGCCACCGAAGGGAGGTCCGCCCGGGCCGGTCCTGTAAGGGGGTCCTGTGTTGCGAGGGTCAAAGTTTGCACCCCAACGAGCCGTAGGTGGACCAGGCGAAAGCTTCCTGCGCGGCAGCACGATGGAGACGTTGATGACGGCGCCGTCAAGCTGAGCTTCATGCATGTGTGCAATCGCGGATTCAGCGTCAGCCTCGTGGGTATACAGGATGTAGGCAGTGCCACGGTTCGTTCCATCTAGCGTCGCAATTCATGTTAGTCAGGGGAGCAAAGCAAGATTGGGTGGGAGGATGAACGCACATTGCCTGCTGATTGGAAGGTCAAGATCTTCAATCTCGCCGTACTGACCGAAAATCTCCCGAATATGATCCTCGTTGATGTTCTTGGTCAGGCGCTCGACGACAATCTGGTTCAACGGTGTCAGCGAGTGATCAAAGTGATTTGACAGAGAACGAGGGAGGAGCTTACCTTGGTGCTTCGGAGCGGGCGCCGGGGAGCGCTTGGGCTACGAGAAATGCTGCGGTCGCGGCTCCAACTCCTGTCTCGGGAGTAGCTCCGGCTACGGGTAGGTGAGCGAGAGCGACTGCGACCCCGGGGAGTTCTGCTGCGGCTTCGACTTGCGTAGCGTCCATTTCGGCGTGGCGAGCGACCCCGAGAGCCGCGGCCATGGGAGTCCCTGCGACCCATCGAGGGCGAGCGGGAGCGGCGTGAATGAGGGGTGGGCGAGCGTGAGTCTGGGCCACGATAGCGACCCTCGCGGGGTGCTGGTGATGGAGACCTGGACACCATGGCGATTTGCCGAAAGACGATCTACCCAATCGAGCTTTGCATTCGACTTGGAGAGTAGGAGAGCGGGCGGTGCAGCTCGTCAATGCAGGGGAGTAGCACCGAATGGAACCGGTTGGTCTTTGGTCTTTGCAAGATGGCCAAATTTCTGACGCCGGACGCGGCAGACGAAAGGCTCGACGCGCGCGACGCAGAGCTGCCGGAACAGGCTGGCACGTGATCCGCGCTCCGCAACAGGAATGAAATCCCTGCGCGGCAGAGCAAAGCTCGGGCCAGCAACTTGTTCCTCACGAGGGTTCACCCACAGCAGGGCGGGTCATTTCGTCATCGGTGGCATCCGTCAGGCGCTCCAGAATCCTCCCGTCGATTTTCACAGATCCTCCAGCCCGCTCTTTTGCGTAGCACTCCAGCAAACTCCTCGGCGGACTCGTATCAGCTATGTGGCTCATACCCCGCGCCGTCCCCTAACAACAAAGCATTGTAGCATCAGTTTTCAGCGTATTCTCCGTCCGGATTTGGCTCACCGACCGGCCATTCGGTTGTTCTTGCACTCGCCAACCACGGCGCCCAAGGGTGCTATAATCGACCGTCATATATGCCAAGTGGCTTGTTCGGTCGGTCCGCTTTACTCATCGTCGTCCTCCGCACAACTTGATTCATCAAGATGCGCACAGCCTCACGGCACAGAAAAGGATCGAGTGATCCTACGTAACATCTCATCGCCTTCGTCACGTGCTCCCCAGAGTGACGGAGTGCTGAAACAGGCGAGTTCCAGGCCCTGAGCGATGATGGCATGGCTTGACCGACGGAGGGCCCTCGATCCACATTGGTTGGGTCTTTGGGGGTCCTCCACATACCATTGGGCCGGGACAAACACTGCTTTAAGGGTCCAATCGCAGCCCTCTTTTGACGTCATGGCAATGATCATCGCGATGCCCTCACCAAAATCAGGTTTGACAGCATCGAGAGCGATGATGCGTGAGGCAGATGTGAGGATCGCCATGAGCTCAAATAGCTGGACATCTCACTCGGCAAAGCTTGAAGATTCTTTCTCCATCAATCAGTAGCTCAGTATCACAGACAAGCATCTAGTCCAAGAATCACACCACCACAACCAGCACCAATCAACCCATCAACATGCCTCTCTTCTCCCGTCACGCCGAGCCCGAGCCCGCTCCTCCGGTCGTCGAGCAGCAGCCGCCCAAGCGGCACGGTCTCTTCGGCAGCAAGCATGAGCCCGCCCCCCAACCCCAGCCAGTCGTTGAGCAGCAGCCCAAGAAGCGTAGTCTCTTCGGTGGCCGTCGTTCGCCATCCCCCGTTCCCTCTACCAGCACTCGCTCCACCGCATCATCCGACAGCGGCGGCGTCTTCCGCCGGTCGACCGATGCCAGCAGCCACCGTGGCGGTCTCTTGCACCGGTCTTTCGGCAATGGCAACGCCGATATGGACCCCAGCATCGTCGCCGCCCGTGAGCGCGTCGTAGGTGCCGAGAATGCCGAGCGCCAGGCCGACCGCGCCTTGATGGCGGCCCGTGAGAGCGTCCGCGAAGCTCGCGAACATGTCCGCAGACTGGAGCTTGAGGCCGAGGAGGAGGCAAGAAGAGCCAAGATCAAGCAGTACCAGGCCCGCGAGGTTTCGAAGCGCGGCAAGCAGCTTGGACGTGAGTATCCCTGAGGTCTTTTGGTCGATGTCGATACTAACTCATATCAAGGCCACGGTGTCTAAACATTACCTCCGGTGGACTACCCGAGGACACGTCCACATTTTAGCCCTGTCTTATTAGAGCGCATTGGGACATACCAAGCATGGAGTCTGGAAGTTTCGGTTGCATCAAGTACCCCCATCACGCAAAGTTTGTTTCTTTAGTAGTGCAACATTAATACCACTTTGCCATTTCAAAACAAAATCATCGTCTCCCATTCAATATTTGCTAATGATGCAATGCGAACGGAAACCATAGTCCTCGTAAGGCCCCGGGGACCCCGTTCCGATAAACCGTGCAGCCCCTGGCAGCCATCTTCAAAGAGAAAACGTTATTACCACCAAACCACCAACGCCGCCAACACCCCTCCAAACAACATCCAGGCAACCCTTATGCCCACCATATCTCCCCCGCTATGGTGGTGAAGAGCTGCGGCTGCTGCAGCCGGAGCACCCCCGTTCACGTTCCTGGATATCACCCCCGGCGCTCCATCAAAAGCAAACCCCGTCTCCTCCATATCGTTATCGAGTGAGCTGGGAAGATGAGCCTCTGGCGCCCTCTCCATCCGCGAAGCAATCGGAATCTCGACACCGCGTTTGTTGTTGGCGTGGTTCTTTACGGCCATCCAGACGCCAACGCCGGCGGCGACGATGACAACCACGACTATCCCGACCAGCCGCCAGCAAGCCCGCCTTAAGGACCGCGACTTGGCGCTTCGCGAGTGGCGATTCGGCATTTTGAAGGATTGGAGGGTTGGATTTCCGTGGAGAGAATGGTTTACCTGGGGAGAGTATGCTCGAGAGGGGTCGAGAGAGAGTTGTGATTCGGGTGATCCTCGACGTTTTTTTTAGAGAATTCTGATCGAGCAGGTGGACCGGCTTGGACGGTATGTTAGATATGTTGTCGGGGGCAAGGTCGATTCCGGGTTGAGTGTTGTTGGGCGATGTGGATTCTCAGCTCTTGAGGAAGTCAAGTCTCCCTTCTCTGCACCAGACCCCCGTGCAGACCTGTAACCACTTGTAGAAGATCGCGAACGCAAGACAACCAATCACGACGATGATTGCGAAAATTATCCCAAAGACGGCCAGTCCGTCCATGCCAGTGTGGCCTGGTTTGACGAGATGTTTTCGGGGCGTCGATTCGAGTCAAGGCAGGCTCCAGGCCTGAGGGGATTCTAGTTGAGGCTGCGAGCTTTTCCCACGCGCAAAATAATAATGCCGACTGTCCCCAGACCAATAACTGTCAGAAGTGGTGCTATGATGACGACAAAAGTCAAACCCCCGTCCATTCGTGTGGCGGGCTGGCTCGGGTTTGAAAGCCGTTGATTTGTGGGGCAGAGTTGAAGACCTCCTGGTATTCACGAAGACCAGAAGGCGAGAACAGCGGGTTCCTGGTCGTAGATCGAGATACGACGTTTGTATGCGGGGAAAGGGCGTTGGGAGGCTGACGCTTTGGTGTATTTGAATGTGTGGTGAGGACGTAGAAGGCGAGGGGGTGACGAGATCTTTATATCTCCAAGGGAAAGCAAAGGTGAGATGCTAGCAGCCCATCTTGCTCGTAGTTTCACGGCTCCCACGGTCTTTGAGTCACCTCACAGACAAACCTATCTCAGCTGGACCTGGAACGGAGCTGGCCTTGGGACGACAGCTTCACTCATTCGGCCCTGAGTATGAGCGTTTCGGGGCACAGGACACCTTCACGTTGCGGACTCGTACAAGCTTTGTATGAAAAGGTGAAGTCAGCAAAGGGGACGAGTATTCCCATACAAGGCGCAACGAGCCCATTCCACACTGTCACATCAACTTAAGCACCGAGTTGTCTCCGTCAAAGGTTACAAAAAGTGTGTTCTTGATTCTCCCGTAAATCATCGCCCACAACTGCTCAAAATGGCCACACACTCGAGTACCCGCTGTCTACAGTCTGGTAGCAGGTAGCTCGCCGCAGCGCGTGACTGTCCAAAATGCCATCAGTTTCAGTTTTCAAACAGCAAAGGTCAACCAAACACCCAACATCCCAATCAACCCAGCCAAATTGACCCTTCTCATCAAAGGCCCACTCGTGTTCGTCACACAGCTCTCGACAGGGACACTCTGCACCGTTATGATATCGCAAAGCACATCCTCGACTTCCCCATTCTTCTTCGTTTTCTTTTTTGGCTTTCCCCCCCTCGGGAATAACGCCCCCTCTGTTGGAGAGGGGGTTATCAGTGTGACCGTTACCGCATCGGCAAGCTTGACTGTCTCGGTCACGAACATCGTAGGGATGGGGGCGTCGGTGTCTGCAATGGCCCGTCTAACTTTGGGTGCGGGCGGACTCTCGGGCTTCCCGGCAATGACGTTAGTTTGGAGGGTGAATACCACGGCAAACGCCACGGCAGTGAAAGCCATGACAGCTGGGACAAGTAAAACACAAGACTTCCTGTTGCTTCGGGCAGTATTCTTGTTCCTCATGGCTTCCGATTTGATGAGGTCGACCGTGGCCTGTAGAACGACCGGATAGCCTTTGACGTTGTTTGTTAGGGAAGTGTGTTGATGGGGAGATCGATTGGATGTGAGGAGGACGTAGAAGTGCCTAGCATTCCCAAGCTTCGTTTGAGCGAGTGTCTATCGCCGTTGGGAAGGCGCCCAAAGGTTATTTCTGAGGTTGACGCCTGTCTCTTGGATCCTCCCAAGATTGCGCTTGACTCTTTCCCTTTTCCACAGCTTGAGGAACAGCAAAAAGAGGACAACGAAGACGACGAGGAGCGAGCCGAGAATGATTGATAGAACCCCTAACGGCTCCATTCGCGGTGGTTTGAGGTAAGGGCGTTTTCAACGGTGACCTTGAAGTGTAATTCAGGGATACGGTTCCGTGTTACGCTGTCTAGTCGAGGGTAGCGGGTAGTTATAGTATTGGTAGATAGAAAAGTAATCGTGTTCGACGTCTTGCAGTTGAGGGCGATAGGTAGCTGGAACATGAAGAGTGTGAGCAGCGTTCGAAGTGGAAAGGGAGAAGGAAATGGGGTTTTATACTTGGAAGAGGCAAGCTTTGGAAGATTGGCATCCCAAGTCACTGGTTTCGGCGGAGAAGATTGGACATCAAACTTGAAGGCGTAGAGCCATCCAAACCTGAAGGGCTCGTCATGCGTGGCCACATCCAGCCTGAGCCCCTGGGCGCGTCCAGCAGGGCTAATTGGTGTTTTCCCGAGCCGGGCTAGATTAAGGTACACCCATCTGCAAGATAGTCCTCGTCCTCGTCTTGATGTATTGTTGGTTGAGATTGGGCTGGTTTCTGCGTATTCCTAGCTGGTTTGTTCGCCTGACAATCGGGACTGTTTTGCTCCTTGCCTGTGCCGCTGTGACTTCCGGTCACCCCTGCATCCTCCATTCTCGGACTTGATCCCAAAGAGCTGTCAGACATTGCGGTTGTACGCTGTTGGGCGTGCCGGTTTTTTGGGCTTGATACGAAGTGGTTAGTTAATTGCCGAAGGTAACAGGGAAGATCAGACGAGCGATGCGGGGCCCTGGATTGTTAAATGGATATGAGACACCACTGCTCTTTGTTCATCATGACCCCGACCTTTGCGATTACCACGGTGACCATGGTCACGGAATGGGTCCATCTGTGGAACAAAGAAACATATACCAAACCTGGCCCCCAATTTAAGATTTACGAAACTGTCAGAGCTACTCATGAATAAATCAGCAAATCTTCCCATCGGAAGTCGAGGCGACACACAAAACCTCATCCTGACTTTTCCGTTGTGGCCTGCCATTGATGGTCATCAGCCTGTATTGGCGAGACACAGAGAATGAGCCTCAGCCTGGTCGAAAGCATGCAACTACACCAGCCACAAGAGACCCGAATATTGAGGATGACCAAAGCGGGCGGAGGCGCGATGGTGGTCCGAACCTTGATTTGAGTTTGTTTCGGGCCGACCTACTTGTTACACGTGCCTGCGAATGAGTGACAGCATCCATGGCTCCTGCTTGAGGGACATCTAGGTTATTACAATACTTATTTGAGGCTGGCCTCGGCAGTACAAGAGTTGGGAGTGACCTTTTGACAGCTGCATTTGCTGCAAATCCAAGGCTCTGGGGGGTGAACCGGAATATGATGAGTAGGTCCGGCAGGTGCCGCCTGTCAGCAGCCACGGCCAGCTCCTGCCTTGTTGCAGCATTCACACATGGGATAACATTGACTCCCGTGTGGACCCACCATCATGTTCTCCGGGCAGGGAATCGGCTCCAAGCCCTGGGGGACTGTTTGTTTACTCACGTTCTGAGCAACCGGTCAGCGTGCAATATCAGAACTCGCGCTTCATTGACCTAATCCCGGGCGGGTCCAATATCGCAAAGCATCATCGGACCGGATCTAATAACATGGAATTTGCTTGGTTGGCCTAGACAAACCAGCATTCAGTTTTAGCAGCCACGATCTGCTCCACTGCCAACTTTCCCGACACCAGACCGCAACTCCAGTCGCTCCTTCTGGCCTGCTTGGGGGGGCGTTTCAGGATTTTCTCGCTTTCCAGCTGGACTCGTCTCAACCCTGCGCGTTCATTTTGTCTCTTCATTCCCTGCGATCAAAGATGAAGGCACTTTCGCTCCTTGCGCTGGCCTTGGCTCCGGCCTTGGCTGCCGCAGCCTTTTGGCTGGAGGACATCCCCCACGACGGGAATGCGCCTTTCAACCTTGACAGCGGCTACCAGGTCTTCAGAAACGTCAAGGACTTTGGCGCCAAGGGCGATGGCGGTCAGGCTCTTCTCCCCTGCTTCTTCCTTTCCACAACTCGACTAATCTTTTGAACACAGTGACCGACGATACCGTGGCCATCAATGAGGCGATCTCCAGCGGCAACCGGTGCATCGGCGTGCGATGCGTCGGCACAACCACGACTCCAGCTCTCGTGTACTTCCCGGCCGGAACCTACCTGATTTCGAGTTCCATCATCGATTACTACTACACCCAGCTCGTTGGTGACCCGACGAACATGCCTGTGATCAAGGGCTCCCCCAACTTCAAGTCGACCGTGATGGGGTTGTTGGAGAGCAACCCGTACATGAACACCGGAAAGCTCAACTTCATATCCACCAATGTCTTCTTCCGTCAGGTCCGCAACCTAATCTTTGACACCGTCGACATCCCTGGGGAGATGTCCGCAATCCACTGGCCTTCGTCACAGGCCACCTCGATCACGAATTGCGTCTTCAGACTCTCATCGCACCCCAAGGACAGTCACACTGGTATTTTCATGGAGGAGGGTAGCGGCGGCCTGCTGGCAGATCTGATCTTCTATGGTGGAAAGTATGGCGCCCAATTTGGCAACCAACAGTACACGATGCGGAACCTCACCTTCATCGACGCCGAGACCGCCATTCTGCAAATCTGGAACTGGGGCTGGACATACAAGTCGCTCAATATTATCAACTGCACCGTTGGCATCAACATGTCAGCTTCGAGTGTCGGATCTGCGACCTTGCTCGACAGCCACTTCTACGATGTCCAGACCGCTCTGGTCACTGGGCGCGATCCCACCAACAGCTCAAGCAGAGGGTCACTCGTGGTGGAGAACATTCTCTACACAAATGTGCCCACTGTCCTTGAGGGCCCAGAGGGTCCCCTGTTGCTTGGCGATGCAGCGGGGAGTGTCTACGACCCGGGTTATGCAACTGTGAGTATCCTTGGCTACGGCTGAGAAACTGCTAACCTGTTCTCTACCAGGGCAACGTGTATGCGCCAGACGGACCCAAGCCGATGGAGGGACGTGACGCCTTCTATTTTTACCAACCCTCGTCGCTCAAGACACGGTACACGTACTACGAGAGATCCAAGCCGCAGTACGAGAAGTTTCGGAGTGTCGATTTCCTGAGAGCGCGGGACCATTATGCGATGGGCGATGGCGAGACGGATGATACTGATGCGCTCAATCAGCTTTTCGCGGCTGCTGCTGCAAGCAATTTTACGAGCCCTGTTTTCCTCGACGCCGGATACTACTTGGTCACCGACACAATCTACATCCCGCCTGGCTGCTTGATAGTCGGCGAAGCCCTTGCCTCTGTTATCATGGGCTCAGGGCTCAAGTTCTCTGACATGAACAATCCTCACCCCGTTGTTATGATTGGCCAACCAAACCAGGAAGGTTACGTTGAGATCAGTGACTTAATTGTGTCGACTCAGGGCGCAACGGCCGGCGCGGTGCTGATCCAGTACAACCTCAACACACCTCTCCCGGACAACCCTGAGGTTGAGAACACGCCTTCCGGCCTCTGGGATGTTCACACCCGTATCGGAGGCTTCGCGGGGTCGTATCTACAGGTGGCTGAGTGCCCGACCACACCGAATCTGTTCAACTATGTCAAAGAAGAGTGCATCGCAGCGCACACGAGCATGCACATTACGTCTGGCGCTAGCAACCTGTACATGGAGAACAACTGGCTTTGGGTTGCTGACCACGATATTGAGGACCTCAACATGACCCAAATCTCCGTCTTTGCGGGACGTGGCCTTTTGATCGAGGGCAGCCGCATCTGGCTGGTCGGAACGTCGGTCGAACATCACACACTGTATCAGTATCAGCTTGTAAACGCCTCGGACATCTGGATGGGACAGATCCAGACCGAGACGCCATACTACCAGCCGAACCCGCCCGCTCCTTTCCCGTTCAGCAGCCGCAGCATAGAGCACCACGATCCGGATTTCGACACCGACTGTCTTCACAACCCATTCAATGCAGAGTACCACAACGGGACCAGGACGCTTGACCTTCCAGGCTATCCGCCGTGTGCTATGGCATGGGGGCTCCGCATCTTGCACTCGGAGAACGTCGTCGTCTTTGGTGCAGGCCTGTACAGCTTCTTCAACAACTACCGGACCAATTGCAGCCAGGCCGTCTCGGGAGAAAACTGCCAGGCTCGCATCTTCTCGGTAGACTCGGGCTCCTCGTCTCAGGGCCCTTCAACGGTGGAGCTATACAATCTGAACACGATCGGCACGGTAAGCATGGTGACGAGCAAGGGCATGGATTTAGCGCTTTGGGGGGATAATTTCGTCAACTTTGCAAGCACCCTGGCGGTTTTCAGATCTTAGAGAGTATCGTCAAGACGATAAGTCTGAGATTTTGGGAACATAGAAGCGGGGAATGTCAGCGACAGAGACGCGGATTTTGGCGTGCATCTCGATATATCTTTCGCGGCAGGAGAGCATTTTTTGCGATTCTCGGCGTGTAAGTTAGCAGCAGATAGACCCATCAGTTTGTCAAATGATGTTATCGAGAACCAGAACGCAAGGCGTCCAATATCTCAGCTTTAACATGACGTGAAGTGAGGGATTGTCGTTGGGCGGCCGCGACGGAGAGATCCGCGTCAGCCGTCCTGTGTTTTTTCCGGGGTAAGCTCGGGTGTTGATTGCCGTGGCGTTCGTTTTTCCAGCGGAGTCACCCCGCTGGGAAAGGTGAAATTCGTGTGAGTGGGCCAGCCGACACCCACCCCCGCGTCTGCGAGATACCGGGCGGGTCGATCGCTTTTGCTGGCTGAGACAGGACGCCATGGTCGCACAAGTGAGATCCCCTCGATTGGAAGATGAGATAGAGAAGACGCGCCCGATAACTTTGACTTCGCGATAGCAATTAACTAGTGAAAATAATCGCCTCAATATGTATCACAGTCTTGGCATCGTATCTGTCCAGCGCTCCCCAAGATTCCCCTCCCCGCATCCGCTGCGAGGTGGTTATTGATCTCCTCTCTCGACCCCTCCAAGACAACGCCCAAGACACGGACCAAGGGTCTCAGCCAACCCTGGAGCAAATCAACGACACAATTGACGTGATCAGCAGTGGGTGGGGAAACCTGTCGGGCCGTTGTGAACGCCTCTTTTTTTTTTTTTCTTTTCTTTTTTTCCCCTCCGTCACGATCATCGCATCGCATCGCATCGCATCGCATCGCATCGCGCATCAACGATGCGCATTTTTTTTTTTTCAGTTGAAGGGAACGAGACCCCGAAAAAGTCGGGTGCTTAAAGTGTGTGCAGCAAGCCACCCTTGACGAACCGGCAAAATTCTGCAAATGGAAGCGGCTGTGATTTGTGTCGCTTCCCATTTGAAAAAGGGAGGGTTACGTTGGACCCTGAGTGCAGGAAAAGCGTGCCCGTGGAGGCGTGAGGTGTGGTCAGCAACCAGCACCCACCATCCCATTTTGGGTGCGAGGAGGGCGAGATTGGGGGTTGACTTGCCCTTTGAACGAGATGAGATGAGCCGTCGTCACATCGCATCATCGGGAGGATGGGAACCGTTGCCACGGCGAGCTTGTTTGTCGCCGCCACACAAACCCCAGCGCACCACCGGAGGTAGGTTGGTTGTGTGAAAATGGCTAGATCGAAAGTTTGTCTATTTGAACCATCCATCTACAAACGTAAAAATGCAAAACGCAAAACGCAAACGTTCATCATCGTCATCTATCTCGCAGAGCAGCACACATGTTTTGAAAAAAAAAAAAAAAAGAGCAGAATAAAAATGAAGGGGCGTTATCCACAACGTGTTATTTTTGACGACGTGGGCAAAAAGGGAAAATTGGTCAGGTAGTAAAAAGTATCAAGGTTAACGGGCTCGCTCCTATCTCTTCGTCCTCCTTCCCAGATTCCCCCTCTTCCTTCATCATTGAACTGGTCATCAAAACCCAAAATGTAAAACCCAAGGCAAGCAAAGCGCGTCGCGGATCTCCCCCTGTAAAGTTTTCATATTTTTACTTCTCTCTCTCCCTCCGAATTGAACAAAATCAAAAGCTGCCTAAATACCATCCCTCTCCCCAAAGTGTCGCAAATATGTCGAAGAAGTCAAACAGGGACACGAGTCCCCGCAAAAAAGTCCAGCCAGCATGACCATGTAGAAACCCACAGCAACGAGTCGTCCCGAACCTCCCAAGCCCGCATGTAGTCGAATGTCATGGACAGGAAGCTTTAAATAAACGCAAAGCAGATGGGGTATCAAGGTAGGTAGGTGAGGTTGTGTGTGTATGTCGTTGTGAAAGCAGAACCGCAAGCGGCTCCGTAGGGAAAGAAAAAAGACGGGAGGGAGACTCGGGGTGTCTCTTGTCTTGTTTTCTCGTTGCTGGTGCCAGATGAACGTTTTGTCGAAGGATATGTTGAAAGGGGTGAAGAGCCAAGTTCCAGCCAAAGGTGGTTCTCTCCCCGGGGTCCCCCATCGATGATAATGCTTGACGTAGATCGATGGGAAGCCCCGGGCCTGCCTGATGAACTCGATGTAATAGAAATTACGAAAACAATTCGTAAGGGTGGGTAAAAAGGGGGAGGCGCTGGCGAAAGAATAAATGTGTCGAAGAACTCCGGTGAATTTTGTGTGTTCGTGAGATGTTCCTCTTCCGTGTTGCCCCCAAGGGTTGGCGTCGTTTCCTCATGGCAGAAATTGTTGTCTCGTTTCCGAAGTGAAGAAATGTGCCCTTGCTGCTATCGCCGAATAAAGGTTTTGATAACAAAAGAAATGGTTGGACTGATGCTCGCATCGGAGAGTGCGGTTGTTGACATTGAAAGGGGGACGGTGACAAGTCCCCCTATATGTCCGTAGTCGGACCCTCATCTCCTCCTCCCCCCTACTCCCGCCGCGTGTGACGCGCCTAGAGAAGAGCAGCGGCAGCAACACCGGCAACGGCAACCATGGCGAGGCGGGCGGCCTCGAGGCCGGAGGCGCCACCGGTGGACGCGGGCGCGAGCGGTGCTGTCGTCGTGGGCTTGAAGCCGGCGCTGGGGGTGGTAAGGACAACAGAGGTGTTACTGCCAGCGCTTACCGTCTCGACGGCGGCGCGTTGGAGGGTGATGGTCTTGGTGAGAGTCTCGTAGCTGGTGCAGGTGGTGGTGGAGAGAGACTCGGAAGGGTTCGCAACTGCCACAAGGGGCAGAAGCAAGGAGGCGAGTATCGCTGAGAGCTGCATTGTGATATCTGAGGGATGCGATGTTGTTTGAAGTGATGTTGCGCGCAAATCGTAGGGTGGGTCGTCGTCGTCGTGTCAACTCCCAAATTCCTGTCTCTTTCTGGTTCCTGATCTCGTGCCTGTCGTTGTGTGGGGACGTTCAAGTGCGCAGAATCGATATCGATCGCTCAGTGAAAGAATGACGGACTGAATACTTCGAGTACTCAAGGTCGGATAGGGTAGACTTTGCCAACGAAGCCTGTGGGTGGAGAGAGATGGTGTCCGTGAAAGTGAAGGTGCGAGAACTCAGAGTCAAAAGCAGAGGAGGAGCAAGGGAAGGAAGCCTACGATATCTGGGGGGGCGCCAGCGCAAATGAGATGAACTCGCGCCAAGGTGCTGGCACCCACTCAAGTCACAAGAGAGGGCGACTGGGGTATTGCGCGCAGTGGAACAACGGTACGTACCCTTGCACCTTGCCCCACCCCCGATTAGGGCGCCACGAGAATCCTGGCTGTGTGGTACCTGCGTCCCCTTGTCTGACAGGGATCATTTCGACTTCGTCGCAACTTCTGCGACTCCCGCTACACCACGCCTGCAAACGGCGGCAACCCGACGATGAGCGGTAAAACGGCCCAACAACAAGGCCCAAGGCTGTCGACGTCGGCTTCCAGCAAACAGTCACCAGCGAGGCGGATGAAGGGACTGTCAGAGGTAGATGGTACATAGCCCCGAAGTAAATTGGCCGCCGTGCAGCTTGGCCACGAGGAATCGCGGTCGGTAGACTGCACTTCATTTACAGTTTCAGGCGGGAGATTACAGGTCCGATTTCAGGCACCATATTGCCCGGTTCGCCTGCCCTCACCGAACAAATTTGGCGGTCTTGTCTGCCAAAAATCAACTGAAGAAGTCTTCCACAGCCACCCGTCGTCGAATTCATCCAGAATCCTCTTTCCTCAGCTGACGATTTGAGATGTGCGCACATCTGACTGGTGACGCTATTTGCGGCGCCATAAGGATCGCATCTCTGAGGCTGGCCAATCTTGGCTCCGTCGCCCACGCCGCCGGCAGTCAATTTCGCAGGCGACGCTCTCATCACCGCGCAGCGCAGCACTCATTCTCGTCGCGCGTCGCTTGAGGGGGTTGCGAAAAGTCTGGGCGAGCTCTCAGGCGAAAATCGCGCCTGCTCGAAATTTCGCAATTTGCCATGGCGCAGGGGTCCCTTTCGAGATCGCCCCGAGTTGATTGGCCAGCTCGGCACGGTACCTGAGACTGGGACCCGTGCGGTCGCAACCCCAACGCTGTTCCTGCGTCAAAGTCCGGCCCGTGCGTGATTGAGCGCCGCACTTAACCCGCGAGGGAAACACCCCAGAAGCGAACGTTGTCGGTGCCCCAGCGACGCCCGTGATTTTGATAAAAAGCGGCGTTTGCCTGGGGTTGCGTGTGGCCCTTGCCCTCCTCCTTTTCCCTGCTGGCCATTTCGCGATGTCGCGATGGCTGTCGACATCGGCATCTGCCGCGGTGTTTGCCGGACGTCGTTTGCCAGGTGTTTGCGGGGAGAGACAAGCGGCCCCTGGATTTGTGGTGCCATGTGTCCGACATGGCCGGTCTTACCCCACGTTGAAGGACGACGTGTTGAGCGTTTGGTGTCTTGCGCAACGGCGGAGCATCAATTCTGACAAGGCATCATCGCAAAAAGGGTAGCTGGCGATAAGGCTCTCTCAGTTGACAATTTGAAATCGCCGAATGTGGCAATGACGATGTCGCTATCTTTGGTTGACAGAACGCCACAATCCTTCCAGCACGGATGGGGGAAGGCGACCGGCATAACGGTGAGCCAATTAAGGAAACGCCCAGCCCAGACCGCGACGGCGACGACGGTGAGGCTTCGGGATGGCGCCCTGCGCCTCGCCGTCATCCTCGTCATCCTCGCTGGCCCGTGGCTTCTCTGACCTTCTCTGCGGCTGCGGTGCCACGGTTGCGAAGCATCAAGCCGTCTCGCTTGCGGGGAGTCGAAACAGCAAAAGAATTGGGCAATCTTCGCTTCCATCCCCATGAGCCAACAGCGGCGCATCACTCCCGAGTTTCCGCCCACCAACGAGCCCAAGACGGGCAGGCGAGATGGCACGGCGTCGAGAAATTTTGCGAGTGTAACCTTCTTTTGCAACCCAGACCTGATGAACTCCTTACCAAAGTAAAACGCCCCAAAGGTTGTGGTCTGGGCATGAAGGGCACCAGCGTTTGTTCTACCCGACCGACTTCTGTTTCAGGCGCGGCGACGGGCGGTTCAGCACGGGGAGCGAAGTCACGCTGGTCGACCCATTTCGGGACCTCAATTGCCGGCCCTTATGAGCGGGTGTTAAGACAGTCGGGGTTGCAGGTTGACACCGACCAGCTGGGCCGCTTCAACCTGCTTGCGTTCGCTCCCAGTAAATGGGGTTTGCCGTTGGAGTTTTGCCGTCATTGTTTCGATCTTCGCTGGCCGAAAAAAGGGGACCCGGTGACGTACAATTATCCTTTTCCCCGGATCAACCCGTTATGTCCCTCATTGATCAAATGACGCCGATCAAGAGTCTCCCGGCTGTAAAGGGATCAGCCGGGAGGAAGGGCTTGGCGAAAGATCAACTCGCGGGTTGTAGCTAATTCTGACTCCCGCTTGCCTGACGGTGACTGCGTTGACAATGCTCCGTTGAAGCCTCGAATGGATTTATGCGAAAGGAGGCGCAGAATTATCAAGGTCGCTGCCGGCCGTGTTTGGGATCATGGAGTGAGGACGTCCCTATGGCCTGAGAGGAGCACAGCAATCAGGCTGGATAACTGTCGCTCGAATAACAAGGGGGCGTCTTCATCCTCCTGGCTGATGAGGAACCGAGGAGGATTCGTCAAGCTAAAGGAACTGCTTTGGCGAGTTCTTCCTGCTGTTGGTCTCAGTATGTTGAAGTCAGCTTCTCAGATTCTGCCCCGTCCCTGTTTTCGGGGCTCTGCCCTCTGCTCTTTGCCGCTGAGTTCACTGACATGAGACGTTGGGTGAGAAAACGGCGCCTGTTGTTCTGCTCGCTAGGAACTGACGCCCAGCAGCCGTAGCTCAACTTGACTCTGCTTCGACTGTGATTATCAGAACACCGCATAGACTGACAGCTCTGTGTCATCGCGGACCCAAGAGATCCGGGAACGCAGGACGCCTAATGAGATTGTGTAAGTAATAGTGAGGTCCAAACCCCGTCTTGAGCTCTTGTCCTCGCCTTACAAGCGCCCTCCACAATGTGCTGTGCTCGTGTACACTGGGTATTTTCCCGCCCTCGAGATATGCCTTTGGCAAAGCAGATACAAATCCAGCAAAACGCCGCTAAATGCCTCCCAACCTGAACGCCGCCTGAATGCTTTGCAAATTCCAACGTGATAACCTCAACGGTCGATCGGTAACCCGGTCTTTTGCAAACACCAGCAGCCTCCCCTCCGTCGTAAAACTTCAAGGGTCCCCCAGCTTTTAAGATACCGAGCCTTCAGCTCGCTCCTCGCAACGGTGCAGGCATAGTCCCACAGCATAGCCCCTCACTTCTTCCAGCGAATCCCAACCTCAGCCACGCTTAGTTTCCTGACGCGGACCCCATCCTCCTCATCTGCATCCTCGTCCATTACAATATCGTCAATAGCCTTGACCGACCTTGTCCGGAAAAGCACCAGCAGCTCCTTGTTTGTCCTGCGAAAGTGTAAGCCAACCTCCAGCGCCTTCTCAATCGCCTTGCCCGAAGCAAGAAGCACCACATCATCCAGGCAGTCCCCCACCGGCCCGGTCGGCTCCTCCTTGTTCTTCCCCTCGCGCACTCCCATAGCCGCAATCCTTTCTGTCAACGCAAGGCCCCTCGTCTTTTGCGGGCCAGTGTCAAGGACCGTGTTGACTCGTTTTACCGTTGTCGCGAAGGGGGTCTTGGCTGTCACTTTGATGACGACGGTATGAGGCGCGCGGGGTGGGGCAACATAGCCATCGAGATCGGGAGTCGGAGAGGGGGGATTTACGCTTGAGCGCGTGGAGAGACGAAAGGAAGGGGTCGCTTGGAGAGGGCGTTTGTGGATTTTGGAGCCTGGGTCTGTCAGCTACAACTTTCTGCGCGTGGGCCAGGATGCGCGTACCTTTGCGGAGAGGGCCCATTTTGCTATCAATACGGTTGATGAGTGCGCCGGGTTTGGGCTCGGCGTTCCTTGTGGCAGCCATGGTAGCGGCGCAGTTCTCGGCGGTTTTGTTGATAGGTTTGTGACTCCTTGAGCGCGCCGAGAAAGTGGAATGCGCCGGGTCAAAAAAAGCGGGCGCACTTTGTGAAAAATACAACACCACAAAGCCGTTATAGAAAGACTCTGTTTGAGACAGTAGTTTGACTCTGATCGCCGTTGGTAGAGTTCGGGTGAGCGCCGGCGTTGGCGTTGTTGGAATGCTGTTCTCTTTGCTCACCGAAGGAAAGTTGAAGGTGGGGTCGGCGCCGTCCAGTTTCCCCAGAAAGCCAAGACTTTACTAGCTCACCGCCTTCCGTCTTGGGACAAGGCTGACAGGGGAGCTCCCCACGTCATTCGACGAGGAGTGTCTGTGTCGCAGTTTGGGTGCAGTTCACCATTGAATCAAGTGACACCCTCGCCATGGGATCATCATCATCAAAAAAGAACAAGGACCGCATCCTGTCCATACTCAACCATCCTCCCAAACGGCTTACGGGCCCGAAATTGCTCTATGAGCTATTGCAGCGCAGTTCCGTGGAGGAGGGGGCGCCAGCTGTCGACTTCTTCGCAGGTTGGGCCTGCCAATTTCGGCACCCCAAAACACCCTCGATAAGTGTTTTTTGGTGGGGCATATGTACCCCTCGAAGTCTACACTGTACACTGACCGTGCACACCACTGTGACGCAACTGAAGCACCAGGATCCAGGGCTCCCGGCAGCAGAGCAGAGAAGCAAAACTAGTATTTACGTCGGCCATGCCGCTGTGTCTCCTACACTCTCCGAGATCAGCTTGAGGCGTGTTATTTATTGCGAGAGTGTGTTTCAATGGTGGACGGTACAGACTTATTCAAGACTCAACGCCGCAGCCGAGCCTAGCTAACGAGCTTTATCCTCGTTTTGGGTACTTTTGAGTTTTTTCGATCAATGGGGTTATGTGCAAAGGAGGTATCGCTAGCTGCAACAAAGTCGTCTTCACCCCCTAACTGTAGGGCCAGGCTGCGAGTGTTGTGTGCACTTGGTTGGCTGCCTTATTATGTTATGGTCCAGGATTGGTGTCAAATTTGGCAAACCGTAATGCTGGAAAGGCTATATCTGGCCTGGCCATTACTGCGGCGTATAGAATTGATCCAATCTTCTGCTGGTAAGTTGTAACTGACCGAGCTTAGGCGCTGCAGCCGTAAGGCAGTAATTCTATCGAAGCCATTGACACCTTGGCCTTTGTGGTAGGCTACGTGTGTCAAGAGCGATTGGAAGGAAGGAGCGGCTTCTGGAACAGAGGCCTGGATTGCTGAACCTGGGGGTCCGGACTCTAGCTCCACGAGGATAGTTGGCTTTCGGAGCGTAACCCCGGTAGCGGTTGCGAGGGGAGAGCCTGTCAGAAAGATCAGAAGTGGCCACAGCCGCACAATAGACTTGCCACAACCAAGAACCATAAATAAGGAGCCCTCTGGCAAAACCAGAGAGCCAGACAAGCAACGCAATCAAGCAGTTGCAACCCCCATTAATTCCACAGAATCCAGTGTGCAGTGTTTCTGACATCAACAAAGGGCCGCTTTCTTTGGCTACAACATACCTTCTTAGACAGTGCTCGAGATGCAGACCTAAATGAATTATTATTTCAAAATATTGGGTTTTGGGAAACATGTTAAAAACTGATGCAACGCTTGGTCATGAAAGTGATTGTACTAGTCGACAAGACCAGCCTCTGCTGGGTGTAGGAAGCTTGCACATGAATGTCCGCAACATGTTATGTTCTAAGGATGTAACCCCCCATTATGCCGAAGAATTCATCGAATCACTCAGTCCGGCAGAATATGTGTCACTGGGGGTTGGTCAATCATGCAGGTGGGGAAAACAACACCGGGGCACGGATGGAGAAAAGTTTGTTCAAGACTCCCAAATCGTAGAATACTATTGTATTGTCCACTGCAAAATATCCCAACCCATAGCTGCCCAAACCGTGTACCTATGCCTTCAGTGGAGGTGTCCCCAAACGTATGCAATGTGATTCCGAACGTGAAATAGGATGGGTATAAACGTCTGATAATACATCAACGCATGAAGGGACACTGGGTGCCCTCAGAAAGAGGGCTGAGGACGGCGAATGAGCATGTGCTCCAAACCTATATCAAAGGCTGATAAATATGGATTCAATCCATGTATCTCTGAGATCCTGGACCCTTTTCATCGTCTCAATCTTGTCATTGGGAAACCATCCATTCGGGTACCTAGTCGTCGTTTTGCAACCACTAATTCCCAGCCGCGACTTGGAAGGCAATCTGTATGAGATCGGACGAAGAACCATTGGCGCCGTCCTCATCTCGACGTTCGTTGGGTCGGCCGTTGCCTCCTCGGCTCTCAATGTCATCATGGCGACCCTCGCGACCCCCATCATCGCTGCTGCCGTCGCCATCTTCGCTTTCAGCCGAGTTAAGTATACTGCGCTCAGCGTTCAGGATGCCTGCAACGATGGGACAGCATGCGACGGCGGTGAATTCATCGAACAAGAGGAAGTCGCTCGGAAGGAGCTGCTTCGCCCTGCTCTGTCCTGTCATCCAAATGGAACAGAAGACCTGAAGCTTGTGGGAAGTCGTTGAGCAGAGCAACTACTTTGCACGCTGAAGCCATAGCTACACCAGGCTATCGGTTCGAAGCGCAACACTTCAACGATGTGATCGGTTCTCCTGACAGTGGAACGCCAGGTGTTGGCTTGGATTCTCCGAAAACTCAAACCGTCCCCAAGTTTCGGATGAGATGTCTGTTTACCACGCTCGAGGGCAACCCATCGTCTGTGGAAGGGGAGGAAACTAGTACCGCCTCGACCACGCCAAAGGATTCGAGCCCCGCATCATCCCAGGCAGAACAAGAGATAAGACAAGAGAATCCGAGCCGAGGTCGACAAAAAGAAGTTTGCTCTTCCGACCACCTTGTGGACGCGACTGTTGCAGAGCTACCGGAGCGAACATCATCATACAATCCCTCGCCGCAACCTACACAGCTCTCTCTTGACGGGAAAGCCATTTTCCACGACATTACATTCCGCTCTAAGCACGGCCACAAGCCCCATGTCCCCCTTCTATCACAGCCACCTAGACTATCGCCCTCCCACCAGCTTCCATTCCACATAGTCGCGATAAGTGCCATCATGGGGACGGTCGACTTGATCAGTCTTCCCTTCGGGTGCGTCTTGACAATCACGATCGTCAGCTCCCACCGCCCTGACAATGGCTGGTTGATGGGCCTGCCTTTGATGGAGCAAATACCGCAGAGTTTCATCCATCCTTCTCCGCTCGTCGTGCTACTTCAGTACATAATCTGGTCCTTGATTGCGATCCTTCATATCCTTCGAAGCCCTCGATACTGGCCTGAGTGTGGCCTTGTCGCCAATGCCATTTCCATTGCAGTTGGCGGGTGGTTTGGATTGAGAGCAATGGCTGAATCGCTCTTGTTCACTGCATTTCTCAGTCTTCTGGTTGCAAAGGCTATCGAGTGGGTGTCAAAGAACCGGGATGCATCCGCAGGAGGAACCCTGCCACTGTCAGAGCAAGATTGTAAGTCATGTATCCCAGCTGCGACATGATACAAGCATGAATCTTCCACACCTCTGGACCTCACACGATCTTGCTGCGGGTAGTCCTGGGATGAAGGGTGCAGAAGTGGTGCGCTCAGCCCTTGGCGGTTGGGAAGATCAAGGGGTGATGCTCGATTGCGCAGGACGCCCTGATGTTTTGTTTAGCGTCAAGGAGGGTTCATCAGGTACTATTTGTAGGTAGAAGTCGAGGCCTCATCGCATCGTACCCAAACCCCATTCTACTGCAACGGCAACTTTTCGATTCGCCGCTAAAACCACGAGGAACGCTATTGAAAGGGAGATGAGAGCCATGGCTAGAAACTAACCAATAAACTAAATTTACACCATTCTACACACCCCTTTCTACCTCCTGCCCTTGCCCGCCAAACTCTCTGCGCTAGTTACAGCTGGAGAATGGTAGTTGGATGCGGAGATTACGGTAGTCTATAACTATCCACCCCATGCCTCGTCCTCCTGAACCATACTCGTTGGGCCGTATCCTAGATGCTGACTTCTAGGAACGAGTTAGAGAGAGAGAGAACGCGTAAGGGTCGAGTCCGGACTGGAACCTCACGCCCCTGAACGTGGCGGTCGAGTCTCGGATCCTTCCCATGCCGGCCCCAGAGTGTGTCCCTCGGATCCAAGTCACAGGTTTTCTCACATATGGGGAAAGTATGGCATACCAAGTCCCAGTTTAGGGCTACAATATCGTCTGTTTGGATGATGAAAAGGTCTTGGTCGGGGAAGACAGCGACGTTGCACGGTCTGGAGTTTTCCGAGGTTGCATCCGTGACCATCGGTATTTCCCAAACGCGTCTGTCGACAAAGCTCTATTTTTTTTGTCGTCGTGCTGGACCCTGGAACTCCTTCTCGATAATTCGCCTCGACTCCTTGCAGGCTAACCAGAGACTGCCGTCGATCATGTAGCTTGACATAATGTTGAGCGTCCATGAGATCGGGGCTGCTGCCTGTGCGGTTGAGCTGGAGTCAACACCCCTTGGAAGGCATCGCGGCGCGGCAAGGCACGATTCTAGCTTCTCTATCTACAACGGCGGGGAATCGCCATGGGATATTTCGTGCTCTGGGCTGCTGTGCTCTGGATCAGCGGCGTTGTAAGCTCGAAAGACGTGTGCTCCTGGGAGAGCCGGTCGAATGGCGAGCCTCCAGATCCGGTTTCATTGGGAGAAAGGGATGTCGACTCCTTCCATTGAAGCTATCAAGGCAGCTAGGTCGGGTTGCCCGCTCTGGGCGTGAACGGTCGGCTCGGTCGTGTTGGCCGCTGCTGGGGTCACGCTTCGCAAGGATGCCTTGTCCTTGGTCTCCACTCGTTTATGCCTGGGTCCCAAAGTTCGCAGCGTTACATTGGCAGCAGTTTCTGCCCCTTATCCCAGACTAGCTAGTATAGCCTCAAAGCCAGACATTAGTAGTCCTATTAGCCCGCAAGCTGCGCAGCTCAGCTTGGCGGCGGTTCGCCTGACCTACCTACCCTCGATAGTACGCGTTATTAAATCGAAGTGCTCGCTGAGACGTCAGCTTTCTACCACCAGCCCGCGGATCTCAAACTCGGTCAAAGGTACGTCCTAACGCAGCAAATAGAGAGAGTTACAGGTAAAATTCGAAAGACTTGCAAGACTCGTGCCGACGAGTTTGGTCCGTCCCACCAATGCCGGCGTCGAGAGTGGCGGGCCGTATTGCGTTGCATTACGTTGTGCGTCTGAGCTTGAGTGTGGCATTTTTGCCATTGGTTAGCATACGCGAAGCCAGAGGGAATGAAAGGAGTAGGAGGAAAGGCAGAACCGTAGCGAGAGGGGGCGAGGGACGAGGTCATGAAAGTATTGTCAAAAGGTTGACCTCGCGGCCCAACAGCTGGCGCGCGGCACTGGAATTGAGGGGACAAATATAGGGTCCGTGCACCTGGCAAATGATTGGAGGATGCCGAGGCCAGGCGAAGCGCGGCCGACCAGTCAAAAACGGCAGCCCCGACAGTGACGTAGGAATTCCAGTGGTCAATGTCTCCCAACAGCTGATCGCTCATCGCAGCTTCGCGATTTTCGAGCATCCAACAAAACACCTCTCAAACAATCAATGGCCCCGCCCTGAATGCAATAACTATCTAGACCTACGAATCTGCCACCATGTCCGTCGCAATCTGGCCCCCAATCACCCCCTCGGCCCTCGAAACCGCCATCTCAACCTCCCAAGTCCGTTCCCACTCCCCTCCTTCTCGCCCATCGCTAACGTCCCCTCTCCAGTCCCGCGAAGTAACCTGGTTCCTCGAATCCCTCAAGCCAACTCTCGACACCCTCAAACACATCCTTCTCGACTCGTACGCCCTCCTAGCCCCCATCGACCCAGGCTCAACCCTCGTAATCTCGACCCCCCGCGCCGAAACCGCCAAAGGCACGATAACCCGCGTAGGCACCCGCATCGTCCGCGGAACCCTCAACCTACGCCTGCGCACCCTCCCACCACAAACCCTAAACATTTCCCCATCCCATCCAATCCACCTCGCGCCGCTCGTCTCCCTCCACACGCTCCTCACACACTCGATCGACCTCCTCACACTAACCCTCGACAACCTCTCCCCATCCTCCCCCGAAACCCCGGCCTTCCTGGCCGCCCAACTCCGCCTCCTCTCCCACTCCATATCCGAAGCTTCGTCCCTACTCAAGGGTCCGCCCCTGACTGAATCCGACCCAACGTGGACGACGCGCTCCGTGGCGTCTTCGCATTTCCTCCCTCCCGGTCCACATCCCGCTGGCGTGAACGGGGTACCGGCGCTAAGTGTGCTTTTTGGGATACAAGATGGGTGTCTGGTTCTCTGGCTACGGAGTTTGGAACCAGCCGATGCGCCAGTGAATTTCGGGACTAAACTGGCACTGGCAATTGGCACGACGAGACGGTTGGAGCACGATGAGACAGACAAGATGTTTGGATTTTGTTGTGCGGAGGGGGAGAGTCACATGCCGGGGCTGGTTAGGCATGGTAGTTTCAATCCTGGGGAGCATGCGCATGCGCATCCGAGGGGGAAGGAGGTGGATGTCTTTGTGAGGGAGAAGGTCAGAGTGGAAACGGCTGATCCTAGTTTGTTGAGCCTTGCGAGTAAACTGACAGCGTTGGGGAATACGCTGAGCGTTGTGAGGAGGAATCTGGCGGCGGTGATGGGGGAGGAGGTAGAGGACTAGTGGTGCTGTACCTGGTTTGGGGGTCTTGATGGGGTTGCTGAGGGGCATTCATCGGCTTTGGATCACGGCGTTAAGGGTTGTTTTGGTCATTGCACGGTTTTATGATGCATGGGATGAGAAAATCTCCCAGATGAATTTCAGATGGAATTTACAGGCGACACCAAAGCGGGTGGCTACAATACAAAGAGCAATGCTACCGATCTTTGCGCCTTCAACCTCCAAACAAATCGTCTGTCCTGCATGTACATGTCTGTCTTCAAAGCCTCTGTAATCGCCTCGTCTCGCTGTCTGTCTTCGTAGCCTTGGTAGTCGTCTTGTCTCGTTTCGGATTCTCGGGTCGCCTAGGCCACTGGTGACCAGGGCATGGGGATCAGGATCCGGCTCTTCATCTCCTGGATCAGGGGAACCGTCTTGTGCACCGTCTCGGCCCAGCCTTCTATGCCCCAGCTCTTCTCACGGCGGATCTTGCGCTCCTCCAAGTCGGCGAATTGCCACAGATGGTGCACCGTGTTAAGGTCACCAATCTGAACGAACCACGCGCCCACGCCCTCCATCACCTCGCGTCTGGCTTTGAGGCCGCGGCGCCAGTGTGTCTCCCACTCGAGAAGGTTGCCGGGGTGCAGAGTGTATGATCGAAGCTCAAAGAGGCCGCCGAGTTGGCGGGGGGGTGTCGTAGGCCAGAAGCTGAATTCCTGCATCAACGAGCTGTTCTTGCCTTTGATCAGGCTCCTGAGCTTCTGATCAAACTTGGGATAGTCGGGGTGCTGCGAGATGGCGTGGAGAGAAGCATGGTACCCTTGATACCGCTGATACTCCCAGATGTGGACTACAATGCCAATTGTTAGCTAAGCCGGCAAGAAGAGAGACCAAGACTTACCGAACGTGTCGCAATCGCCCACCTCGGTCCGCCAGCTCCCAACCAGGTGAACCTTATTCTCTGGCATGCTCGCCATACGGGGATACCAATTGCCGACGAGGTCGACATACTCCTCCACGCACTCGGGCTTGACCTCGTGGAAGACAATCGAGTGCACATACTTGCCGCGGGCAAGCACTTGACTGAAGCTGGCCTCGATCTGGGCATCCATCTCGCGGCCCTCCTTGGTGCCGTAGATGAGGTTCGTCAGCGGGCCCGCCTTGCGAGCCGGCTCATTCTCGGCCACCTTGGCCGCGCTTCCTGCGCTCGCAGCTGTGCTTAGCTTTCCGAGGCCATGGGCACTGCGGACATCTGGCGAGGGGTAGGACGAGGACAACGCACTGGCTTCTCTCTGTTTCTGTGCCTCCGCAAGCTGCTCCCGAAACACCTTCTGCCGGCTGATGAACTTGTCGTGCTGCTCCGGTTCGATATCGCCAAGCGAAGGGATGTGCTTCCGGGCCGCCAGCGACGTGCTGAAAGTCCGCACCGGAAGAGTGCGGACGGCCACGCCTGTCGCGATGCGGCGGGACAGCATGGCTGGGCTGAGGTCGGGGAAGGCTCGCTTCGAGGGAATGAGGGGTTGGCGGTGTTGGGCTTGCGTCGCAGCGAGACGACGGGTTGCCGCGGGGAAAGTCTCGAGTTTATCGAGAACGGCAATTGCGACCGACGACAAAGGAATCGGACGATGGTTTCGATGTTGGACGATCAAAGAGCCAGCTCGTACGAGGTTGCGTCGTCGGACGAAGCTTCTTCTTGAACTGAACACGGAGCGGAGCAGGAGGGCAGCAGCAGCACGGCAGAAGGGCGATGTTTCTCTGGATTCCGTTTCGGGCAGCTTGTGCAGGGCAATATCGCGGCAGAGAGGAGGCCAGGTACGAACGGCACAACGCTGAGGAGAGACGAGGGGACGAGGCCGGGAAGGAAGAATCGAGGAGGAGGGGAGGAACGCGGGTTAATTGGGCAAACGGTGCAGCTTGCCTGTCACCCCGCACTTTTGGAAGGAGGACGACGGTTGAGCGAAGCGGACCAGGCGACGGCGGCGATTGAACAGCGCGGAGGCGCGAAGCTTTGGCCAAGCGCCGCTGCAGCCCAGACCAAGCGTGCGTGCGGGGAATGATGTCACAGCGTGTTGGGCGGTCGCCTGGAGAAACGTTACCGCGTGATCCGTTTTCTGCCTAGCTTCTCAGGCGCCAACAACCCCGGCAAGCAAGCGAAGCGTGACTTTCGGAAAATCGGAACAGCGAAAACCGCTCGTCCGGCTGACTCGAATCTTCCCTCGACCATCATAAAGCTTTCCAACCTCCCATCCGAATTTTCCTCCGGTCACCGTCAAGATGTCTTGGTTCGGTGTCACCCCGCTCAAGAAGTTCCCGGCGCCTGTGTGTACGTCAATTGACTGCTCAGCTGCAGCGGAAACGCGGTCATGGTGATGTCGCTGACTCTTGCCAACAGTGCGGCCGCTGGCTCCCTTCTTCGCCGCTGGTATGTCGTGACGGCTACCCGATTGATCTTAATCAGGTCAATTGATTGCTTGGTCGTCGCCCACTAACCTGTGCAGGCCTGGTGATTGCCTACGGCGTCAACGCCGCCCAGAATGCCATGATGCAGGGTATGCTCGCGACGTCGCCAGCTCCGCCTGACTCGACACTGACCATGTACAACAGGCTCCGAGTTCAAGAACGACCCCAGGAACCCCAACGCGAAGGCCCAGGCCCACTAAGGTGGTTGTGCCGAGGGTGGCGGGATGACGAACCGAGACGAGAGCCGTTGCGCGTTATTTCCTTGATCGATTCCCCGAGCTCGTCACGATGGCGGCGTTGTATCATAGAGCGACAGGCGACATCAATTGAGCTGTCCACTGATGCGTTCCGTTTGCGACCCT
Organism: Cercophora sp. LCS_1; assembly: GCA_036250225.1. Lineage (NCBI taxonomy): Eukaryota > Fungi > Ascomycota > Sordariomycetes > Sordariales > Lasiosphaeriaceae > Cercophora > Cercophora sp. LCS_1. The sequence goes on from JAPZLL010000024.1 coordinate 277,870, forward strand.
TGTGTGTTTTGTTAGTTGCGATGGGGGGACTGGGGGATACGAGCTGAGGCGAGAGCCGATGCGTTTGCCAGCAAAACATGTTGATTCTTCAATGTGTTATCGACCTTCACGGCCACACTCTCGATTGGTGTGGAGGTTTTCGCTCTGGCATAGATTAAAACTCGACCCATTGCTGGGCGCCCGCGTTGAGACTACGTTTTGCTGGTCACAGATACGTTGGGAATCAGTAGAGGTCACAATTCAAGGGACGTTGGTTTTGGTTTATGCGCTTGTGGCCCTGGAGCAAGAGGGCTTGCTTCCGATTGTGATTCCTATGCTCGCTGTGTTTCTTGATGCAGGCCTTGATATCCCATCCAGATTCCACGCTGTCTTGTTGCTTGGCCTCCATTTGTTTTGCTCGTGGCGGTTCTCTACGGACTGCTGTTTTGCCTCGTAATCCTCAAACAAAAAGCTTGACTCTCATCCCAACCTCGTGCCTATTTCCCCTTCGTTCTCAGAGATGTCCGGTGGTGCTTGTGCGTTATCAGCCTGATGTTGACATTTCGCCCCAAAGGCGCGCCCCACTCCGAAAGCCGGACGAGCCCGAGATTTCTGAGCTTCACGCACGCCGGCCACGCCGAACTACCGCTTCTGATAAACCTCATGCTCGCACCGCCACGTATCACCCTGGTCTTCAAGCAATTCTCACCCTTCAAACCCACCAAACAAATATTTTTCTCGCTGCTCAAAATGTCAACCGAATCATCAACACCCGCGACCTCGGAACCCCCTTCAGCATGCTCAACCCCCGCCCCGCCTTCAAAGGCCAACCCCAAAAATAAACAAGCCCAAAACCGGCCCCCTAAACCCCCTCCCCCGCCAAAGAAAACAATCCGCATCCTCATGCTCCACGGCTACACCCAATCCGGCCCGCTCTTTCGCGCAAAAACGCGCGCGTTGGAAAAGTTGCTCGTCAAATCCCTCGCCCCGCTCAACCTTGTACCTGCACTCATCTACCCCACTGCGCCGAACCGGCTTTCTCCACATGATATCCCCGGCTTCGAAGCCTCAGAGGAGAAATCCGACGAAGAGACAGACGCGTGGGCTTGGTTCCGCAAGGACGAAGCGACCGGGAGCTATAGGCTGCTAGAAGAAGGGATGGATCGGATCAGTGAGACGATCAAGGCCGAGGGGGGGGTTGATGGCGTGGTTGGGTTCAGTCAGGGCGGGTGTATGGCTGCCATGGTTGCTTCGGCGCTGGAAAAGGGGAGGGAGGTGCCCTCTGGGTGGGGGGAGAGGTTGAGGGAGGCGAACGGAGGGAGGGAGATGAAGTTTGCGGTGGTTTATAGTGGGTTTTGGGCGGTACCCGCGGATTTGGCGTGGTTGTGGGAGCCGAAAGTCAAGACGCCTACACTGCATTTCATTGGAGGGTTGGATACGGTCGTGGAGGAGAGCAGGTGTAGGGGGCTGGTGGAACGGTGTGAGGACGCGGTGGCTGTGGTGCATCCCGGGGGTCATTATGTGCCTATCAGCAAGGAGTGGGTTGGGGTGTTGGCGGGATTTGTGAGGAAGTATGTCGAGGAAGAGAAGAACTAGGATGAGACGACTATGGAGAGAACATGTACATGGTTCCCCTCATGTTTAAGCGCCTCCGGCACGGCGGGCGTTGATGACGCTCGCGGGGGGGACTTCGCCTTGCTGCGAGGCGGTATCCGGGACAGACTCGGGAGCGTAGTAGTCGCTGCCCTTGTACATGCTTCGTTTGGAACCTCGAGACGGGAGCTCCTTGTGGCTGGTCTCTGGGCGACCCAGGTTCACCTCGCCTGCACGACGACCACGTTCCATTGCCTCGCTCGCCTTGGGTGCTTCGTCTTCCATCGGGTACGGCTGTTCGTCCATGGGGAGGAGGTTGGGGCGGCTCTTGTCGACGGTCTCGCTCACCAGCTTGCGCGGGTCTTTGCCCCATTTCTTGATGATGCTCTCGTCCATGCCGCCTGGGTTGTGCTGGTAGATATGCGCCATCTTGTCCTCCGGGCCGCCGATGCCTTCGTAGGCGTGGCCGTGGATGAAGCTAGGTCTCGTCAGAGCTAAGTTGTAGGCGGATGGATGGATCTTACCGTCCGTGATCATCAATATCTCCACCCTCGTCGGGAGGCATGCGGCGGTCGTAGCCCGCGCTGGTTACAAGATCGTCGCCATACTTGACCTGGGCGCCGGGGAACTTGCTGACCAAAGTGTCACTGACGCCGGCGGGCTCATAGTCGGTGGCTCGGTCGCGGCCGCTGCCGGTTTTGGACTCGTAGCTATTGAGGTCTTGCTCGGCTTGTCGAGCGATTCTGTCGAGGGTTTCTTTGTCAGGGGAGGACATGACGGGCAGGCTGTCGATGGATTGAGGGATGGGCTTACTTCCTGCAGATGCAGCCTCTAGGTTGAGCGTAAATCAAGAAGTCGGCGTTTATGTAGCAATGAGGTATCAATTGACGAGCCCTGGCGTCATCGTGAAAAGGACATCATGATGTAAGGCGCGGTAAGGCCCCGCATTTCCGGGGTCCCGCATTTCCGGCTCAAGGATCAATACTGTGCACAATATCTCGAGCTTAACACGACCCTACCGTCCGTATTTAGATATCTAACTGGTAACCACACCCGTTGTGTTCTTGTTGTGGTCTGCGTGGGGCTGCACCAGGCGTGGGCCCACCTTGGGAATAGCTTCATCACACGGATGTGGCGCGCAATTGACCCACCAACGCAAATACCTCTTCAAATAGCTTATTCGAATATTGAATCTAATGCGGTTAGTGAGTCCCGTTAACCTATGACTCCTGTTCCCCGCTGTTGTCGCCAGCCGAACGACAAGCGACGAGCCAGGGTACCCATTAAAGTCTCATTCGTGTGGACGATGCTCGAGGTGGTTGCTGTAAGCGGGTGAAGGTGGTTGGCACCTATTAGGCGTCGTCATGAAATACTGCCGAACACGGAATCTGTTGGCCTTGCCAAGACAACGACCGTTGATGCCCAAAATGCGGCGTGGATGTGATAGGCCTTACTCTTGAGGCTTCTTAACTAGATCCCCCGACTCGGGCCAGCTGCTAGTTACATCCGCGATAGGCCATGCAATTGAAAGCCAGACGTGGGAGACGTCGCTGCATCTGGAGGCACATTTCTACCTAATGGGTTTTCTTGAGTGACGGTCAGGCGTTTCATTGCCTCGTGGGTTGGATTGATCAAGCTGGGTTCCTTGTCTGCCATGCGGGGGTATGTTGGTGAACCCCATTGGCTGCTGGGAAGGGCTGAGCCGCATGTCCGGCACTTCGTTTGCAGGAGGTACCCAGCAGAAAGGACCTTCCACAGCCGCAGTACTTTCACCATCGAGCTACTTGGCATTTCCGGGCGTAGACTCCCAGGCACTTCATCATTATCTTATCGCTAGTCGTTTGTCCATTTCGGTCTTCCGGAACACTCCCTTAGGTGTCAGTTTCACTGCGCCCTTGAATCGGTCAAATCAAGTCGCGATCATGGACGAAGATTCCGGTTATGTTCACGTCTCTGACGCCAGTCTCGATGCTCCATCACGCAGCGGCAGCTCGGAATTCTCGCATTCAGAGCCTGAGCAGTGTGATGACTGCAACGAGCGAGACTCGAGTTAGATCTGCATCCAGTGCGCAAACTCTGTGTTCTGCGAGGAATTCTGGGAGAAACAAATGGCACACCGGGAAGATCAAGTCCGTCGTAACAAAAGGAGCAGGGCAGGACCCACTGTACCGCACGAGAAGGTGTTGGTAGAAGTCCGGGACCGAACGTCCAGAATCTTCAACTCACATCTCCGCCAAGCTGACCCGTCTTACGTCTGGGACTACGGAGCGAAATAGTTTGGGGTCACTCGAGCCAAGAATAGAGCCGGCCAGTTTGTTTTTGGCAGCACAGATCGGTTCGCAGCCCTCATGGACAACGGTTTAATCCTGATTATGCAGAGCAGTTCCCGAGCATTGTTTCATTCATCGGGGATACGGAGGCTGGCAAGAGCACTATTGTCAGCATGCTCATCACCTTCAGGGGTCCCTCAAAGGCCGATGCGACGACGGGATTCTTCCCGTTGCCGGATCCCCCGGTGATTCACGCCCCACAACGGGGGACGTCCAACTGTTCCCAGACCCGGGAACCTAGCGCAATGAGGTGCAGATTCTCTTCGTAGACTGTGAAGGGCTCAACGGCGGCGAGAGAACCCCGAGAGGTCTTGAGCACGAATCTTCGACAACCCCCATTCGAAATTATCGGCGCCGCAAAGAACTCCAATCGGTTGGCCAGAATGGTGGCAGCAGCAAAAGGGAGCAGGTGGTCATGGACCTTTTCCCAAAGTTGCTTTACACATTCTCAGATGTAGTGGTATTCGTGATGAAGGGAGCAAGGTATGAGACCTTTGGTGCCATTCGGGGTTACTCTGACAGCAAAAAAGGAAGCTGGACTGCGTCACCTCAAAACATCTTATCCTATGGGCATAGGCATCGATGGAGAGATCGATAAACCAGGTCGTCAAACCGCACATCATCATCGTCATCAACGCCACTGACATCGGCATGAAAGACGCAGGTTGGAATACGGACCACACGACGAAGACTCTTCTGGGCGACTTGAGCACCGATATTAACGAAGACCCAATGCTAAGGGCTATGGCCGATAGCCTGCACAGCAGAGGAGGCCCTCGGATCGATACAGTTCGCGGTCTCGTCGAGTGTTACTACGCCTCCGTTACCATCATCCCGCATACCTCAGAAGCCTTATTCCGCCAGGATGGACCAACAAGCCGAGTTCCTCTATCGCGCTATCAACCAAAAGTCGATGGAATCGTTCAAGCAGAAGCAAGAGGCAAAGATGGCCATGAATGCTGATCGTATGGAGCGACTTCTTTCTTCCGCATTTGACCATTTTCCACGCTCGATTGACGAACCATTTGACTTTTTGAGCGAAAAAATGCGACGGAACCCCGTTCCAGGAACCTCGGCAGGAAGTATTTTGCTGTTCATTTTGGCTTGCCGCAAAGCCAGCGGTTGCAACGGGGTTGTGAGAGACTCCAAGACACTTTTTGACATGCTTGTCCCTGCCATGGCCTCGTGCGTGTTGATGGGCCTGAAGCGAAATGACCGGGGTGGCCAAGCTAAGGGGTTTCCCCCTTGCCGGTTCTTCGTACACCTCAGAAGGGCTTTCGATGACTTTCGTGATCTGTGGCTGCCCTGCACGCACAAGAGGAGGGGCCGTCGGTGCAGAAATTTCAAGTCCACGCACTCGAAGGGTCACCAAGGAGATGATGGCAAAGTTTTCGGGACCAGCGAGTTTGAGAATGATTTCTAGCATGATTCGTTCTTCAAAGATTGGATTGGAGATATCGAACGCAAACTTCTGTCGCTTTAGGCTCAATTGGAGGACAGCCCTCTGACATCAAAAAGAGGCCAATGATAACGTCCTATCTCGTTCAACACGACTCGGAGCCGACACCCATGGGATCTAGCACGTCAAAGCCAAAGAACGTGCACGCCTCAGAAGAGAATGCCGCTCGTATTTACACGAGCAAGAGAGAATATGCGAAAGCCGAAGAAATATATCGCGACATTCTTGCTGAGAGGACGAAGAAGCTAGAGTTGAACGATCCTGACGTGCTCGACACAATGTCCAGTCTCGCCAACGTGCTCGAAAAGCAGAACAGCACCAATAAGATCGAGGAGGCGGCAAAGATACGCGATGCGATTCGCGAACGAGCCCTACGCAAGACCAGCAAGCCTGCGACCAAGTCGAAGAGGCTCTCAAGTCGCCGATAGCTAGCTTACCACGCATTTATATCCCTCAAGAGGGGTCTCGACGAACACACCGCACACTCAGAGGTACAGCCATGAGCCATTAGAGTGGAGGAGGTACTCATTTAGATACACCTCTCGGAGCAACATTCGTTCCAATTGCTCGCCAAAACTTCAAATTACGCTGGATATGATCCTCGGACCTAGGATTGGGGATTGGGAAGCCAAGATTGACCTCGATAGTTGGAAGTCAGGTTCTTTGCGGGCTGTAAATAATACGTTACGCTATGTTGGGGTTGCGGTGGATGATTAAACGGTTTGGATTTGAGGGCAGCTTCTTTGCCTGGTCTCTTGAGCCTCAACAGCTGCTTTCGTCCGCAAACGACGCGAACGACATGCTCCTGTGATGACTGCAGGGCTACCCTGCAGTCACGCTCCACCTCCTTTCAACGGGCTGGAAGGCGACGAGCTGGGGCACCAATGTCTAACTAGCGACGTACAGTCACAAGCGCCGGACCCTGACAACCCCAGCACAAACGTTGACGCGTCACTAATCGAGAGGCGGTGAACCCCAGGGCAGGCGTCGGATTGCTTCAACACCCCGAACCCTCTGAGCACAGCGGGAGCAGAGGCAGGGACGAAGGTGCGGATTGATCTCCGAACTCGCATTAGGCCCGGCGCTTGTCGGCAATGGCAGGGTCCTTATCTTCGTTCAACTTGTTGCCTTGTTCCTCAGTGACATGACGGCTGGGGACTCAGATGGGATGCAAGGTATCTCTTCTCTCTGGTATGGCTCTTTCGCACCAATCATTCGCCGTCCAGACTCATCAACGTCGACCCCTTCAACTCCCTGACCATTTTGTCCAACGGGCTCTTCTCAAACAGCGACGCCAACAACCCATAGACCACCAAACAGAGAGGAACCTCAACACACAGCAGGCAGAGCCATAACGGCAGAAAAGCAAGTCGGAAGATGCCAAAGACGACGTTGATTGACGTCTTGACACCACCTCGAAGTTTCCACGCCGACCCGGCGCCGCGAGAATCTTCATCTGCATGTGTCTTTTCATCACCCGCACCCATCCCGGCTCCCGATGACCATTCCCGGCCGGACCACCTCGTAGAAAAGAGCCCTGGAAGTAGAAACCGACACGCGAATCTGATTTCGTTGATCGGGAATATGATAAAAAGACAGAGGACCAATCTGGGGAGCGAAAGCTTCGTTCTGCCGTTGCCCTCATGTTTCGTTGCGTCCATGTCGGCCCCGAGCTCGCAAAGTCGACTTTCGATACTCTTCCGCCCATCAACAGCCTCCTTGGGCTCAGGGCGCTCCGGTGAGGGCAAGGTTGGCCTCGGGTTGAGCTTGCTTCGGGTGAGGACCGAGGCTTTGAACGTCTTTGTCAGGTAGCTGAACCTCGTGACGTTGAAGGCGATGAGGAGAAGCGGCACTACGACCGCGGCCGAGATGTAAACTGCTGCTGTTAGTCTGAGTGCGTCAGGGCAAGGGGCGGTCGGTCGTCCGCACATATGTACTGGGATACGAAACCGAGCTCCATGCCGTCTTCAGTCTTGGGAAATTCGGCGATATCGACGGAAAAGACAGCCGCCATAAAGGAAAGAGGAGCCTATGAATTTTTGCGGTCAGTCGCGGTAATTTGGTGCTTTCGGGGACGTAGGCCAATTACTGACAAAGATGATGGTCACCACGGTAAAGACCATGAGTGTGGTGCCTTGCCGGGACGTTTCTTCGGCCATGCTTCGTGCCCAGCGAGCTTCGAGGACATTGGAATACTTCTGCTTTAGGTCGATGAGGGCATTGAGCTGGATCCCGTGTCAGCTATCGGGGACGGGCCGTTTTTGCTTGGTTACGTTACTGCGTCAGAGGTCTTTTCTGCGTGCTTCTCCATAGACTGGGCCTGGCCGTAGAGCCCTTGAACATAGGCAAGGTTTGCCTTTCCGATTTGCAGACCATCGGAGAATTCTGGCGCTTCGCGAAGAGTGGAAATGACTTTGAGCTGGTCCTGAAAGAGCACCATCATGATGTGTAGCTCGTCGCGTATATCCTTGATATCTCGCAGCAAGGCCATCTCCGGAGCAAAACTAACCATGTTAACACTCTCTTCCCTTGGCGTATCATCGTTAATATGGGCGATGTGGTGGGAGAACGTTTTGAAGAGGGATGCCTCTCGATCAGCCTTAAACGGGGGGGTTTTTTTTTAGCAGTGACAGCACCGTTGGGAGTCTAAATAACTCACGATAAGACCGATTTGGTTGTCGTAGGTTTCTAGGATGTTGGGAAACCTGCCAAGGTGGCGGCTTGGGTCGAAGCAGGCTCTCAGACATTCGCGAACTATACTGTGGACAAGAGAGCTCGAACTATGTCTCCTAGGCGACTGTCGTTTGATGTTTTTCCACACGTCAGTTCGACCTCTAGGGTCAGAATCGAGAGGGTCGCCATGACTCCATCTGGTGGGAAAACTGGTGATGATGGTCCCTGCCCCTGGTCAGTCTCGGAGACATGTCATGCTACGCAGCAAGTAAAACTGACCATCGGACAGTTTCCACAGCCAAAGTTGGTCGACCATCATGACGGGTTGGTTAGGTTTTGGAATCGTTGGACTGAAGCTTGAGTACGCGTCCTAGAAGCTGGTCATTGTCTCGGTCCTTGGTGTCCTTCAGGTTGTAGTAGCAGTACTGGTCGAAAGTCCGCCGGTTGTGCAACGGATTCTGTCGGTCGAGATAAAACTGGAGAAGCAATTTGTGTTTGTCCTTTTCAGGTTCCGCCTCTCGAGCCTCGGGTGATTTGTCGACAAAGGCGGCCATCTCCTCAAGTTTGCTCGCCGTCTCCCAGTGGATATATGGCATCTAACACTGTCAGCGCAAAGCCCAAGACCTTAAAGGTGGGCGGGTGAACTATACTCACGTAGAGACAGTGTGCTACGTAGGTCTCGTCACTGCCCGTCGCAATTAATCTCTGGCACGTTGGTCTCATGAATCTGGCGTGATGTCCTGTGGATCCTCGGTGTTGCCATTCTGTCCACATCTCCTTACCCAACACTGTATCGCGCATGCGTGCGGTCCATATCTCTCCGATGCATTGTCGTGTCAGGACCTTGTTATGGTTTAGGGTGTTAGTCTGGTGAATAGGATATGGCAAACGGGCTTTTACCTCAACCCAGATCATCTAAGTTTGCTTGGTCAGTTTGGAGTCTGATAAGGTGTAGAGGCGGTCAGGGCGTTCCGCCCGCTGAGTAGGTGCACGTACATTATTCGCCGGGAGATGAAGCCACCTGAACTTTCCACTTCCCTTCGTCGTGGTACGGCGCGCTCTTGCCTGTGAAATACCCTCAACGGTGTGCCGGGAAGGCTCGATGACATCCGAGTCACCGGAAAATGCTACTTCCTCCACATGGAAGAGCTTGTCGACATCAGCTGTTTTGGGGTCAAGTGCGTTTGAGACCTCGTTGCGGAAAACTCAGCAGCTTCGAGGAGCTCGTGAACCGCTACCCGTATATTCCTCTCTGTTTTGTCCTCTTTAGCATTGTCTCGTGCCTTCTTGGCCGAATCTAGCGGGGCGTCGTGGTTGTTGTCGAGGATGTCGAGGACCGGATTTTCTTTCAGGAGCCTTCCCATGACATCCTCGTCTCCCCAAATAGCGGCAATATGAACTGGTGTCTGGCCGTCACGGTCCTGGTAACCCACATTTGCACCGGCTGAAAGAAGGGCAGCAATTACCCCATGGCGCCGGTAACGGACTGCGTGATGCAAAGGCGTTTGCCCGTGACTGTCTGGAATGTTGACATATGTTTTTGACCGTTTTGTGGCAAGGAACAGCTCAACCACAGTGTTGTGGCCAGACATAGCGGCCAGATGTAGTGGGATCTGCTGGTCTGTAACATTAGCCGCAGGGATGTCCTCAGGAAGTAACTCGGATACAAGCCAGGCGAAACCGAGCAGTGAAGCGGTTTCCAAAACGGTGAAGTTGCTGAAAGGCTTCGGTGCTGGAGGGTATAATTTCTCCCAGTATTGTGGGAGCCATACCCAAGAGTATTTAGGGCCGCACAGCAGTCTGATTGTCAGTCCGATTGTCCGTTTGGCAACCAAGAGAATGGACGGAGTCTGTCGGATGTGAGCCACCCAGTTAACTGCAGCATAAGTATAAAACGAACGACTTTCGACTTCGACTTCGACTTCGGACTCGGGTGATCCAGAAGAGGCTGCTGCAACTATACCGAGGAATTTCAGGCAGACGGCGCCCATGTAATAGTGAGGATCATTTCGGATGCTTGAACCCTCCCGCTTTGCGCTCCAAGTTTTCATAATGCGTTTTTTAAGGCTAGAATGAAAGAAATCCAGGCCCTCTCTGTCTAGCTTCACTAGCAAGCCAGTCTCGAAAGCCCGTTGCGCAAATAGCCGTGCCTGGGTCTTATCGGTGCGTAATCCAGTAGTAGCTGCAATGACGAGCTCTTCTTGTGTAAGCGGACGGGTTGCAATAACCAGAGGCACGAGAAAGTCCGCCACATCTCTTTGGCCGCCGACACGCTCAATGATGGTGTCGTAGAAATTGCCAAGATCATGAACAGAACCACGAAGGTCTTCCAAAGCGATGATCATATCGGCATAATCTTCGGTGTCGCCAATTAGCAACTCCACGCGATCCATGATTTCGCTTGCTCGCTTGAATGAGCCAGTTGACATGCAAAGCGCCTCTGAAGCAAATGCCGCTTCATCGAATCCGGGGTTCCAGCCGAAGTCGGCCTTTAAGTGCTCAAATCGACTGACGATGTAATGTCGAAGCGACACGATCATAAGATATTGCAGCTGTATGTCGTGTCGCCCTTTGATGTGGGCGGGAACTCTCTTTTCAAGCTGGAGGGATGGCCGAGAAGTCAAGAGGAGCTTGACAGAGGGCCTGCCTTTGATTGTGCCGCAGATGGTGGCAAGAAGATGTGTCAACGTTTCTTCATCTTCAGCTAAACGTGCCTCGACGCCGCTGAAGACGAAAACTATGGTTGACCATGTAGCCTCATCAAGGGCGAGCCTCAAATTTGTCATATTGGAATCGACGACCTGTTGGCGAGGATCCAGGCCTTGCTCTCGTCTTGATAAGAGTAGTTGCTCGGTGATCGAGTTGAAAGCCATAGCGACTGAGCCATTATTGCTTGATTGTTCCCCCTGTGAATTTGAGTTGAAAGAGAACTCGCAAATGAAGGTGTTGGTGTCCTGCGCCGCTCGGGGTCGCAGACGAGACTCGAGAAGGTCTGAAGTTATGAGAGACTTTCCGCTGTCGGGAGAACCTGTGATCCAGAGAACCTGGACACCACTTGTATTTTCCCATTGGCGGTAAGCGTCCGTCTCCCAGATCCAGCGCGTCCAGCCAGGCGCGGCACGAAGATCTTGTTTGTGCCCTTCTCCGCTGAGGGGTTGGGCGCGCTTAAGTGGCGGGTGCTCCAAAGTCTCATTGAGCAGTTGGACGCGTTGGAGTGTTCGCCAGATGCGTTTGGATGGTCGGGCGCGTTTGAATCTGGCAGATTTAGGCGACGGCGGGCGGGGAGGCGCGAGTATTTCGTCCAAGTCTAAGCTCGAGAAGTCCATCGCGATGGGCCTCAAACATCGCAGAACAGAAGGTTTGTCTGCCAAAGATGAGGGTGCGTCCCGACCTGCGACGTGTTGCCTTTCTCTTCTGCGGAAGAAACGAATGCAGGCGCCTGTGCCAGGCGCATGTGCCACAGGCCTCATACCTCTCTATCTTCCTCATCCGCCCGACTGATTGGTTGATGCGTCCAGTTGCTCGCGTCGGTGAGTGGACATGATGCATGCGGGTGGGCTTGCTGGCCAATCCTCCCCAGCCACCAGTTCATCCCCCTGTCCCCTTAACTCGACCCACTGTCGCGTCGTGGATCACAGGCACTGGTCAGCGCACGCTGTCATTGTTACTGACAAGGTAACTTCACGTGATCTCGGGCTACCCTCACACACACATCCCTACCCACCACACAACATTCCTTGCACCTCTCTGGACTCCGGATAGCTAGATGCCCCGTATTGCCGCCTGAAAAAACAAAAGCAAAAAAAACCAAGTCTTATATCGGAGGTCGCTTGACAACTTCTTCGGCGCCGATGCGGATGCCCCTATTCCTCAGTTCAAGATCGGACTACGCTACCATATTGTTATCTCTGACTCCGGACAGCTTTCGAACCAATCGAAATCCTTCGGTATATGAGAGAGCCCAACCCGACGATAAACAACACCTTCACCGCTCTCGCCTACAACCAAAACCAATCCTATGTACATGAACTCGGTCAACCCGGCGGTTGTGGTGGACCTTTCCTCCAGGATGACTGGGACACAGTAGAGAGATGGTGCCCCGGGATCGAAATTTATTTCCTCCTCCCATGTCGGGTTGGCAACTTCTCGCTCGCCAGACCTAAAGGGATCGAGCTCTTCCGAAACATCTTCTCGCACGGGTGCAAAGTTCTCCTTGACGTCAATGTCAAAGATGAACGGAAAGCCCTTGCTATTAAAGCCAAGACGAACCGTTTTCATGCGGCACCTTGCTTTCAGCTCGCCAGCGGCGACTTCTCCAAAGGGGTTCGATCCCTTGGGAGTTGTCGATGCTGACAGAACAACAAACAGACCTGAATTGACTGCCAACTCTCCGTCTTCGCGTATAATCATTTCGTCAAGGACAACGTGGGTTTTCCCAGTGATCTCGACCGAGAGCGGGCTCCATGTTGGAGCAGTATAGGCGTCATGTCGGCGTGTTGCAACACCGCAATGTGACCCATCTGGAGGGCCACCCGGGGGACCATCCGGGGGAGACATCCACAAAAGGCTCCTCTTGAGGTCGCTTTTCCAGATACCGGCTAAGTAGACATCGTCGCGGTCGAGCATAAGTTCGTAGAATCGGCGTGCGAGACCCGACAAGGCGGGAAACAGGTCTTCCTGCTTTGTCAGTTTCCGCTTCGAATATTCCACGAGCATGGCATTCCAGGCATCGTAGTGGAAGCATTCTGGTGTTGGGAGCATGCTCCCCGAGTGCACTTTGGCTGATCGGATGACTCCCTGCAGGTAGGGAAGATCTGATTGTCCGCCCCTCATGGCAAAATCGCCCGCCCGTCGCGGCTCGCCGCATGGCGTATTCTCTGACGCCAACATGTTTGAACACGCGAATGAAACTTGTATCTGTCCAAACAGCAGAAGCCGGCGACTCAAAATCTGTTCCTGTAACGTCCACCCGCGGCTGTTGAGAGTGTTGGCGCATTGCCTTTCGCGCTGATCGCGAGGGAACATTTCCCTCAGGCTCGGCGCGACAGTCATGAACGTAGGAGTCTCGGGTTTCCTAGCGCCAACTTTGCAGCGCTGCAGACTGATTGTACAGGGATAGACGGCTGCTGTGTCGCGCTTCCGAAAGAGACCCTGGAATGCGTTGGTCGAAGCCGCGGCGGCGATGGTCATGAACGAATTCCAGTAATAATCGCCCATTTTCGCAGATTCCGTTTCCCAGTCAGTTTTGCAGTCCTGTAGGATGCAAAGTGAGTCGATCCATAGATAGCGGAAGCCCAGGCTTCTTGCCACTTCGATGGCTTCGGAAAAGGTCCGTGGGAGAGAATGTAACGGAATTGCCCGCCGACGGGCATGTAGAGTCTTCGAGGTCGTAGTAGCCGGCTGCTTCTGACCCCAGCAGTGACTAAGTGTGAGGTAATGGCCAACCTGACCTTTTGACGAAACATGTAGGAAGGGATGCTCCGCAGCACTTCGGCCACCAACATCAATGATCCGTGTTGGGAGTCTTGGAACCGGTCCCCTTTGTGTCGAGCATTCGCTGTGGTTCTTCTCACAGAAATCGAACCACTGCTTGATGAGCGCTATTGATGCGGAGGACCCGGTGCTGTGTATTCTTTCGGTAAACAGAGCTGGATCTGGCGAGAAAAGAGTGGATAGCGATTTGGGGTCGTGGTGCCTTCGTATCATCGTCAGTCAAATTCTTTTATTCGAGTCAGGGGAGTTCACCCGGTCATGTTAGGGATAATAGGTGGGGTCGGGCCCTTAGTTGGGTTATATCTGCCAACCAGTCTAACAGACCATGCGTGATCAGTATGACCCTCCCGATGTCCTCTAATTTCGATCTCGTAGGTCTCGGACGGGTCCCAGAACTTTTGACTGCGTCTAGAATAGTCAGGCTGCCGTGAAACCTCCATCCTGATCTCGTAATCGGGAGTGCCTGTTACGTGCCACATGATAGCGGCTAAAACCATTCTGCAGAAATGGCAGCCCTGGTCGACAGAAAGCCGAAGAGATCTCATAGACGGATGAAGGACGCGCGAGTACTTGGGAAATTCCGGTGGAATCCCCAACATAGCTTTCCTGGCCCGTTGTGGCCACGATCGGATTTTCGTCGTCCTTTTGACGATTGGAGGTTGGAGCTTGAAGAGTTGACAGCTCTCACACAACATGCTGCCGTGAGGGGCCCTTGGATGGCGATTCGGCTTCGTCATTTTGGCAGCGCTGGTCCATTTTGCGTGAACAACAGTCGGCGGTCTGGTTTTGACGAGAGCTGAGCTGGGATTCGGGACAGCGCGAAGCGACCCCCTGGCGGCTATATGCCGATGTTCACTGGGGAGGCAACCGCGACCGCAGCAAGCATGGCTCGGGGGCTTATCTCTTATCGAGCCAATGGCCACAACCCGACCCTCGGTGAACACACCGAGCATGACTGCAGACCTCAAGCATCGCCGCCAATTCGGGCCGCTCCAGCTCGGCACTTGACCTCTCAAGAGTCACTCCTACCCTCGCTTTCAATCTGCCGACCCTGAAACTATGCTGCACGACCATTGCAACTGGGAGGGGGAGGCGGTATCGTTGTCAAGGGCATTGTCACCGACAAGGTCAGCCTCCCCGGCCAACAGAATCGTTTTTGTTCGGACTTGAACAGACAATGTTGCACTTGATGGAATACGGAGACACAGCCTGGTTTCCATTTTATGAGCGCTGAAAAAGCCTCAACACCGTGGATTGAGAAGCAGGGTGGGAAGAGATACCGGATATTGAGTCGACAACCCTGAGCTTATGTTTCCACTTGAGAGTACTGTGGTAGTAAAATTGTCGTTTCCTTGGCGGTTTGCGGGGCTGCTCTTTCTAGGCCCGTTGATCGGGGATCGTTTGTTGATGTCGAATGTTGACGAGCGGTGTTGTTGGAGTTGGGAGCCAGTGCTGACGCCGCGATGGGCAGCGGCGACAACGGTGGTAGGTTGGTTTACACATCTATCCGCCCGGCTTTTTCGTTCCTTTCATGCTGCGGGACTACGCAGGGTGAGGTTGACTGGGTGTTGCAGGAAATCTTTCGCGAGGCAACTCCAGGTCGGTGCGGGGTCCGCCTGACGATTTGCGGTGGTGCCAATATTTGCATGCAGGCGCGTCTCAGCGCAGCAGACTCAGAGGCAGCAAAACCCCAATGAATGACATCTCTGCAACATCTTGGATATGGCTTCCCTGCGACTAGAAGACTTTCTGCGCGTCCTGCTGGCTCTCGCACCACCGGAAGTTCAAAAAGCAGACGAGAAAACGAGAACGTGAAAAGATTCCAGTCGACATCTTCTGGTAGGCAAACCAATATTATGAACTAGATCTGGAGTTGACGAGGTACTGAGCCGCGAGCAGAAATCTAGCGCGAAGTGGTTTGGATTGCTGCGGGATGTACCGACCATTCTTGTTTCAGGGGGGCGCAGCGCGGCTCGAAATTATCATGACTCAAGGATTTGCGGAACAGTGCTCACAGAATATTCCGAGCATCGTTTCTTTTATTGAACTGACCGGGGGAGTTGCCGTTCTGGACCACCACCCCAGGAGCGTGGCCTTACCATATATACCCCGACGGCGGACTTTCCTGGGTAGGCTTGTTGCGAGTCGTCTCAGGCATGTAATGGGAGCTTGAATGAATGAAATGCATTTTGAGATGTCAAGTAGGAGGAAGGAACGATTATCGGCTAGTGCTGGTGCACAGGAATCTTCAGAATCTTTCTGGTGCCAAAATACAGAAATCTTAACTACTGCCTTTGATCCTCACCGTCGGTCTCTTCTTTGCATTGGAGACGCCCTCACGATAGAAATAACTGCCCAGCGTCCGCGTCCTGTCCATTACTTCTACCCAATCAAACCCGCACAACAACCTTGTCGCTATCGGCCTCGGCGACGTCGTCGGTCGACGAGGTAAACGCCTGCACCACATACCCACCGGGCAAGAGCGACTCAATGATCTCGGCAGCGCCACGCACGTCCGTCACAAAGCTCCGCAGTTTCGTCTTCTTGGACAAGTCGTTACTCGTAATCTCGACAACGCCCCGCACGCCGGCACGGGCAGGGGCGAGACGCACCGTAGCCCGGACGGCGCGTCCCTTCTGCTGGCCGTCCTCCACCGTGACGCCTACCTGCACGCGGGCCTTCGTGTTTGCCTTGACAACGGCGACAAGCCCGCCAATGGGACGGTACATGTGTCTGCCGACATGGGTCCACCCCTCGACACGCACCTCCGCCTTGGGGTCAATCTTCTTGTCTCTCCCTCCTCCTACCAGCAGCCGCGGCGAATCGCGGTCGGTCCAGATGACAATGGAGACGGGCACTTCGCCACGCGGCGGCGTCCACACCCAGCGCTTGTCGACGGCGGCGTGCCAGCCGTCCGGCAGACCAAACACACGCAGCTCGATGCGGCGCCACACGGTGAAGGGATTCCGCACGGCGGCACCAAACACGACGGGCTCGTGCGATGAGGCGCCGCGGCTGTCGAAGCAGAATACATTCTCCTGTGCGCGCTGGTTGTCGTGTTTCGTTTCTCCCGCCACAGGGAACGCCGCCACGGTGATGCACGTGTGCTCGTCAAGCCGCGGCGCCCACGGGAACTCGACAGTTGCGGACCCTCCCGGAAGTATCTCACCGTCAATCGGCAGCGTCGCGATGGGCGCCCAGTTGCCGTTGTCGCCAATGCCCGGCGGCGAGTTGGCGTAGGCCGTCACCTGGACGCCGCCCGTCCACCGCTCCGACCCCATATTCCACACGCGCCCGATGATGGTGTTGCGGTGGTGTACCCACGGGCGGTCGCCGTTACGCACGGGTTGGCCGGCGGTATCGGCAAACTCGTACACGGCGGCCCCCGTGGTAGGGTCGTCGTTGCGCGGGCTGTTGATCCACACGTCGGTCGACTCCCAGAGGCCCGGCTTCATGCACGCCATGACGAGATCGAGCTTGCCGTCGTCACTGGTGGGCGGGAACTCGTTCATCGAGACGGTCACGCTGAACGCGGCGGCGTTGCCGAAGCCGGTGGTGATCCGGGACCCGGCTGTGATGCGGATCGCGCGAGCTGCGTCCACCGTCGACTCGCCCGAGTTGAGCACGGCGACCTTGGACGTCAGGCGCTCAAACGCGTTGGAGATCTCGGACCCCTTCTCCTCAGCACGCGTCACTAGCACGCGGGCATCGCCGGTGCCGTCGATGGGGAGGTGACGGTCGAAGAGGAGGGCGTTGCCGGCCGAGTCGCGTGGCTCCTTCTGCCGCACCTCGATGTAGTACGCGATCGCCGTCCGACCGAGCGAGATCTTGATTAGGTGCACCGCACTGCTGGCCACGTCAACCTCAGAGTGCCCGTGCGCAACAACGGTAAACGTGTCGTGGCTCGGGCTTGATAATGCCGTGGCGGGATCCCAGATGAGCGGCGCAATGTTCTCAGGTCGGTAGATGCCCAGCTTCTCGGCCTGGGCCCCACTGAAGAGCGGCGCCAGCTCGACGTCGCCCATCATGTCCCACGCGGACGCCGAGCCCTCGACCTCGGTGTTGTCAGCCTGGATCTCGCTGTAGAGGTCCTGCAGCTGCCAGCCGTTGAACTTCATCCAGTGGCCCATCTCGTGCGTCAGACTCTTCCAGTCGGTCGGGGTCGGGAGCCAGAACAAACCCTTATCGCCGTGCAGGTCCATGTTGGACTCGTCGGTCGTCGGGACCAGCGTCCCGCGCACGACCGAGCTGCCGCGCCCGATACGGCTGCCGCTGAGGAGGACGATGAGCCCTTCGTGGTGCTGCCCCTGGTCCGAGATGTCGAGGGTAGCATCTACCGTCCGGATCCGGTTGATCACGTCGATGTAGATGTTCGCGTCGGCTTTCAGCTGGCCCTTGTGATCCCTCGTCCACTGCACGTCAAACTTAAGCCAGTACGCCTCCGGGTTTTCGCCCCCGAGGCCGGGGAGGTGTCGCACCTCCGATATGATCCCGACAGTCGGCGTGCCCGAGAGGGGCCCGCTCACGATGGCCAGGCCGGTTGCGCCGAAGGAGCCGAGGCATCGCGGTGTAGCGCCCGGCAGCGTACTGGTGACGTGGAAACAGTCGCGCTCCACCGGGCCGGCGGCCAGCCCGGTGCGCCGGGGAGAAGCCGGGTCACCGAAATCGGCGACGAGGACTCCGTCGGACCCGCACGCCGCTATGGCCGTGGTGTCGGCCGTGCCGGTGAGCTCGACGCTAAAGACATCAAGCGGCGCGTCGAGAAGGGTGCCCCGGATCTCCATGCGGCGGCCCGAAAGGCCGATGGCAATGAGCCCACTGCCAAGCGTCGCTGCGACGCACGTGTTGCCGGCGATGTCGAACCCCGTGATAAACGCCGGTAGGTCGGCGAGTCGGCCCGACGTAAAGGTTTGGTTGGGGTTCCCGTTGTTATTGATGATGTGCTCCAGGAGAAAGCCCCAGCTGGCCGCAAACACTTTGTTGCCAACCACCTTGACGAACGTGTACGTCTTATCCAGTGGCCCAGCAAGGTTGCCGATGTGGGCGGGGGCGGCTGGGTCACTGGTGTCGAAGATGTACGTCAAACCATTGACCGTGGCAGCAGCGAGAAGGTCGCCTTCGGCGTCGCAGGCGATCACGTCGCCGATGCTGACGCCGTTCACCTCCCGGATGCGGGCCACCTCGGTCGGCGGGGAGCCGGCGGCGGCGTTGAGGACGATGATGCCAGCTGTGCCGGCGGCGATGTACAGCATGTCGCCCCGCAGGCCAACGTCGTGGGCGACCCAGCTTTCGCCAGCAGGGCCCGTGTAGGACGCCAATTGCGCCCCGTTCAGGTCGGTGATGGCGACACCGCCCCCAGAATGGGCTACAAAGGCCCTGACGTTGTCGGCAGCCACAACGGCACGGCGGTTGGATTTCTTCACAAGGTCCACCCATTTCTCGTGAATGTCCGCGTCCGTGTACGTGTACTCGGCGGCGGCCCGCGGCAGCGCTAACCATGGGGTTTGGCGGAACGTCCACGTCGTGCCCTGCGGCCCGGATGGGTTGGTCGCACGCTGGGCCGCGTACGTGGCCTCACTCCAGAATCGGTTTACGTTCTCGAACTTGGCCATCTCGGCCGCGGCCAGGGCGTCGGGGTCGGCCGGCTCGTCGCCGACGCCGTAGCAGAAGGCCACCACGACCGACTGGTTGAGCACGCCCGGCTTGGGCGTGCCGTGCTGCGGCCCGGAGAAGACGACGGGATGGCCCGGCTGGGACGCGTCCGTGACGTCGGGTACCGGCAGAATCTTGAAGGTGGCGGCCGAGGTGGCCGTGCCGGTGCTGCCGGCCGTGCGGGTTACCGTGACGGGGCCGGCGCCGGTGGCCTGGGCGCCGACGAGCACCTGGATCTCAGTCGGCGAGGTCTTGAGGACGAGCGCCCCGTCGCCGCCGATCAAGATGGTGTTGCCGTCGATGTGGGTCGAGAAGTTCCGGCCCGCGATGGTCACGATGCTGCCCCGCCAGCCAGTCTGTGGCGTGACATCAGTGATCTGGACGGTGCCGCTCATGTTGGCCGGAGTTAGCGTGCTTGGTGTTTGGGACGACTGTTATCGCAGGCGGAGGTTATTAAGAGAGTCAAGCTGTCTAGGTAAGCTTGGATTTCCATTCCCTCCCGAGTCTCCGTGCGATGGGAAGGCCCGTTTATAGACGGCTGTGGCACCTCCGATGCCGTTCTGATAGGAGCGCCGCCTGCCTGACGCTGGCCAATGAACTCCATCAGTATCTTCTTGACCGGATGCCATCCACGCGATCGGACAAGATTTCGTTCCGGACGGCATCCCGTTGATCAAACGTATTCACGACTCCCACCCAGACTCGTATTCGCCGGGCCATCGCATCGCCCAGTATACCGCTCTTAGGACAGGTGTGGTGAGACGATACACAATCCACTCCTGCACCACTCCCCCGTTTCCTTTAACCGAACGCGGTTGGAGTTGCATACGTGCTGTATGTTTGCAGATGACGTTCTCAGCCTTATTATGGTTTGGTGTGTGCGGTGGGTGAGGGTGGGAGCTGTATACCAGGGGAGCTTGGCATGATTACTGGGCTTATGGTTTCGTGCTGGCTCGCGTCGCACAGCATCACAGCAATCACGGCAGGTGATGGCATTCGCTTCCCGCGAGAGCGGATTGGACGGAAGGGAAACCCAAATGGGGTTAAGCTGCAGAGCCTCTTTGCTCAACCAGGTGATGGATGCCGGCGGGGCACATAAGTTGGGGAAAAAGGGTATTAAACGCCCGGCGGTGTGGGCGAGCCGTTGTCAGCTGCTCCGTTGAGAAAATAGGGTTTGCGCCTGCGCTATGCGCAGTTGTTGCAGTTGAATTAACATAGTCCACCGAGCGCAATGAAGACCAGCCCTCTTGCAGTTGTTGGGTGCTTTTGCAAGGCCCAATGGTACCACAGTTGGGCAATCGGGACAGAGTGAATTGTTTGTTGTGGTTATAAAACTTGGACTTCGGGTCGGCGGAGCAATGCGTCCTGCCACTACTAAGTTCAAGACTCTGTATCTTCACGAATACTGCGTGTACCACAAAGTCAATATGATATCCGGAATTTACAGCTATTTTCGCAGTAGACGGTGCCTCTTTTATGAACTTTGAAGTCATGTGGGTGGGTCTTGGAATTATAATGCGAAGAAAGGAGGGTGTAGAGGGTGCACTCTTTCCACAATAAGTGAACCGGGCGACAGATCAGTCGGGACGACCGACAGACTCTAGGGTCGATTCGATGGCCACAGGGTTTGTTTCAACCGCATTGTCGAGCAAGAATGTGAGAGATGAGTGGACCGAGTGAGCACGTGAGATTCTCGGGGAGGGAACCATGCAGTTTCGGAAATACCGCGCGGCAAGAGGGGGAGTGGAAAATGACGCCGATTTTGCGGCTGAAAACCGACCCTAGTAAAAACCCCATCCCGCGACCCCGCGCAGCGCGATCCTCACTCGTTCTCTATCTCGGACGAATTTTTAACTTCAAAAACCACCCGCCCAAATGGAGCCCCGATATCGTTACACGGCAAAGCACTTTGTCCGCGGCCTGACCTCCCGCGGACGTAGCGGCGCCAAGAGCGTCGCTAAGCTCTACGAAGGCTCACCGCACATGGCGCCATCTCTTTCCAACAGGAGGAACAAGGTCACGAGCACCAACAGTGCTCTCTACCCCCCAGAAACGCACGAGGAGGATGACGGAGACGATGACGCATTCTGTCCTGTGTGTGGGAGTCTCGATCCGTGGTCACCAGGCTCAATTCGCAGATTCAACCAAGCTATCGTCGCCAAAACGCCAGTCTACACACGACGGGTCCCCGGAAGTGCATTACAGTACGGGGCGGAGGTGCTCGCATGTCTCGGTTGTTCGTTCTTGTGTGGAGCCTTGAGAAACTTCTCTGTTCACTATTTCGGAGACAGCGACGGATGGGCCGCGCAAGGGGAATATAAGATCAGAATTACCGGAAACCAACCGGGGGACTCTTTTTCTCCGTTTGTCACCATTGAGACTAAAAAGACGAAGAGGGTGCAGCTCTTTCTTCAAAGTGGCAGTGGGTTGCAGTTCAACATCTGATCTCCCCTCCTGGAAAGGCTTGAGCTGACTATCCTCGAACTGTCCAGGCCCTCCGGTGCCCTACCCTGCCATTAGACCTGGTCGTTTCATGGGGAAGTCCACGCGCGACATTCTTGCTCGAGTCTCAAGTATGCTGTCAGCGTGTATCGAGGGGCACCCTCCCTGCAAGCAGAACGCGGAAGCCGTAAAGCTTCCAACCCGCGTTATCTGCATCGGGGAGGCCCCAAACGACATCAAGCTCATGGAAACAAATGGAATAACAGGTAGCTACGTAACCCTGAGCTATTGCTGGGGCGGGAAAGGCGCCAAAGCGAAAACGACCAAATCCAATCTCCTGGCACGGTGCGAGGGACCCATTCCCCAACACGAGCTGTCCCAGACTCATCTCGACGCGATCGAGATCACCAAAGCCCTAGGCTACCAGTACCTCTGGATCGATGCAATCTGCATCATTCAAGATGACGACGAAGACTGGGCGGGAGAAAGCGCCAACATGGGTACCATCTACCGCGATTCCGCCCTCACCATTGCAGCAGCGCAATCCCCCGACGCGGACGGCGGTATCCTCCTCGACCGCCCCAACCTCCTCACCAAAGTCTACGGGATGAAAATCACCTCCACCCATCCCAACGGCGACGAGACAACCCACGACGTTCTCTGTCGCAGCCCCGTCCTCGACCATAAAAAGTGGTCCAACGGTTTCGGCAAACAAGCTCACAAGATCAAGCCTGAAATCCTCACCGACCTCGCCCTTGAAGATCGAGCTTGGTGTCTGCAGGAGCGCGTCCTCTCCACCCGCATCGTGCACTTTGCCCGCGACGAGTTCTTCTGGGAGTGCCACGCCGTCAAGTACTGCGAGTGCGAGCAGATCATGTACAACAGCGGCCACGGACGGGGCACGCCGACGATTCGCGATGATTTCCAGGAGATCATGGAGCCCAATGTGGACCGGGCTGCGAGGGGAGAGCTCTGGATGCGGATTGTGCTGGAGAGTGCTCGGAGACAGATTTCGTTTCAGAAGGATCGTCTGCCGGTGCTTTCGGGCATGGTGAAGGAGCTGCAGAGGGCGGGGTTTGGGGAGTATCATGCGGGTTTGTGGCGGGAGAATCTGCCGATGCAGTTGCTTTGGAATGCGGATGATCCTTTGGCTGCGAGACGGTATGGTGCAGCGCCGTCTTGGTCGTTTGCGAGTGTGGAGGGCTCTGCGTTGTCGTTTGGCTTTGAGGATGATGAGTTTGCGGAGGCGAAGGAGGTTGTGCAGTTGGATGGTGTCGTCTGCGAACTTGCGTCCTCAGACCCGACTGGCAATGTCAAGAGAGGGACTCTGAGTTTGATGGGGCGTGTGGTTCCTGGCGTGCTATCGTGGAACCCGGAGCTCACAGGGGCAGAGGCGTACGGGCGGCCCTTCGGAGCGGCTGATGTCATCAAGCGGCAGACTTGGCTTTCGCTTCATGTTGATGTCGCCGATGGAGAAGGGCAGCTGGAGAGTCTCTTCAAGCCGGACTTTCGACTTCTCGACCCAAACTTTGATGACAAGATGTCTCTGCCTGACTGTGGGAAAGCAGATGAACCTTCAGGTTCTGCTCATCGTCGTACCCGGCATTGTGGATGTTGGCCGCTGTTTTCCAAGCACAACAAACGTGAGGGAAAGATCGCGAACACCGATGGGTCGGGCAAGAAGGACGTTACCTCAGGGGTGACTTGCAACGTGGGTATTGTGCCCGTTTGTGAGTTGAAAAATGGGCGAGTCAACTGCCTGGTGTTAAGACGGCAATCTGAGCAGGACGGCCAGACATGGGAAAGGGTCGGGATTGCTCAGTTCCAGACTTTGGCGACTCTGTTGGCGTGCAGTGATGGGCACAATATTTCTGTGGTGGTGCATTAATCGGAGAAGCTCCGACCTGAGGACACAACCTGGTCTGGCTCATCCTTTTGAGCTCGAACAATGGTCCAGTCTTGCAGCGTAATGTCAAGGAATCAAAGGTGGAGACTTTGTCAACGTTTTCAACAATATATAACCCTCAGCAGCAAAACATGACCTGCATTGGCGATGTCCTAGATAGGTACGACGCTGAGAAACTGGAGGGGGGTACAGCAATGACTGAGGGCTCGGACAACAAAATGATGTCGTTACTGACTCTGTTGTTCTGCACCTTTGTCATTCTTCCCATCGGGGGGCCCGGAAAACCTCAAAAAGTACCTACAAACAGGCTGGAGCTCGCCAGCAAGCTCTATTGGGGGTTTGGATTCCCTAACCCGGAGAAATTGAAGAGGGATTGCCATCCGATCCGTCTCTTTCCTCACGAATGCCAGCGGGCGCTTATCGCACAGGGATCGGTCAGAGAACGGTAGCGCCAAGGCCACGATAAGGCATTCTCTCTGCACAACACATGCGGTGGCCTCCATTGGCGGACCGGCGGACGAACACCCAATGAGGTCGAGACTCGTGGGACGGGGCTTTCTCGCTGCCCAACCTCCGGTCTTTCATCTTCTTCATCACCCTCTCCTTGGACGCGAGCCAAGCTCTCAACTCGAAACTGCCAAACATGGAACAGGGACCGGACGCGGATGGCGGCGGCGCGCAACCTCTTCGCTGTGACGACTGTAGAGGAGAGGCGGCACTGATATGCTCAATGTGCTGTGCCAATTTTTGCGAGCCATGCTGGGACATCCAGCCACCACACCGCGCAAGAGCTACGGGCCAACGTTCCCCACATCACGAACACGAGAAGGTGCCGCGCGAACTGTATATTCGAGTGCAACGTTCGTTGAGACAGGATGAGGACCTCGAGTGGGACGCTAGGTGTGGGCGTGAATCGAGCGCGAAATGGTTCGGGGTCATTCGAGACACCAGCGGCCAACTCTCCTTCGGGAGCACGCCGCGGCTTAGGGATCTCGTTGGCGATGGCTTCACCCAAGAGTGTCCCCGCAAGGTCCCAAGCATTGTCTCGTTTCTTGGACGCACTGGCAAGTTGTGAATAGCTGCGTTTTCTTCTCTCGATTCACTAACTATGGTAGGATCCGGGAAGAGCACGATAATTCGAATGCTGATAAAGTCCCAACAGTCTCAACAGGGAGTTGATGGGACCTGGCTATCACCTCTCTGCGATCCGACTCCGGATCTAAGCCCAATGACGGGTGATGTTCAATTATACGTCGGCCCCAGTACACACTTCACGTCTATTCCAATTGCGTTCGCTGATTGCCAAGGGTCAGAAGGCGGTGATAAACTACCAAGAGCACTGCACGACACGAACAGAAACTCCATCAACCCCCTCGCGAAACATCGCCATCTTCGAGCAATACCTGAATCCCATTTTGGATCGGCGCCATCCAACAGGCAGTATGCCGTCAGCCATATCTTCCCGAAATTTCTATACCTCTTGTCCGACACCGTTGTCTTCGTGGCAAAAGAAGCAAGGTACATGCTCCTCTGATGGTTGGCTCTACCGTAAACCGAGCTAATTACAAGGTTGCAAAGAACCCTTGTGGCTGACGTTACCGGATATCTGATTCCTTGGGCATACGAAACATTGCAAGCGCGGCGTATAAGACCTCACTTGGTCGTCATTCTCAATGGCCAATACTCACCGAAGTGGTCTGATGATCCGCCGGCTGCTCTTGCTAAAGGTATATCTGACGCCCTCGACATCAGGCTTGATCAGACCCCAAACCTTCAAGAGATTGCTCGACAGATTGGAACCGCCGAATCGGGTTTTGTCACCACCATACGTGGCCTTCTGGACCAGCTCCACGCCTCAGTCACTTGCGTCGGTATACCGGTAGTTAGTGCCCCCAGGTCCTACCTCAGACTTGATCAACAGTTGCAAGAGCTGGATAGAATTTTGCGCAGAAACTCTCAATTGTCCGTACTTGGAAGATTGGCCACTGGAGATGCGGACAACGAGAACCCGGAACGATTGAAGAAGCCTGACTGGTTCCGCAAACTTGTGGTATCAACGTCGGATTTTGACATTGGCCCACTCCAGCAAGTGGGCGAGGAGAGGATGGACACCCGAGTCACTGGAATGATACTCCAGGTGCTGACCATCGCGAAGCGTCCACTGACTATAGAGGAGCTTGAGATGGCAGTCAGTTCCCTCGAGGGCTCTGAAGGAACCCGACGCATCATCATGCAAGACTTGGCACAAGTCATCAAGCGCGATAGTCAAGGGGCTCTTGAGTTCATCGATCCGAACGCCATGGGATTCCTTCGGAACATACTCCCGGACAACCAGGAAGCACACGAAGTCGTTGCAACCAGTTGTATGGAGGCTATCCTAAGCGCCACGAATGGAGACATCCGTCCGTCCTTTTTCAACTACGCCGCAGTCAACTGGGGGAGTCATTTCCGGAGCTCAGGGTGCTCAGCAAGCGGAAAAAACCTGAAGCAAGCGATGAAGCTTTGCATCAAGCCTGGAAGGTGGTTCCCCATGTGTTGTACAGCTAGCAACCTACCCATGCAGTGTCTCCGTGGTCTAACAGGCCCCATGGTTGCCGCTTATCTTGGCTTGAACAGAGTCACCGAGACCCTCCTCAAGGTCACGGATGAGAGTGTAAACGCGCAAGATGATCGCGGGGCCACAGCTCTTCACTACGCCGTGCGGAACGGGCATCGGTCAACCGCGACGATCCTGGTTAGTTTCGGTGCGAATCTTAAAATCCAAGATTGCGATGGTAGGGTGCCACTTCACATCGCCTCTAGCCACGGGCATACGGATACCGTCCAGCTTCTCCTCCAACAGTTGATGTCTACAGATATCAACTGCCAAGACCATACAGGGGCAACACCTTTGCACTACGCTGTTCAAAAGGGACATCGCAGTGTCCTCAAGGCTCTTCTTTCGGCCCATGCCGATGTCAACGTCCGGGACAACGAGAATAGAACTCCACTCCATCATGCGGTATTGAGAGGAGAGGTAGAGTTTCTAGAGCCACTCCTGCAGAGCGATTTAGACCTTGATATCGCCGACAAGGATGGCAACACACCGTTCAAGTTGGCTGAAAATTCGAGCAATGGAACGCCCGGATCAGCGGAGCGCAACACGTGGACAGCTGTCTTCGAGCTTCTTGAAATGGCCGAATTCTCCAAACTCAAGCTCAAAAGCGAGCTGGATGATGATACCATGGAGGTTGATAAACTGTATCACTTCGAAGAAACAATACTCGCTCCTGAGGGTTCTGATTTACCCGCTGGCATTCTGGAAGTCCGGCGGCGGACTGTTTATGACTACCTACGGTCGGAGGGCGTGGATGCGCGGTCTGAAATCAAGAAAGCGGCTACTTGGCTTCATATCCCCGCGAATAATGTAAGTGATGAAGCCCCAATTCCCGCTGATGCTGATGTTCTGACGAGTTGACTTTTAGATGACGTGGTTGGAGGTGAGACTTCTTTGACACGCCACGAAGACAGTACCCAGGACTTGCTAATGATGATTCAAGGTTCTCATGCATCGGTGTTTGGGGACCAAAGGCATCGATGCTTGGAAAAGTATTCTCTGTAGGGAACTATGGATCGAGCGTCAACACCAAGGATCAGCAGGTTATCATTCAAGGTTCATGGCACCCCTCTTCCGGCACATTGGTATCAAAGTTCAAGCCGAGAACGCAAGCTCGGACATGTCAGGGGGTGGGGCATTTTGTCTTTATGTAAGCGTCACCACCTACCTATGCTCCGTTCCCTGCGCGGCAACCTAAAGTCTTGGCTCTTGGCTTACATGAGTATACAGATGCCGTACATGCATTGGGAGACGGCGGCTAAGTTTTCGGAGATGTCAGCGGTACTTCGTGGTGTCTCGGGAGAAGACGAAAGGGAACCCCCGACTACCAAGGAGGGACTCCTTTTACATTATTATCTTGACAAGGATCACCCACTTCACAATCGGCGAACATTAGATCAATACCGCTATTTCGATCTGACAGATACAACGGATAGAGATGGGGATCAAGTAGTGAGTCGCGCCCTGAAGCGCAGGGTACCAGCAAAATTGGAAAACTTGGCGAACCAACAGCCGTTGTTGATGGTCGACCAACTTTGGCTGTGGACCCTACCCGACGGTGAGTCTACATTTCTGCCAGTCGGCGCGAGAATTTACAGAAGTTGATGATCACACGCTTCAGGAACGGTCATAACAAGCTTTCCAGCAAGAGCAAGTCATGGGGACGCTGATGACCCTGAACCCGCTGGCCGAACCGACGTTTTCCGGAACATCAAGCGTGCAATACGTGGCGTGGAGTGTCTGGAAGGGTTGGTTTGCACAATAGTCAACGAGTGTGTCAGGTCTTGTCTTGACCCCTCCCGGCACCTCAATAAATTCATCAACATCATGGAGATTTACGAGAACGAACTTGGCAGAATCGTAAGTGACGCTTTGTTGATTCTTCATGAACCTTGCACATAGAGAAACGAAGCTGACTGGGCCAAACCAAGGCGGATCAAGAGGCGACATTGTTCAAAGTCTTTTGTCAGGATATTACTGACATGAACGACGGCACTCCCCGGGAGAAGGCCATTGACATGGTCAGTTTCGCGCCCGAAATGGGTCTCCTCCGCGAGGTCAAGGACATCAGAGATGAACTACACACCATGACCACACTATTCCAGGAGCAGCTAAAGGTTATTGAGGATATGAGGCTCGGCGGGAAACACAGGGCTGCGAGCAAGAGTGCTTACAGCTTCGTTCGGGGTCTCTCTGGTGAAGCGCAGGGCATGGATAAGCGGGCGGAGACCACGGCGGTTGATGTGAGTCACTGACTGCCGATAATACAACACAAAACCAATGTCAATACTTGCTAACTGACTGACGGTAATAGTTGAATGCCCTTATTGATCTCAAGCAAAAGTTTTCCAACATCCTCGAAGCCCGCTGGGCACGCAACATGGCCGAGGAAAGCTCACGACAGGGAACGACCCTGATGGTGTTTACCGCCGTTACTATCGTGTTTGTGCGTCATCTCAAGGCATGGTGTCCCGGACGCCATCGTTGCCCTAAACTAAACTCAGTGGGTGTCGCTGACGTTGACGACAAACAGCTTCCTCTGTCATTCATGGCCGCTATATTCTCAGTCGAAATCGCTCAGTTCCCCAGGACAGAGGATGGGATGGAACTCAGCTTTGTCATGCAGTACATTTGTGAGAGCATTCCGTTGATTACCTAGCTCTGACATGTACTTTCCACTGACACGTCTGAAAACACCTACAGTCTCCATCTCGGCGGCAGTGGTGATACCTCTTCTTTTGGTTGCCTTCAATGCCAACCGAGTCGGCCAACTGCGAGACGCTTTCAAGACATCGGTTCAGAACCGAGCTCGTTTGAGACGGAGAGAAACACGCCCCGAGATCGAATCCGGGCATCGCCGCAAGAGCGTGGATGAAGAACTAAGGAAACTGGAGGCGGAGATAACCACGACTGGGGACTCGGAAAGCAACAAAACCCTGTCGTTCTTCACGCTGCTTTTTTGCATCTTTGTCGTTCTTCCCATCGGAGAGGTCAGGCTCGCGAGTCGCTTGTTGATGAGGGGCACAGCAGGTGTCACAACTCTCCTACCAGAGCGGAACACTGCACCAGGTTCGGGGTGGCGCCTCAGATACGAGCTGCGGGTTATCATGTTCGTTGCTTCTACGGGCTTGCGTTTCCTCTTGGTCCCTATTTGGGTTTGCATTCTGGCAGTTGAAGGTTCGGTCGCGTTGCTCGCTTATTTCTTGCTCTTGTTTTGTTTCGAGCCCGACTCACTTGACGGTGTGGTGTCAGATATCAAGGCGTCGACGTTGTTGAGCGTTAGTGCGGCGCCTCGATGAAGGAGGGCCCGGGCTCCGAACAGGGTCACCCACAACGGTTAATGTAACCAAGGAAAACTCCAATCTTAGCATGAGCTCTAGGCTTCGTCGGTCTCGAAGAGAAAAAAACAAGTGAAATAAGCAGTCGGTGCCCCTGTAAAGCAATCCAGGCAAGAACAAGCGCTTTTATCTTTCCTTTTTGGGAGAAACCAAAGTAAGGTAGGTACTATATACGATCGGGGAAGCGTACCTAGCAGGGCTCCTCACCCTGACCACGTAAGTATCCCATCCCGTACCATCTTACCTGCCTCCTACCTCACCCGGCCCCCTAAGGTACTTGTACTATCCTCATCTAAACCTCCGAGGCTCAGCAAAGTCGGCCCCCAAAGCTCCTTTAAAAACAAATCGAGTGGCCGGGCCTCAAACAGGGATGCTACCACCAGGTAAACGAGCAACGCCGCCAAAGTCTCAACACAGAGAACTGAGAGCCACAGCGGGAAGAAGCAAAAACGTGTGAAGCCCAAAACCCCGGAGACGGAGTTGATCGCCCAGGGTCTGAGTTTCCACTTGGGGGTTGAGTCTGGATTGTGGGGTTTGTCCTTGGAGGTTTCTGAGGTTGTCATCCTTGGGTCCGCTATTGGGGGGCTGCTGGTTGGTGTTGTCGCTGTTTTCGGAGCCTTCTCGTCGGCTGGCGGTGAAGGGTCAGTTGGCGTGGGGCCGGAAAGTCCTGTACTTCTGGATGTTGAAGCTTGTTGGACAATGGTAGTCTCTGGGGGTCTCTGTTCGCTGTCAAGGTTCCCATCCGAAGTAGTTTTGGCGCTTGAGGGTACGATAGGAGGAGGCGTTCCGTGTTTCCGAGCCATTAGATCCCTAGATATAGCTTCACTACCAATTGCCGGTGTCCCATGTGATTTAAACCTAGCCATGAGCGTGGACAAGAGCTTGAAGCTGAATTTGGTCTCACGGACCGGCACAATGAGGAAGAAAAGAAACAGCCTCGAGACGTTGATGCTCTCTGTTGCATGCGAGTATGCAGGTGTGATATCTCTCTTCGGTTGGGCTAAAAGATCTTGCTTTTTCTGATCGGTGCTGCCTCGGCTCTCGACGTCACCTGCTGGAGGATCCTTCGGCTTGGGTGTGAGCACGGCAAGGCTTTTGACGTGTGTCGTGAGCGATCCGCCCATCGGGCTGAGCTTTTGCACGTTGAAAGCAATAACGAGCAGGGGGGTAACTATGACGATTGAGATTGCAACTGGAAATGCATCAGTGTCTTGCATAGTCGGGATAGCTCATAGTCGACTTACGCATGTACTTGGTCACGAAGCTCAGCTCCATCCCAGCGTCCGTTCTCGGGAACTGGGCAATGTCTACCGAAAAGACAGCGGCCATGAATGAGAGGGGGAGCTTTGATGCAGTTAGCCGAGTTGCTTGTTTTGCCCATTGAGCATTCGGATCTGTCTCACAAAGATGGTGGTGACGACTGTGAAAACCATGAGGATTGAACCCTGTCTCGAGGTCTCCTCCGACATCTTGCGTGCCCAGCGAGCTTCTAGAACATGGGCAAAGCTTTGCTTGAAACCGATGAGAGAGTGCAGCTACAGGGAAGGATAATCAGCATCGCCATAAAAGAAATGGTCGGACGTGCCAAGTTGACGTACGGCGACTGTTGTTGCTTCAGCTTGTTTATCCATGGTCTCAGCCTCAAGGAGGAGACCTTCTACAAATGGAAGCGATTGCTTTGTAACTGTCAAGTAGCGTTGCTTGTCACTGACGGCTTGAAGAACCTTTAATGTGGAGCTCGTCACGAATATCCTTGATTTGTCGAAGCAGGCCTGTTTCCTCGGTGAAGTTGACCATGTCAATGCTTTGACCTCGTGGTGTCTGCAGTATTGTAAACAAAGGGCCTTTGGAATAGGAGAAGATAAGATGTAGCAGGAAGAGTTAGTCTCACAATTCGCCCGATCTCGTTGTTGAAAATCTCCAGCACATTTGTCGATTCCATGTCTTCAAGGTTGCAAAGGTTACGAGAAACCGAAAGGCACTCGTCGATAATAAGCTGGAATAGGTCGTGCGGTTTTTCCACGTTGCAGATCTTCCTCTGAACCTTCCTGTAGACGTCAGTGATGTCTTCTTGGTCTAGGGTTGCTCCCGACTTTTGGCCATTAGCCAAATTGGGATCAGGGTTTCGATTCGTGTCGCTGGAGCCCCATCTCGTGGGAAAGCAGTTCCTGGTGTTGGCCGATCATGGTCAGCCACGGATCGCTTTTCACTTCTTGTATCAAACGCTTTTCGTGCTCTTGCGCCGGTGACTTACCGTTGGGGAGCACCCAGAGCCAAAGCTGATCCACCATGAGGACCCGTTTCTCACCCTCCCTTGTCAGCTTGACCTGGAGTCGGCGATCGAAAGCACGACCAATCACTTGGTCCCGATCTCTGCGGCTCGTGTCTTCCAAATTTCCGTAGCAATACTGGTCGAAGGTCCGCCGATTATGTAGCGGCCGCATTAGGTCCTCGGTAGGCTGAAGGTAGTGATGCAACAACAGCTTGTTCTTGTCGCAGGGGCCGTCTTTTGGCAGAGTGCATCTATCCTTGATGAACTCGGCCATGGAGTTAATATGATCCATGGTTTCCCAGTGAAGGTATGGCAACTAGTTGTATCAACAAGCTGGCAGAAGAGGATTGGGGGTGAAGTTGACTGACATAAAGGCATGTTACCTCCCTGGAGTCTGCCGAGTCTTCTGACTCTCCCGTGTTCTCGAATTGAGCAGTATTCTTGCCTCTCCCATCCTCAGTCTTGGGAACACCAAGTGTGTTCTTTGTCGGGTATATCGGTTGTGTGACGGGGATGGAGCAAAATTGAGGTTTCATAGACCTCGCATGGTATCGTCCCTCCTTCTGAGAGCTTTGACGTTGTCCTTCGGCCCAGAGTGCTTTGCTGAGGATATCGGATCGTATTCTTTCGTTGCCTTGACCCAGGCACTGTTTCATCAGAACCTTTGGTGTTGTTGTCAGCGTGAGTGCCAAACAGCAAGCCAAGGAATACGGATTTGGGGTAATACCTCGACCCATATCATCTAAGTCGGAAGCAGGTTAGCTGGTGAATGCCCCAATAACCGTAGCCGTTCTCAATGGCTACCATAATATCCAGCCCTTACATTATTTGCTGGTATATGGAACCAGGTGAACCCTCCTGCTTTGTTTCCCGACCTGTCTTGAAGTTCTTGGCTGAGATCGCGCCTGAGGTATGCGTGCACAGAGTAGTCATCGTACTCTGGGCGTTCGGGAGTCCCGCCTCTGATGAGTCTTTCGGTCAAATCAAACAGTTTGTCCACCTCTTGCGTCCTGGGTTGCAAACAGTCCGAAAGTGTGGGTGTTGTTGTGGCCTCAGCTAGGAGACTTACTACAGCGTTTCGGGCCTTTTGCTTCTCCGCGTCTCCCTCCAGGCGACTCTTCGCTTTTGCAAAGTCCAGGGGCTTCCAAGAGTCAATATCTCGGATGTCCAGGTTGGGACAGCCCTGCAAAAGCACTTGGGTGACAATCTGATTGCCGTCGATGACAGCGTAGTGCAATGCTGTACGCCCTTCCTTGTCTCGCGCGTTGATGTCGGCTTTGGCTGTTATGAGAGAATGGACCAGTGCGTTTTGCCTCGCCCTAACTGCATAGTGCAGTGCTGTTGCACCCTTGGTGTCCTGAAGGTTGATATCCGGGCCCGCCGAAAGCAGGTGCCGAGTAGTTGAATCATAACCCTTTTCCGCAGCGAGATGCAACGCCGTCACCCCCTCCTTGTTTTGCATATTCAAGGCTAACTTTGAGCCTGCGGGGGGTTCGAGGAGGGCTTTCGTTATCTGCACACGTCCATTGACAGCTGCAAGATGGAGTGGTGTGTTGCCTTTGTTGTCTCGAGAGTCGAGCCAGGCACCTGCTGCAAGCAAGGTGCTGACCACGAGATGGTAGCATCTCTGAGCAACACGATGCAACGCTGTGATTCCCTCGTTGTCTTGTACATTGACCATCTCAGCATTTTCGATGGGGTCGGAATTGGGGGTATCGGTACCGGTAAGAATCCCAATCATCGTGGAGCGGCCGCTGAGGGCGGCAAAATGGAGCGGAGTTTGGCCCTTCTTGTCTTGGATGTTGAGTGTGGCGCCCGATGAGACCAGAACACGGACTGTGTCTCTCGCTTCTCTTTGCACTGCCAAGTGTAACGGCGTAAAACCCTTGTGCTCTTGGGCATCAATCGAAGCGATGACATCTGGGTGGCCAAGCAGTGCTTTTGCCACCCCGTAGTTGGCATGATAGGCCGCTATATGCAGGGGGGTCCGCCCTTTCTTGGTCTGGGTATGGGAAACAGCGCCGACCGAGATTAACCACTCAACAACGAACCGCCAGTTGTGTTTTGCAGCATA
This sequence comes from Cercophora sp. LCS_1, assembly GCA_036250225.1. Classification (NCBI taxonomy): domain Eukaryota; kingdom Fungi; phylum Ascomycota; class Sordariomycetes; order Sordariales; family Lasiosphaeriaceae; genus Cercophora; species Cercophora sp. LCS_1. Next base: position 311,677 of record JAPZLL010000024.1, read on the forward strand.
ATACAGCGCCGTCGAACCCTTGTGATCCCGTAACTCAATTTTGGCGCTTGTAGCGACAAGAGTCTGTGCTACTTTGAGGTGGCCTTTCATGCAGGCAAAGTGGAGCGCGGTCCTGCCAATCTTGGTGACGCCGTTGACGTTGTTTTTGGTGTCGTCCAGGAACTTCCCAACCGCTCCCCACATGCCGATATAAGAGGCGACCATCAGACTGGTGAGATCGTCGTCACGAGGCGGGATGGGCCGACGTCTGGCTATTCCTGCTGCTGTTTGATCTTCCTAGTAGTGTTGAGACTAGGTTTTGAAGTGCACAGATTCTGGGTCGCAAAGCGCTGTGGTGTGCTTCACGCACTCATCATGGTTTTGGTCCATACCGCTCTTCTCAATATGTTCCATCCACGTAGTTGCGGCGTATTCGAGAAAGCCCGGTTCAAGTGTCTTACCAGTTTCGCTGCCGAGGAGGAAGAGAATGCAGCTTTTGCCCAGAAGACCGTGTAGTCGCTGAATGCCGTACCCTGCCTCGTATGGGTCGATCGGTTGTTGGCCGCGCTCCGAAGGATCAGAAGGCTCAAGTTTGCTGTTTCTAACGGCTTCCAAAACCAGGTCGGAGATGCGGGGACACGAGAGTGTCACTTTATTGTTGGCGTCCAGGTTGAGAGTGAGATTGCGAACCCCCTCGTGAATGATGTCTTTAGCCTCATTCCCAGTTCCAGGCGAGCCTCCCACTGCGGCCGCAAGGCTGTCAAGGGTCAATGGTTTGAGCGCGACTGCAAGAATATCGAGCGTCCGTTGCATCAAAGACCCATGACTGATATCCTCCAATAGCGCGCGCTGAAGGTTCTGGTGCCCACTGTCCGGTGACAGGCGTTCCAAGTTGGACTCCTTGCTCCAGTCTTCGTGGGGCGACCGTTCGACGATATTCAGGAGACTTTCCGTGATTGCGAATGACCCCATAGTCTGAGAAAGGATTTTGCTGATTAAGGCCTGTTGGCAAGTGTGGTCGAGCTTGATTCCCAATGATTCGATCCGACTATTCGCAAAATCACGAAGCCGGCTCGAGAGAAGACGGCAAGTTTAACTGGATGCCCACTGACTGGTTCTTGTACCACATTGATGAGGCTTCGAAGCCTGTTGAGCTCAACGTCCGTGTCACAAGCGTCAAGACCGTCTAATAAGATTGTAATGCGGCAGCTCCTCAGGTGTAAGCGACCCCTCAATAGACCGAGTTGTTGATCAAACCTCAACTCTGGAGCATCGGCGAGCCTCTCCGGGGGTTGAACATCTTTTGCAGAAGAAGCTGATAACTGCTCCATGACCGAGGCGACCCCGGCTTGGACGTCGCTCTTCGGCTCCGTGACGGCATCCTCGAAGTGAAAGTAGCAGAGCAGTGGTGTAGGTTACTCAAGGCCGGGCTGAAGGTCGTTCGCCAGTAGGTCGCGCGCCAGGAAAGTTTTGCCCCACCCTTTGTAGCCGGTGATCCAAAGAGTGGATGATGCTGGCGAAGTCTTCCAACTGATGTATTCCCGCAGCTGCTGGATTGTTGGTGCTGTGCCATCCCTCGTGTCCGGGGTTCCATTGGAACGGGTTTCGGCCCCCGAGGCGACTTGAGACGAGCCAGCAACGTCTTGTTCTTCTGTCCTCGAGCTTGCCATCATGAGCGTCACCTGTTTCGCAATTGTGGTGTGAACGATCTGGGGCTATATCAATGCAATTGTGATCCATTGCAGGTCTTTGGTCCACAGTTGACGTGGTCAATCCGACACAGGGCCGTGATTAACCCCGCAGCGCCTTGGAGTGCGTCAAAAGTGCGCCCGACTCCTCTTAAGCCTCATTCTGACGAGTCGCGAAATTCACGGACGGCCACGACAGCGGCGGCGAATGGTTTCTGAGCACATGTTGCGACATGGCCATGGCTGCGAGTTTTGGCCCCGATGATGCCTCTGATTCGATGCTGTTGTCTCAAACCAGCCACCCGAAACCTCTCTGCATGCAGGTTGTGTGGGACATTTCGCCTCATAGGCTCACAACGAGCCTTGTCGATGCCTTATCGCTGAGCATGAAGATCATTTCCTCAAGGGGGAGAAAGCGAGGCACCAGTCGGGCGTCGACAACGAGTTCGGCAAATGGCGGCTACGTGGCTGCGCACCACACTCGCGCATAAACCCGACTGCGCTGTAGCGCCGCGACAACCCTCCTAGCCATCCACGGCCACACAACACGGCCACACACACGAACCACAGGAAACATGGCGGCTGCGCCAAAGGGTGGCGGCCTCTATATCCTACTGGCGGCAGTAAGCGATGGGGGCCGTGCCCGAAGAAAGCTAACTGAAAAGAAAAAGGTTAGCATCACAATAACAATAATAACAATAATAGTAGTAGCAGTAGCAGAGACACGCGCTCGATAGTCAGAAGGTCAAAATCGATTGAATTCAACTGAGCGAGCGATAAATAAATACACGCATGGTAATACCGCGCGACCGCCGCGTCTCTGCCTCGCAGTGTCAGGGCCTACGTTTCCAAAGGCAACACTACCAGTCCGGGGTATTCTTTTTACCCTTCACACCACAGTATTCTTCTCCACCTCCCCTGGGACCCTCAAAAGCGCGACTTGGGACCCAGGCCGCGCAGCTTGCGGTCCTCGCGACGCATCCTACGAATATCTCGGTCCTTGTTGAGCAACTCGCGGCCCTTGTTGAGCAACTCGCGGCCCTTGTTGAGCAACTCGCGGTCCTTGCTACGAAGCGCCTCCTTCATTGCTTGTAGCTCTTGCTGTAATTTCTCAACCTCGCCATTGGAAGTCTCGGTCTTTTTCACGCGCGGCTTCTTGGGCAGGGTGTCGTTTATCGCATCCGATTCGAGCTGCCGCTTGCATGCCTCTCGAAGCCTTTCGACAATGCTGGTGAATGGAATACGTAGAGGAATATCGCCGGTAGCTCCCCTATTAGCCATTAGTAATAACCTCGAGAGGAAAGGCGGACATTACCCTTGACGAGTGAGCTCATAGGGCAGATCCTGATCGGGAAGAAGGTCGGAAGGGAAGACAACAATACTTTCCATCTCAGCAGACAGCGGTACCTAACGCAGGATCGTCTGGATGTTTCCGTCCTTATCCATCACCCACATGCTAACCGAGGAGCGATTGAGATCTTCTGCCGTCTTTTTAGCCCGATCAACACCGCGGGCATAGTGCAAACGGAGGCAAATGAGAACTTGGACGCCATGGTCCCCAGTGCGAAAGTATTTTTTGTAGCGTTCCTCGGCCTGCTCGCAGCTGAATTTGTGGGCGTACATGACCTCAATAACAAGAGGTGGGCAGCTGAAATCATCTTGATAATCCTTGGGGAGGAGAATGGCGACATCGGGGCTGAAGTATATAGTCGGTACGTTGTCGTCATCTCGAACTCCGGTCCTGAAGGCTAAGGCGGACCCCAGCAACTCATTGACAGCAGCGTTCTTCGCCCACACATCCATGATATGGCGCTGGAAAGTGCGAGCGAAAAAACGCGTTAGAACGCTATGGATCCAGCTCGTTCTTGACTTGAAGTAGAGAATTCCGCAGCTGTAGTCAAAGGGGCCAGGCAAAGGCTGATCGCTCTGGAGAATTGTTAGGTACTCGGTTGGGGAGACAAGGAAGGCCATCCCCGCAAGCGGCTCGCGCCCGGAGTTATGGTCAATCGCATCGAGCTCTTCTAAGAGATCTTGGAAAGTGCCGGAAATGGTAGCATCACTGTCGTCGGAGTTTTCCATGATGAATATGGTGCAGAGTGGGGTGAAGAGCGGAGGAATGGGGGAGAGTTTACATGCCTCTTTGATGGTTTCCATTATGGTCCGTGCGGTGTTGGTCTTTGGTTCTGCTGACGCTAACGAAGCCGCTAACGCAATTAGGATATTCTCAAAGGGATACCAAAGAGGGGAAGAAGCTGCTAAAGTGAGCCTACTCAGGCATGTGCATCAGGATTTCTGAGGGATCGCGCCCCTCACTGTTGAGGCCCCCTTGGATGGCGGCATGCACTAGCCGGATTTGGCGGCAATAACAGCACTTTCTCGCATTAACATGTAATGTCCTGGTGCGGGAAGAGCCCGATCAAGACACGCCGACACGGTGGGAGGAGACTCGCCGGGCTTCTGGTGAACTTGGAGGTTTCAATCATCTAGTTTCCGATATTGTCGACTTGCCGGGTTCAGAGGAGGCAATGGACCTGCATACCAATATACCCGCGGCGAACCCAGGAGGCAGTGTCTTCCTCCACGAGGCATCTTCCAACCGGATATTTGTGTTGGTAGCACAAAACATCGCCAAAACCCGTTTTCTCCTTCCCAAGCCCTCTTTCGACAAAGAAACATCCCTGCACGCCTGGTGACCCGCAGGATTGCGGACAACGATCGCAGCATCAACGCCGAGGACGTGGTTCGGCATTTGCAGTGGAGCGGCGGAGTCGAGACCGGTATCACGGAGCGAGCGCAGGGTCCCCCCGCGGGGCGTCAAACTGCCGGGTTTCCTCTGTCTTCTGTCAGAACTCAGAAATCTCTGAGCGGATGCTGCCGAAGAGCGACCGCCGGGGCGTTCGGAATTCCGTGCCGGAACGTGTTGTGCAAGGGTTGCGGCGGGAGCGCATTGACCTCGGTGAGGCACAGAGCTGGCAAGGCAGACCGGTGTGATAACGCCACAGGGACGCATCAACGCCCCCGGCCGGCGCAGGCCAATTGCGTCGTTCGTTACTGATCTGCATCTGCAGCCACGGCAGGAATCGTCCAGCCAAGCGTTTCCGCGCAGGGAGCTAGGCTCTCCTGGAGTGGCAAGGAAGGAGCGACCACGCCATCCCAGCGCCGTGAATCTGGAATTTGCCGGACAGGGCTCGACGAGGTCCTTTTTTCCTCCTCCTGCATTATGCTGGGCCTCTCCCCCATGTTCGTTTTTGTCTTCTCGACATGATGCTCGAACCTCCAACTCGCGAAGCCGTCGCACCGGCCTGAGCAACGGCAGCGACTGCAGTCGTTGAAGCGACACCCGAACCGAAATCGAAATCGAAATTGCCATGGCCGACGACGACCAGTGGGCCGGGTTTGTGACGGACGATCCCGTAATCAACGCCGAGTCGCAGTCCGGCACCATCTGGGCCATCTGCATCGCCTTCTCCATCGGATCCATCGTGTTTCTCGGATTGCGACTCTACACCAGGTTCACCCTCCTGCGATGTGCGGGGCCCGACGATTACACGATAATTATCGCGGAACTTTTCGCGTTGCTGACCGCGCTTGGCGCGTCAATGGGTGCGTGCCATTCTGACATGTCATTTTTGCGGCTCCGGCTTTGCTAACGGGATCCCCAGAGGCGCGCCATGGCTTGGGACGACACTCGTGGACAATCTCGGCCGACGATATATTTGAGCAGATGAAATGGCTGTACTTCAAGATCATCGTCTACAACACCTGCACCAACCTCATCAAGGTCTCCTTTCTGCTCCAGTTTCGACGACTCTTCATCGGCGAAAAGACACAGCGCGTATGCAACTATGGCCTCATCTTCATCGGCATCTGGACCGTGGTCCAGATTCTTATCCTCTCGCTCTCCTGTCTCCCCCTGACAGCGATCGTCCCGTCGATGAAGGACCGCTGCTTGCCTGTGGACCCGACATGGTTCCTGTCCTCAGCCATGAACATTGTCACGGACTTTGCCATCTTCTTGATCCCGATCCCCTCTCTGATATCGTTGCGGACAAGCAACAGGAGACAAAAGGCTCTACTACTTCTGGTGTTTGGTCTTGGGTTCTTGTAAGCTCCCCATGCCGCTCGCATTCCCCAACATCAAGCTAACTTCTCTAGTGTGTGCATCATTTCGATCATCCGAATCTCCTACCTCAGCCTCCGAACCCGATCCAAAGACAGCTTCTGGACCAGCCCGACCCCCGTTAACTGGTCCATTGTCGAACTTCATTGCGGCGTCATATGCTCGTGCCTCGCGACCCTCCGTCCCTTCCTGCGGAAGGTCTTCCCGTGGCTTCACATCGGCAACTCAGAGCGAGACACAGCCCTGTCTTTTGAGCTCAAGTACAAGAAAAGTAATATGGCAGGGAGATCCAAACAGGGGGATAAGAAGAAGCTGTCCAAGGCGCAGGGCTCCAAGACGGGCGCTGGTCCACGATGTTCGGAAAGCACAGAGGCGCTGCGAGATACAGCGGAGCAGGCACTAGGCGAGGGCGAGAGGGTATGAACGACACGACATGACGGCGTTTAGGGTCATTTGATGGCATGTTTCAAGGGATATACGACTGATACCATGGGCGGTCCGATTTCTTTGGTGCTTAGCAAAGTGGTGGATTGAGTATTTCTTACTAGACCAAGCTTGCGCGCGCTATACTTTGATGAATCATAGTGTCTATCACACCTCCCCTTGCTTGCCAAGAATGGTGTTGACCTCGACGACGTTGTCAACGAAATCCTTTTGTTGGGTGATACAGCCATGAAGAGGCGGCTAAGAGCGAACTTGTCGGAGCTTGCTTGCAACACAAAGACGTGTAGGACTTGGATCGTGACTCCCACCCAACCTACTAGAAAGCGGGGCTGAGACATCGAAGACAGTCATTGCGCGGTGTGGTGACCGATGTCTGATCGTTTGGAAAGCGAGATACAAAATCTGTCACAGGAGATGGTATAAGGTGTTGTGGGGGTTGGGACGGAAGTCGCGACCTTCCACCACGCGGGCATGGCTGAGTCTTCACAGCGACGCCAGCAAGTCATGTCAGCTACCTGCACTATATCATGTAAAATTCTGTGTCCACATTCCAAGGCCGTATAGTGTCGTGGTAGCACGCTCTGGCAACTTTCGCCTACCGCTCCACGACTGCGGGGGCCCCGTGTGCTTGCTCTGAGTAGCCCAGTTCAAGTTTGCCATCGGCCTTATTTTTTTTGTCCTGCCTTTGACCTTGCTTTCTCATTCTGCCAATGACTTCTCCCATACGTTCCCACCTTGGTTAAACTCCGTTTCCCTCACGAACGTATCGCGATGCTAACAATGAGCCCAAACCCATCCCGCAACCGCCGCATCCGCCTCTCATCAAAGCGTCCATCTAATCCTGGCCACCGTTCAACAATTGTAAGACGTGGAAAGACGTGGAGGGAATCGCGGCTATCTTGAGCCGAACATTGGAACGACTAACCCACCAACCCTTTGACCGGCACTACATATATTCTACAGAAAGCAACAAAAAGCCAACTTGTTCGTTCCACCATCATCGTAAACGGTTTTCCCATTCTGCCAGAGTGAGGTCTACCTCACCGTCGAGGCCAGCGGTGGCCGAGGTCCTCGCTTTGGGCACAAAGTCTTGGTCTGTCCACCCCCTGCGCGACAAGTCGTCCATAACGACATGTGCGCCGGCCTCGTCCCGGGGGATCCAGTTGAGGTCCACCACAACATCCAACTCTTCCAGGCGGGCACAGAGCTCCGCGAGTTTGCCCGCAATGACATCCAACACGACGTCGTACTTGCTCTCGGGGGCGCGAGGGGGGCCAAAAAGATGCACCTCATCGACAAAGTCCAACACATTCTGCGAGTCGCTGAAGACTCTGACTCGGCCACCCACAGGACTCTTCTCGGCGGTCTCGGCAGCCATTGCCAAAGCTTCGGCAATGGCATTGCCCTCAGCGTGTTGTACCGAATGGCACCTAAAAGAACTAAAGTCAGCATAGTGCAGGTATGGAGTGACGACAAACAATAGACTGTAAATCATCGATACGCCAACTGCTCCTGCAAAATTAGGAGGAACGAAGGAGTACCCAGTGTCTGACAACAACGATAAACCATGCGGCATAGCCACATTGCTCGAGGTAGTGGCTCGACCCCGAGACCTCCCAAACTACCCAAAACGTCTGTGAAAAGGATTGGCGGGCTTGGGACAATATGAAACCTCAAAGCTATGCCCAAAGGCCTCTGAATTTGGTCTTGGTGCAAGAAGGGGAGGGGAAAAGAAGGTGATAAAGCAAGCAAGCAAGCAAGAGGCAAACAACCGTAAAAGAAAAGAACATACCGCTCCACAAGGTAACCCTGGGCAGGAAACTGCCCTGCGGCATCGGAATTTGCCGTCATGGCGGTAAAGCCACCCCGATACGGGGGATGGCACGGCTTGAGCCCAACAGAGTTGGGCTGCTGCTTCGACCCGTCCGCAAAAAAAACGAGGTTCAACCTCCCGTCTCCCCGGGAGGGTTTCCACGAGGCCCTCGCCGCTGCGCGGAGGGCGAAGAAGCCACCAGCGACCGACACACGAACGTTGGTAAAGGTTAGCTGGGCAGGAGCAGTCGGCGCGGCGGGAAGCGGCGCAACGGTTGAGGGCTGGGCGGGGCCAGCGGAGACGGGAGAAGGTGCGCCCGCGGGCGCAAGTGAGACGGCAGAGGACAGGCCGGCAGCAGGGGGGGCGAAGACAGGCGCGGAGGGACCGGCGGTGTCGGGTGAGGCTGGCTCGTGGGCGGCCAGGCGGCGACGTTTCTCGGGCCCGCCCAGCGGGGAGTTGGCGCGGCGAGGGCGCTTGTTGTGCGGCATACTACATGGAAAATAGGCGTTAGTAGATATCAATAACGCCTTGATGGATAATGGAAACGCTGGAACGAATAATAACTAGGCATGAGGCATTACCTTGAAGCGAGGAAGGAAGGGTTCAAACACTTCAAAAAGAAAAAAAAAAAAAGAACACCGAAAAGCCAAGCCAGGACGCCAGGGGACAAAGGAAAGGTCGCTGGTGGTGCCGAAAAAAGAAGTCAATCGGAGGGAAGGGGCGCTCCAAGACGAAAAGAAGAAGTGGAGACGGATCGGAGGGAAGATGTAAACGGGGCGCAGGAAGAAACACCAAACACTTCCTGAAAAGGAAGAGGAAACGCGACAAAAATTGAATCCTCAGAAAAGAAGGAAAAAAGTTGGTCGATCTGTTCTGCTGAGAGAAGGCGCAGGGATTTTAGGTGTGGTGCGGGGCAAGAGAAAACTGAGTGGAAGGAGCGCCGTGAAGTTCGAGGCGCAAGCTTCCATCCCACTGCTGGCCTGGGTACCTCATAATCCAAAACTTTGCGCCCACTTTCAAAAGCCGTATAGTGCAACGGTTGTACGCTCTGGTATCTGTAGCTCTCCGTTACACGACAATGGGGCCCCTTGAGATTACCAGAGGCCGGGTCCGACTCCAGTGCGAGCCGGGCAACGGCCTTATTTTTTTTTCTTCTTCTCTAATATCCCCGTCTATCCCTGAGGTTTTTCGCTGCTTGTTTCTTGCCAAACACGACGGCCTGCCGCAGCGTAAACTTTTCGGTCACCGATCATGACGACAATAACCACTTGAATCCGTCCTCCGAATCCTTTTTGTGCCGTTTTGTAAAGTCGGCATGCATGAACGGACCCCAGAAGCAATGCGGCAACCCAGGGTAAACCTCGAGCTTCGTCTCAACACCGCTATCCTTCAGCGCTTGCTCCAAGATGAGCCCACCATCGCGTAGTGGATCCGCCCCGCAGACCTGGATGTATGTCTTGGGAAGCTTTGAGTGATCAGGGAATAATATCGGAAAGGAAAGTGGACTGCTCAGATCTGGTTTGTACACGGCTGCTCATAATCAGCTTTAGCTCCTGTCCATCGCCACAACGGTGGACTCACATAGTAGGAACTCGACACTCTCCTTCGTCAGCGCTGAGGCTTTTGCGTTCTGTTCCATGCTGAGGTAATATTCCTTGTACCTGTCCGGAACGTTGCTTTCAATCATGGCGATGGGGCACGCAAGATACAGCCCTGTGAGCGGCGGGCCCTGCTGCTCTTGGGTGTACAAGTGCGCAATAACGAGCGCCATGTCGGCGCCATTGCTGTCGCCACCGACGACGAGCCCCTTAGATGGGTTTATCCCCAAGTCGTCGAGGTTTTGCATCATCTGTTCTGGTTTCAGTGCTGTTGCTCCGACTTCTAATAAATATCGATGGTGGGGACGGGAGGCTCACCCACCGAAACCCATCAACAGCATCGCCCATCCCGGCGGGAAACACAAACTCGGGCGCATGCCGGTACAGCACATCGACCATGACGCCACCCAGCGCCGTCCAGATCTCCGCGATCCACTCCTGTCCATCCAGCTCACCAATGACATACCCGCCGCCATGACATACATACAGCCCAGGACAACCCGTCGTTGATGGCCTTTTGGGCGTGTAAACCCTCCCCGGCAGGACCGTCCCGTCTCGGGACGTCACCTGGATTGGTGTCATTGCGTAAGACGGCTTGGGTTTTGCAGCCGCAGCGATGGAGTTGAATAGACGGATAAAGGCACGTGCTGTGGTAATGTCATTGAGGCAAAGCATTGGCTTTGGGTCAGAGCCGGGGATTCCGCTACGTTGGATTGAGAGGAGTTCGGGGTGCGGGTCGGAGAGGGCGGCGAGTTCCGTCGGGGATAACATTGTCACGAACTTGGCGATGAGCCAGGTAAAGCTTTCGCAGTTGCACCAAAGTCAAAACGGGGCTTGTTGGAGCAAAAAGGTGACGGGGCGCCTTGGAAGTGGGAGCCTGAAGTTGACGTCGAAATGCGATCTCGGCGGAAGTGAGCCCGGCTTACGTGTCCCCACATACCGGGCACCTGTCGCGTCTGGGCCAATGCCAGGTGTGGACCCCACGGCGGCATCTGCTCGGGCGACCAATCAACCATGAACCAATGAGCCATAGGTTTGAGTTTTGCAGCGGAAGAAGGTGCAGCATCGGGGGCGAGAGAGAATCACTGCAATTGGAACGCCGCTGAAGGCTATACGTTACACGAACCCGCCGTCTCGACAACTGACCTCTCCAACCCGCCAACACGACGTTCAATTCACTTCTCAAAACCAGCCATAACACCCTCAACCCTCTTGCAAACCTCCCTAACCCCCTCTTCAACATTTTCATCCCTCGCAAAACCCGTCAATCTCGCCCTCCAAAAAGCCCACCTTTCTGCATACCCAGCGCCCTCTTGCACTTTCTCCGCCCACAACTCCCCCTCCCTCACAAGATGCGTCGCAACCCCATCCCTCCCTCCCCACTTCCCATCCTGATAAATGTCCCTTCCAGCAATCTCCAACCACCCCGCCGCAGCCTCGACGTAATCCTCCCACCCGCCCTTGCTCTCCAACCCATCAACGATGGTCCACATCCCAAAATCCTCCACCCATCCTTTCAGCGGCTCCACGGGCGTCTCCCGATTCTGCACGCTCACGTGCGCCATGAACCGATTGAGATTGGTCCATTCCGCCCTTGCCAGCGCAGGCGACTCGCGGTAGGAACTCAGCGCTTTGGGTCCGTTCCAGAGGTCGCGGACAGACCAGCCGAAGCCGTAGAGCGTGTTGATGGTTGTGGTGATCTCCGGGTTGGGGGTTGTTGACGTGGCGAGGGTGAAGAGGAGGGTCGTGAGGTTCTGGTGCGTGGTTGTGGAGGAGGTGGATTGTGCTAGGGAGAGGAGGAGGGAATGGCAGAAGTACCATGCGTCGGCGACGGGCGGACCGGCCGAGATGAGGTAGTCGATGATTTGGTTGCTGATGGTGGGTATGTTGGATGTGTCAACTGCGGAAAGGGTTGTGATGATGAGGTCTTCGGAGGGGGTTGGTGGGGTGGGGTTGCCGGTGTTGTGTTGGTTGATTTTGGCGACGAGGGTGCGTTGCTTTGCTACCCAGTCTGAATGCATTTTGGGGGGGTTGCTTAGCTGACGAGAGGTAGGTGAGGTGAATTGGAAGAGTTGCGAGGCGAGTGTGTGGGTGGGATTGTTGACAATGAAGTGAGTGAGACAGGTTCAAGGTGGCTGATGTTTGTCTGGTGCTTGTGCAGCAGGATCGCCGGTAATAAGGGGAGGGATTCCGGCTGCCTCACTCCCCGCAATTCCCATATTAGGCAAATATTGGCGCCGTCGCATACGAACGAATGGTCAGCGGCACGGGGGGGCTGGCTGCGGCTGACAGGCCCACATTGACTGTTGGCGAGCGCTATGCGGCTTCCTGAGTTGACAATGTCGCCGAGCGTTACTGAGCATGAAGGAGGATCCAACGCTGACAGGTCGTAACCAATTAATGCGTGCTTTAATTGTCGACGCCTTTCATCTACAGCTCTTGTTGAGGCTGACAGGTTGCCGTTCTCTCCGTCGGCGAGCATGAGAAGTTGATCCTTCAAGGCCGTGATGCGTGTATAAAATGCCTGGCGTTTCTGTGTTTTTGTCATCTGTGTTTGTGATCAACATCACCACAGCTCTCAGTATCATCGCCAGCATTCCAGTCACGCTCAATCCTTTTATCAGACGGAAACCATGTTGTCCACTCAGATCCTGGCCGTTTTGTCCCTGGCATCCAGCTTTGCGCTTGCAAGCCCGGTTGCTGTGAACGCTACCGGAGTCGAGCTTGAAGCCAGACAGTCAAAGGGCTATACATGCGGGACAACAAAACATACCCTCACGTCTGTCGAGAACGCCATGGGAGACGGCATTCGGCTCCGAAAGGCTCTCAAGACTGTTGCTCAAGGAAATGGAGGTAATTACATGAACCCAGAGTAAAGAAAATTTAGCCACAGAAGCTGACAGCATCCCAGTCGTTTGGCCCCACGAGTTCCGAAATGGCCAGGCCAACAAGCCAGAGGTCGATCCTTCGCCCTGTGCCAAGCTGAATCTCTACGAGTATCCCATCTTGGCGAGCGGCGCGGACTACACCGGAGGCAACCCCGGGCCGGATCGTGTCGTCTTCGCGGATAGCAACAAGACGCCGGGGGCCTTTGAGCAGTGCTTCTTGATGACGCACACGGGCGCTACGGGGAATCTGTTTGTGAAGTGTCGCTTTACATAGACTAAAGCTGTTAGCTTTGCTATAGGGGAAAAGGTGGACGGCGGGTGGGAAGAAAATGAGAAATGGCTGCTCCAAGAGTATGGACAAGGCGTCGTGAAATGACGTCCATGCGTGGCAAGCACTCATCCCAGGTGTTTCTTCATAGCCCAGAGAGCTACCAACTACGAGGGACGGGTACTATTCCTCCCATGCAGAGGTAGAAATAAAATGCACATGCCCTCTGAAATAGTTCCGAGGCCTCGAACGCATGGCCCAGCGCTTGGCCGTGCTTGGCACGGGTGGAGGACAAGAGTACCCCTTCGCCCTGGCTGCTCTGGGGGCCAAGATGCCACCCAAGCATCGTGTGATTGAACATTATTTGAACTTGCACGAGTGAGTCACGCAGCAAAGTATTATCGTGCTGACCCTATCCTCATCGAGACAATCGTATCTATCAGCGGTATCAACCGTAATATCACGATACCCCATCGTCAGGCAGGCAACCGCCAAGAATTGCAATGTTTCATTTGAACTGGCTCCATCGTGAAAGCCATACCAACGTTGGCGCCATCAAGCGCATATGTATTGTCTGTTCTCCAACCTCGCCCGATTTCACAAACCTCCCGACAGCTTCGAATCTCTCGCAAAGACAAGTCAACATGCACATCTCCTCCCTCCTCACTGCCGTCCTCGGTGCCATCCTCATGGGCAACCCCGTCACCGCCCTTTGCAAGCCTGCAGTAGGCATCAAAGTCTTCCGAGACGACTGGGCATACACCATCTAGTGTGGCAGGAACGACTGCAACTCGCCCGCCACAACCATCACCATTTACCACAACGACGAAACGACAAACAGCAAGGAGTTCCCCGGCGGCATCTCATTTGGATACAAGACCACGCCACAAGCGCAAGTCCGTGAGTGGGACTTTTACGGAAAGTTCCTGGATGATCCGGGTTATGGGTTCCACGTATATGGTACGCGGTGCGGGACATTACGGAGTAATCAGGGCTTCGGGTGCTATGAGAGGGCGTTGAAGATTGAGGGGGGTTATTTGCTCCAGGCAACTTGGGCGAGCTTCAAGTGTGGGACGATGTGGTGATGGAGTGGGAAGACCAGCAGAACCAGCACGGGAGGAAGGAGTCACATCGTGACTGGGACATGTCATCATATCATGACTGGGAGAAAGTGACAAATACCAGCAGAATGTATGGTATTAACTGGAATTCGCCTCTCATGTCAAAGGTTCCTGTCTTGACACTGGATTTTGTGCGTGCCTTCCTCGCCGGCGTTCCCGCGAGCCTTGCATTGGATCACTCCAACATTTAAGTATGACATCAATGGCAATGCCGGACCCCTCACCAGACCGGGAGCCGCTCGTCGAACGGTATGGAATGTGGATCGAATTGCATTGGATGCCGAGGAATACGACGACCCTCCATGAAGCCGCTGATGAGCTCGCTTAGAAGGCGAGGCGCGGTGAGACTGACAAGGTGCAAGGAGTTTCGGTGTTTACCCAGGGTCTTGACGAGAAGGTGGAAGCGGCGATAATTGCTTGAGAGGAACAAGACCGCCTCGAGGGGGAATAGGGGGCTACGGCTGCATAGCTGGCCGCCCAGAATTTACCAAATTCGTAAGTGCTATCCCTGATGCGTGGGCTTATGATCATTGGAGCTAACCTCTTGCTAGTCGGGTGACATTCCTTTGCTTACGTGCGCGTAGTCCCACAATCTGTCAGCGCTAGGGTTGGAAACACAAACACACAAGGCTCAAGGGTTCGACTTACTTCACCTAGTATCTCGTAACGAGGCAGGATCGACGTCAATGCCTTCATGGTGCCATTGGGCCACTGGCAGCAGTTGATGCGTCTCAAGAAGGAAGGTCGTCGAATTGCTTCATGCCGCGTCAACAGACACGAATTCACGGCCACCTGTTCAGCTCGCATCCTCTCCTCCCATTCTGTCCAGTCCTTTCTTTACAAAATCGCGATGCCTCCCTCTCCGAACTGAAGCTCTTCTCCATCCTCATCCACAACTCCGACTCACAACCCTCACACAGCCACAACGATGAAGCTCCTCGCGCTCCTCTCCCTCCTCGCCGCAGCTCGCGCCCTCACCATCGGCTCCGACGCAGCAGCCGATTTCGAGGACGTCCTCGCAGCCCGCGAACCCTCCCCGGAACCGGAACCACTCACCCTCGAACCCACCAGCGGCAGCATCCTCCTCCCGCGCGCCAACACAGCCATCACAGCCTTCAGTCTCGTCACCACCGTCTCCCTCGGCTCGGCAGGCTGCTCCTTCAGCATCAAGACCAACGCCGACCTCGAGGACTCCAACGTCGGCATCACCTGCGAGGCATCCTCCAACGGCGGCGTGATCCGCAGCCCGTCCAACTCGAATTTTGCCTACACCCTCAGCTGCAACACGCGCGCCGGCAGCGGCCCTAATGGGCAGAACGAGTGTGCCGTGCGCAGACGCGTCTGTTTGATTGTGCCGCTGCTTGGGACATACTGCGCCAATGTCCAGCTGGGAGCGGCTAACACGACGCAGTGCCCGCGCAAGAGGAAGAGGCAGAATCCGCCGCAGTCGTGCGGCGTGCTCAGGGGCACGAACTTACCGCAGGATTTGCTGAAGTAGGGAGGGGTGACATGGGATCTTGAGTCTTGTTTTCGTTCTTGGGGCAGCCTTGTCTGACGGCTTTTGGTGTTGAAGTTTTGGTTCAGTTTGGCTAGGTGAGCTGAGAGCAAGTTACGTAGAGAGTTTGAAATACAATACCGTCGTTACCGTGATATAGGTACAGGCGGGATGTCGTAAAGTCGAATGACAAGAAACGGGGACTTCACACTGGAAACCAGGATGGTGAAGAGGAAACAACGAATCAGCTGAGACAAAAAATGGGAGAAACCATGGCATAGGGGAGAGCATGTAAAAAAAAAAAAAAATGGTCGGAACCAGATTCGAACTGGCCTTCCTGGAGTCCCAAGTGGACCCAAAGCCGTATAATGGAGACCGTTACGAACCCAGGCGTGCTACCACTACACTATCCGACCTTGGAATTTGTGCACCTGAAAGTGGACTATAAGGTACCTACCCTCCCTTCACTGGCTGGTGGGGCCATGGTGGTTGCGATTCTGTCTGGTGTTGCCATGGCTCCTTCCCAACGCCATCCACCACACCGTGCCCCTCTGTGGAGTTTTCTGCCGGGCATGAAGCGGCGTGCCTTACCGCCTTTGTGAAGACGCGTCAAGTGTTTCGTGCGCGGTAGCGACGTTTTCCTTTTTCTTTCGCGCTAGAAACGAAAGCCCTGCTAGGCACTACTACCGCTTGGCTGTCTGTTTCTTTTTTTCTTTTGTTTTTGCTTCAAGTTTTGAAGACCGCTTGGCTGTCTGTTTCTTTTTTTCTTTTGTTTTTGCTTCAAGTTTTGAAGTAATTCTTCCCCCGACGTATGTAGTATTCTTTCATCCAAGACCTTCATCACCTCTTCTGACGTTGGATTTGCAGCATGTCATCGTCCAAGCGTCGCGCCAGCTCCCCCGAGGCTAGGCCCTCCAAGCGCCGCCGGGCGGCCTCAACCTCGCCCTCTGCTGTTGCCTTGCCCGTTCTCTTGCTCGCTGCTCTGACCTCGCCCCCTGCTGCTGCCACGCCTGCTGGTTCGCCCACTGCCCCGGCCCCGGCCGCCGCAGTTGCAACACCCCTCGCTGTCGCCGCGACCCCGCCGCCCGCCTCACAGCCCGCGGAAAACTTCCGCAACGTGCGGGTGTTTATAGACCCCGACAAAGTTGCCATCGCAAAGGCTAAGGGGGCCGCCTGGAAGCCCCCTACAGTCATGGGGCGCCTTGATTTGGTTTTTTTTGTGGATGGATCCGAGCAGCAGAGGAACTCTGGTGGGGTGAAGCCTCCCTCGCCACCCTACCATGGGGGTTTTGCTGTCTTGACAGCAAACATTGGCGCCACTGGGCACTTTACG
Source organism: Cercophora sp. LCS_1 (assembly GCA_036250225.1). Classification (NCBI taxonomy): domain Eukaryota; kingdom Fungi; phylum Ascomycota; class Sordariomycetes; order Sordariales; family Lasiosphaeriaceae; genus Cercophora; species Cercophora sp. LCS_1. Next base: position 328,424 of record JAPZLL010000024.1, read on the forward strand.
GCCCAAGGTCACATGATTGAGAAGTATGCATTAACCAGCTACCCGTCTTACTACTAACATTATCGTTGGGCTGTTTTGTTACCTATCTTCAACATAACTTTAAGCTAATAATGGCCGATTTTTTTTAGGTGCTACTCGAGTAACCACGCTGAAGGTACGGCCATTGCCGAGGCTTTGGCAATGGCCATCGATATCGCAGAGCGGAAGGCTGTCGGCGGAGTCGTCCGTATTTTCACAGATGCTGCAACCGTTTTGAGGTTTTTGGACAACAACAGACTTTCCGAGTGCCAGGAGAACGGCTTGGATTCCAAGTGTGTGGTGTACATGGATGTAATTCTGCGTCGCTTGGCACACTTTTGCTCCCGGTTGGATGAATTGGGGGTCAAGATTGACCTGCTTTGGTCGTCCCCAGGAACACGACAACAATGCATCGCGTTATGGATGAGATGTCCCGTAATTCCTGGGCAGACATTGACTTCCCTTCGTCGAAGAGAATGGCGGCAACCGCCAATCTTGATCAGGAGGTGGTGGCAGCGGTTGTGGATTGGGCCGAGCAAATACGTTGATGGGTTACAGGGTACGGGTTCCTCCCGACCGTCGTCTTCAAGTGTCAAAGGCTCGGCGAGAGGTGCGACAAGGTGATCCGATCAAAGGAGAGGACAAGAATGACAGGGAGCGCGTATGCATCGCATGATAGAAGGAAGGACAGGAAGCATGTCGATTGTAACTGCAATATACGGAAAACATATTACACGCCCTTGGTCCTACACCCTCACCATCCCCGCTGTAATCATCCCATCCAGCCCATCCCGTCTAGCAGTTGAGAACAGCGCTGCCGCAGCCAGTGACGACCTTGGTGACGCCAGCGCTGGAGACAGCCTTGCGGGCACCGTCGCAGTAGCGGCCGACGTTCTGAAAATGCATGTTAATGAGCGCGTCCCGAGAAATCACACCGTGTAGGGAGAACAGAACGTACAGTGCTGCCCTTGCAAAAGGCGATGCAGCAGCCATCACCGGCCGGGGACTCCCAGATCCATGACTTGACGGTGAAGCCAACGGCGTGGCTGCCGCCCGAGGTCCAGGTCTTCTGGGTGCCTTGGTAGTTGTCCTTGCTGTAGACCGAGATCCTGTAGGCGGACGAGGTACCAGCGAGGGCGGTGGCGGCGAGGATGACGCTGGAAAGCTTCATTGTGGTGGATGTGGTGGGAAGGAGTTGGCTAGGTGAGAGGCTGGTGATCGATGAGTGTCTTGAAGATGAGACTGTTGGATGATGATGATGAGAAGATCTCGTTGACAATGCGACTGCTGCTCCCTTTTATAGACAGAATCATCACGACGTGTTGTCCATCAACGGCATCGAGTCTTCCCGTCTTATTGCCCGTCAACACAGAATTGTGGAGTTGGCAATTATCGACGAGACATTGAAGAGTTGTAGTGCATGCTGTTTGACGAAGGGCATCGTTGAGGGTACCACCCACAGCCCCAGTGTTTTAGATGAGGTGAATGCTTTTGTTGTTCTATTGGCCGCTGTTTTTGGAGGCGAGATGGGGCCGTTCAGCTGCGCCAGTCATGGCCAATCGTTGTGCCGCGGGATTATGCGGTGTTACACGGGTGTGAGTCCGGGGTGCGCCGTCAGCAAGAGCCTCATTTTCAGGTACCTACCACCTGCACACTCCAGCTTGTGCCAAGGGGTTTAGGTCTGACACCGGGCATCCGGCACCGGTGATCCGAGAACCTTCCAGGTTCTCGGAAGGAGTCCGCACATACTATCGCGTACACACTAGGTGCTGTCGGCTATCTTCGCTTGGCAGCACCTTTTGGAGCTGTGCAGCAGGGATGCTGCGGTCCTGCCCTATGAGGCACTGTGGGCCTATCGCTAACATGCAGAAACCCGAAATACCCTGGAGCGTCTCGGTGGCCTGTTCAGTATGCGATATGATGATGGGGAATTCATGCCATGCTGTAAAAATCTCTTCACCATCTTTCGATCACACGGGAAATACTAGTGACCGAAGTGAGATGAGATCGTTATCTTTGGCTCTGGTCGCCCCTTTGAACATGCCACTGGCGTCACATTGGCGTAGGGGAGAACGACAGCTCAAGCCAAGGTGATGGCAAGTTGACGAAAGTCCTCAATGGGAGAGCTGCAGTCTCCGTAAACCAGGGGAAATCACGCCAAGCTCCAGCTGCAAAAACAGACTTCCCTGTCAGCCAAGATCGTAGCGATGATACTCAAAGCTAATAATTGAGCCCGGAAAGCAACGGCGAAAGGTCGATATACGACCAGTGGCGGGTGAGGCTCAAAAGAGCGACCGAAGAGAAACGCATGTAATTTGTGAAGCGAGAGACCGAGAAAGACGATTGGCTTGCATTTTTGAGGGGTTTGTTGCCATTTGCGTGGAGGCTGAGCAGGTCAACTGCAACCGTAAGGACGGCGCAAAATTAAGCCGGGCCCTGCGCATCGTAACACTCATTGCAACTCCCCAATTTCATATGTTAACTCTGAAAATAGTGGCCTGGTCTCCGGGCGTGACTTTTAGTAACACACACCTATTTGCGAAGTGTGATGATACCCGTATATCAACCCTGGTGTTGTTGACTGGGCCATATCTCGCTTGACCGCCGCCTATGGTATTCCACAAGTGGCTCCACTATGTCTCTAGCCTCGGTCTCATCGACCATGTGCTAAAATTTGAAAGGCCCGTCGCGTGGTTTTCCCCAACCAACATCCCAAGCAGCAAAACATGCAAGGGCGTGCTGAAAAGGCGAGGCGCTTCTCCCCTGTTGCACAAGACGAATCTGGGCACACGAAATTTTCTTTTTTGCATAGTGCCTCGCCCACATGATACTGCTCACCCTAGCTCAGGGCACAGCGACGGCGTGGGGCAGCCCAGTCGCACCATCCTGCTGGCGGTCGAGAACCTCGCCATCAACTTCACGCGGGAGTGCCGCATCACCATCCCCGCCGGCGCCGACCTCGGCGCCCAGTGGTTCCGTTGCTACTCCGACCTCGGCCCGACCTAGCACCCCGTGTAGATCCAGCCCGCTGCCGCTCCAAGCCACCGGCACCACGTGGTCCAACTATTGCGGCGAGACCAACACGACCTTGCCCATCTGCGGCACTAATAAACGGCGCCTGCCCGGCCAAGCCCGAATGCTGCATGCACTACAACACGCGCTGGTGCACCATCAGCAACTACAAGTTACAACAACCTCCGCCCCGGCACCGGTGCCGAAACCCCCTTCCTCTTCCTCAACATGCGCCTCGCCAACTCGGTGTTCGCCCGCCGAGAGCATCACCTTTGGTGCCGTGGGTGGCCGGGTGGCGGCCCGCGATGTGGTACGGGTTCGCGAACAGGAACGAAAACTGGGGGGTTGTACATCACCGCCGCCCATTCCGCAATATCGTGGGTTGGGGCGTTCGCTTCGATGCGGCTGCTGGGTATCTGGAGGTGAGGTGAGCCATAGCTGGTTCTACAACGACAAGAATGCAGGGGGTGTGGGCGTTTAAACGTGTATTGCTTTGGGTTAACGATCTTTCATTTACAGACCCGCTAGCCCTATACCCGCGCGAACACACCACCCAGGACATCGGGTTTTATGGTCGTGATTGCTGGGCTGTAGGAAAGACCAGATGCTGCGGGTCTTTACCCGCCCATCCCGATACTAGCACCCCATGCGTAACTGCCGGGCCCAAATGGTCAGATATCATATACCCAGGTCCATGTGCCTTATTTTCTTTCCTCCCTAGTGATGCCACAGAAGACCACGACGTGTGATTGAGCGAAGAACCCCTGGTCATATCAACCAGCTTACGAATCTGCTAGGAATTCCGCGCTTGCCAACTACCAAGCAAGAGCCATGGTGCGCACGTCCGTCTTAGCGGCCATCGTCAGCGGGCTGCTTCCACTGTGCCTCACCACGTCGGTCGATTCCAAAGCTCAAAATGGGCTTTATTCTCATCAAGGAACTGCAAGCGGTAGCGGTACGGGTGGTTACCCGGCGGCAAGTTTCCCAAGTCTCCCAAGGTTCCCCTTCCCATACACAACTCGAAAGACTTACGCCGTCATCAGTCCTATTTCGAAGACGCCTCCCTCCCACTACACACCATATACATGCCAACGAACCCACCGTCAAACCTGACCCTCCCTGTCATGCTCTGGGGCAACGGCAATTGCGTGGGTGACGGGCTTGCCTACAAGAACTTCCTCCTGCAAACGGCCAGCCACGGCATCATGATCATTGCCAATGGCTGGGTCAAGGACATCCCCGGCCGCGGGAAGAACGGCCGTGACACCACTCTGAACATAACGTACTTCACCGACTCGATCGCTTGGATCCACTCCCAGGCCGGAAAAGCCGGCACCAAGTACGCAACGGTGAATGCTACCCTGCTTGGTGCGTCCGGCCACAGCTGCGGTGGGTTGCAGACTATTGAGATGCGAAGCGAGCCCCGGGTCAAGGCGCTTGCATCGTTCGGGTACGCCACCAGGGAGTCGGTGTGGGCCAGGGATATCAAGGTGCCAGTGGGCTTCTTTGTTGGGAGCCTGGATACCAGCACCGCGATGCCCGTGATTTGCCTACCTATGAGACTCGAGATGAGATCCAAGAACCTGCGAGACTGTGAGTAGCTGCGCTAATCGCACTCGTGCCCAGAAATCCAAGTCGCTTGGCCTGAACTGCCCACCACGACGCCCGCGTGGTGGGGAACGTTTCCTAGTCTAGACCACGGTGACACTTTCAACAAGCCCAACGGAGACGTGTGGGCTATTTCCTTTGCCAAATGGGTGTCGTTCACACTCAAAGGCGACGCTCGGGCGGCCGAGTATTTCAAGGGAAAGGGGGCTACCAAGGATGGGTGGGAGATTAAGGCCAAGGCGCTGGACAAGATTCCTGTTGCGCGTTAGAGGGCACTGAACGCAAAGCACCATGGGAGGGAAGCTTGGTACAGCGTTGGTAGTGTTTCTAATTAGTTCTATGCCGCCGCTTCAAAAGTTGAGTCGCCTAGCCGTTCAGATATGACAAAGCTTGCTCGCAACAATATCGAATCTTGAGGTGGCCTCTCCTCTGGTACCTAAATATATAGATGGGATACTCGGGTTGGTTTGGACCTCACAGTAAGGTCGTAACTAGGTAGCTCCAAGGTAACTATTGCGAGGGCTTTCCGGATATCGCGTACGGCTTACCCCCTGCGAGTGCCTCACTTCAAGATCCCAAAGAACTTCAGCATCAGCTGCTCATTGACAGGCGCCGTATGCCCCACCCCCTGACCAAAGAACCCCTCTAATTGCGTCCCGTCCCCGTACACAACTTGTGTGTACGCCGCCGACGGCACGCCCGTGACATTTTTGCTCCAGTCCAGCCCAAACACGTTCGACCACTGCTGCAGAGCCTGCGTCGCGCACGCCGGTCTGACCAGGGTGTCCGCCAAGCCGTGGTAGATCTGCAGCCTCGTTCGTTTCCCCGCGTACCCCGGATACGCATTGCGCACGAGATCACCCCACTCCTTCGGGCTGCGACGAATGTTGCCCTGGGCGCACGTCTGGTTCGGCGCCATCGGCGTAGCCTGCCCCTGCCCGCTCGCGCAGCCAAAGGCAATGCCGCTAAACGCCGCACCGGCCTCGAAGACGTCGGGATACGACCCGGCCAGCGCGTTCGTCATCATCGCGCCCGAGGAGGAGCCCATGATGTATACGCGCCCCGCGTCGCCCGAGTACTTGTCCAGCGTGTACTTGACCATGTTGACGATGGCCGAGGCATCCCCCCCGCCGTTGTGGGTCAGCGTGGCGGCATTCTGGACGTCCCAGCAGCGGGACATGTTGGGCGTGTCGGGGTAGATGAGGATGAAGCCGTTGCTGTCGGCATACGAGGGGAGGCGGGTGGATGAGTAGAAGGACGTGCCGGAGCCGCCGCAGGGGTGCATCGCCACGACGACGGCCGGCTTGGTTGCGAGCTTGTCGGGGACGTGGATGTACATGTTGATCTTGGTGGGGTTGGCGCCAAAGTCGGCGACTTTCTCCAGCTTGGCGGCGAGCGCTAGGGGTGCCGCGGCCAGGAGGCCGACGACTGCATAGGGCAGCATGGCGTGCCGGTTTCGCCGGATGTGTTTGGTGTCTCTGCTAACGTCGGGCGGAGGATGCCGGTGCGTCTTGGTGCGGCGGGAGAGCGTGAATTCGCGATCAGCTGCACCCCATCCTTTGGCGACGCCCACGTTTTTAACACCAGATCTCCTCACTTGTGTCAAGCTTTTTTTTTTTCCGGATCGCCCCTTCGTCCGGGGAAAACATCATGTCGGCAATCGATGTCGGTTCGTGCGCCTAGTTCCAATTAATATCCAGACCCTAGAGGACCGGTTAAAAAGGACAGGGTATCCCTTGCACCACGTGCAATGGAGCATCATTCCCGTTCCCAAAACTGTATAGAGAGGCGATATCCGTTCATCCCACCAGGAGCGGTACCCCAAATTTAGGGTATGCGGGCAGGTATAAACGGTAGGCTTGTACCTAGCCACGTTGACTGGGGGAGAGAAGTGCAAACATCTACTACACAGTATTATCCTGTGTGGTAAAAGGTTGAATGACAGTGACTGATCTTGGTCGAGAGTGATAATCCGCGAAAAACACTCACACCCTACCACCTACTATCCAGTCTTGTGCCCAGCTTGCGTCCGAGGTCCGCCAATCCGTCTCCTAGTCTAGTAGCAGGGGTCGGCTCTTGCGGTGAAACTGGGGTGTTTCCCGAGCTAGACGCTGGTTATCTACGGATACCGGCTCTAAAAGCTTGTTTACTTATCGGTCTCAGTTATGGCTTGTTGCTCATGGGGAGTTCCACTGGGGCCAAAAATGAAGAGCGCTCCAGGTGGACCTGAGGCACCAATTTTTGCCCGACGCTCTTGCAGCCGCAGGGTCAAAAGTTTTTTGCGGCCCGCCCCACGCCAGACTTTTTTTTCTCCGTCGCAACCACTGCTTTTTCTGTCGCCCTTTTGGTGCGACACACCAACAACATCGCACCACCGCGATTTTCGAGTTTCGAAGTGAGTTTTTCTTTTCTTTCCTTGTTTCAGAAGCTTCTCAAGCTCTGGTGCACATGCAACTCGGCCGGGGAGGACGACAGGCTACAAACCGAAGACGGAAGCCTATGGTTCCTGCTACCCAACAAAAGGACTAGACAGTGCGGTCCAAGGGCCGACACGTGGTTCAAGGGATCGTGATGCCGGAGCAGCAAGCCGCCGCGATCGATTGGCCCGCGGTCGTTGTCGTGGTTATCGTTGGAGATTTCGTTGCAATCGCAATGAAGGTGCCATTCAACAGAATTAGTGGGATGGGGAGCACCTCCGAGACTATTTCGTTACTTTCCGCGTCGACTTGGGTTTGCGAGTGCGCAAGTACAGCGACACACTCGGCCGCGTTGCGGCTCACAGCACAGCTTCCCGAAACAAGCGGCCAGCGCCACAGGACTTGGACACCTTTCCCCAACACATTCCACCAGAAGGCCCATGGATCACTTCATAGTGTTTAAGTCAAACTTCCAAGGGTCAAAATCGAGTGATCACGCTGATGTCCCGCCGTGGGGACGTCCGCGACTCAGGTACCCCGGGCCGGCGGACTAGGCCAAAAACGGAAAGTAAACAAAAAAATCCAGGGTCAGACACTCCTCTGAGACCGAAGCCTGATCGAGTGAGGGGTCCTTGCAGTGTCTGCTTAGTAGTTTTCGGCAGCCTTGACATCTTTCCGTTTCATTCGATCTATCTCTTCCACGTCCAGAGCGCGATAACCCTCCGAACTGTCCACGAAATGCCACTGTCGCCAAAAACTTCAACTTGTCTGCAGAGAAGCTTCTGGTCAGCAGGATCGATAGCCATTGACATAGGCTATCCTCTACATTGCCTGCGGTTAAGAGTTCAAACTCGCAGTTGGAAAAGGACCAGGCGCACCAGCAGTTTAACGACTCGGACAGCAATGTCGATGTTTTGGTATTGAACATGGCAGTCAATGCCGCTGGGCTCAACCTCCGCGGGGCGTGCTATAGGAAGGTTGGAGTTTTAACAGTTCGAATCGGTTCTCGCAGGTGTGGCACTTCTCCCCCAAGCGGTTGCTTCTTCTTGGGGACGACCAAATGGCATGGCCTTGTCTACATTTGCCTGACGCGACAAGTCTTGCCGGACAAACACTCAGCCCACGTTGATCTCCTCCCTTGCTACATGTACTGCTTTACAACGAATCCCAGCAACGACACCTCCTCACCTCCAAATCTCCGCCTCAAGCTCCCTCTCCGTGTTGTCGTGATAACACCCTCCGAGTCCTCTCTTTCCGCGCCAACCAGCCACGCACAGCCTCCCTGAAACCAACCTCGATACTCTAAGCCCCTCATACACAGCCCGACCTCCCAGCATATCTCCCACCTTTCCGCTCGACTAAAGAACCACGCAAAGCTAACCACTTGACCACAACAGCCAAAAAAAAAATGGCCGCACCACTCGTCCCCTGGCGGGACCCAACCGTCCCCCGCCCCCGCAACGACACCACCGCGCTCGCCGAGCGCGCAATGGCCCGCGCGGCGGTCCGCTGGCGCCCGCCCGGCTACACCCCCTACCGCCCATCGTACACCCCGCCGGGTCCCACCACCCGGCTCCTCGAGCTAGCCCCGTGTCGTGAAGCAGGTCAGAACATGACGCTCATCAAACGAGACGACAAAGCACGTGCGATCGCGATCGCGGAGCAAGCAGAGCAGGAGCCGTCGACGCTGCCACGACGTCAGGGGCCAATCCGCCTGACGTACTTTGTCGACGGCTCCTGCGACATGAACGAGGACGATAAGGCGCTCCGCCTCGGCGGGTACGCCGTGTCCGTTCTCCCTGCTGGCTCTCCGGATCGACAATTGCCCCGTGCGAGCGTCACGACGCGGGGGTGGGCGCTGGCGGGGCCGTGTCGGGAATCGAACCTGGCCGAGGCGATGGGGCTGTGCGAAGCGCTCGCCCAGGCCGACGAGGCCGTTCACCGACACGTGTGCGATGGGAACACGGTGGAGGGTGGCGTCGTGCGGGTGTTCAACGACTGCTGGGGCGTCATGCGGCTCGTCGACAAGCACATGTGCAACGGGACCGACGACGCCGGCCAGCGGCACCACGCCATGATGAGACCGGTTCTGGACCGGATTGCGGTCCTGCTGAGCTGGTTGGAGGAGATGGGCATCTGGGTCGAGTTTCACTGGGCGCCACGCAACGAGGTGGTGATGCTGGCTCGTGCTGACGCGGCGTCGCGCAAGGCCAGGGAAGAAGTTGGCTGGGCTCGGTAGGACCGGGCTGAGGCGACGAGAGGTCTGGAGGTCTTGGCGAATGCTGCGTATGACGCATGGGTCCCTCCGCCGGAGCAGAATGACGGCCAGGCGGCGACTTAAGAGAGGCGAGGAGGGAGGGAGGGGAGCGGAGGGGAGGGGAGCAGAGCGGGAAGGGGTCCGGAGGGGCGGGGCCGGACCCGGCTCATATGAGGTAAGCTGCGAATCCTGCGAGCATGGCGATGATGGCTGGGTATGCCGGGCGTGTGGCTGCGCTTGAAGCTGCTGTTGCGCCCACAGGGGACGAGGTGCTTGTTGTGCTACGCGTTGACGGCGTCGTTGTTGGGACAGTTGTCTCGACTTCGGTGTCGCCTGATCCTGCAGTCGGACAAGGGAGTTCCCTCAGCGAACTAAGGGCATCCAGACTGTTTGCACCAGTCACAGTTACGACAGCTGTTGCGGTGCATCCGCCGTCCAGCGTTGTGTTTGGGAGTACAGCGAGGCTAACCACGTTCCTGCAACAGTCAACACAACGGCGAGGAGAGGGACGAGACGCCCGAGCGAGGAAGAGAGGTACGATACCATGTCTTTGTGAGAGTTAGCGTCACGTCTGCGAGGGCAAAGGTCGAGATGACCAGGACAGCGACCATGAGGCGAGCCATTGTTTGAGAGAATCCAACGAGCAGAAGAGTCAAAGTGTTTGTCGCCAAAGTTGGCGTGGAGAGTCAGCGAGGAGTCAGCGAGGAGTCAAAGTTGCCTCCTAGGGAGTCAATTTTTTTTTTTTTTTTTTTTACTGAGATGACTTGATAAGAACTCGGGTGAGAACCCAAAAGCTGCCAAATGGTCTCCCTTTATAATTACGCGTCACCGCAGCCAAGTGGTGTGCCCGCAAAGTCCATCGTCCAATCATTAGGCGGCCGGCTCAGCCTTCGGAGTTGGGGGCCAACTTGCCAACCATCAGCCGTTGGAGCAATGATTGGAGGGTGCGATCGGGTTTATGCCGAAAGGGGTCACGTACCGCGAAATCACAGAGCTTAGGGTTCCCCCCAGTATATACCAGCAGCACAAAAGTTCATTCCCGATATACGCGGCCTACCGACCCATATCCCTTCCACCATGAACATCCGCAGCTACCAGTCAAAATCCTTACTAACCACCTACTATAGTACCAACCACCAGATCATCACCAACTGACGCTACGTACCCGAAGTATCCCATGTCCGACCATCGACAGCGACAAGCACCGATAGCCAAGCCATGCTCCTCCTCGAAGATTCCACCGACACGGCGCCTAGCTCTATCCAGTGGTGCACTTGTAATCCTTCGCCCACTGCTCGCGAGTCCAACCCAAACAGTACCCATAAGAGTCGTCTCCAGCAGGGCCCTGCGGAAAGCTGAGGTCAACAGCCCAGGTACCGCCCTCGACCTCAGTGTGGAAGAAGCACTGGAAGTTGGAACCGAAACCACACTTGGGCCAGTACTGGCAATAGGTGTCGGGCCCAATGCCGCTCGACGAAAAAACGGTACGCCATCTGCGAAGGCCGTTCTCAATCCAGCTCGTGTACATGCGCGAGTTGACGTTGCAGGTCTGAGCGGTCTCAGCGATCTCGGTTGTCTCAACGGTCGGAGCGGTCAGAGCAATCGCAGTGGTCTCAACGGCATCGGCGGCATCGGCGGCATTGGCGGTAGCAGCAAGAGGGCCCAGGGAGCGCTTGGAAGAGCTGCCAGTGCTGCAACCATAATCATTGATCCAGCTGTTGCGGCTGGTCCCGAGGCAATCATAGTAAGATTGATCGCCGAGAGGACCCCGTGGAAAGTTTGCGTCGACAACCCAGGTACCACCCTCGATGGTGCGCTCGTAGTAGCACTGGATGTTGGAGGCGTACCAACAGACGTCAGGGGTCCAGTACTTGCAATAGCTGGCGGTATCGACACCTTTCGACGAGAAAACGGTGCGCCATCTCGTAAGGGCGTCCTCAACCCAGCTCGAGTACTCGCGGGAGTCGACGTGGCACGTTGCATCATCTGGAGGTGTCAGGGAGAGCTTGGAATGGGGCAAAGAGAAGCTTACCATTGACGATATTAGCAACGACGGGGACGTTGGTAGTCGTACCAGCCTTGGCAACCGCGTTGACAACACCGAATGGGGGAGCGGCCAAGACAGAGCCCACAAAGGGGAGAGCAGCGACGAGTGCCTTGGCCAATTGCATCTTGTCTGCTTGAGGTATCGCGCGAGAAGGTTGTAGGTGAGAGAGAAAAGACGTGACAAAAGTCGAGAGGCTCAAGGCTCAAGAAGATCGGAGAGGCTCGAGGCTGGAGAAGAGGAAGGTTTCTGGAGCAGTGAGAAGGAGGAAGAATTTATACCCCTCCAGTGGTGCGCCGACGAGGGCTCCGTTCCAGCGGCTGGTGAATCAAGAAGACCCACCCCCGTCGAGTGAATGGAAGGAGCAACTGAAGAGGAGCGCAATCTGAAAGATCAGATCAAACTTGCCTTCCAGATCAGCAGGTCGGTCAGTCACGATGAGGCGCCGACGCCGAAGAGGGGATCAAAAGGCTGGTAGGATGAAAACAGGGATACCTGATTTCCTTAATACGACTTCGAACGCTCACCATCGGCCTGCTCGAGTCGAAAAGGCAGAGATACGATAGCTCAAGACCTTGATTTATCGCCTTAAAGCCGTGGAACTCCCCCTCGCCTGCAGAACACAGCAACGACCCTCAGAAACCGACTTTCCCTTTTCGCTTTGCCAGTATCTCTCCTTATTTCCATGTCGCTTGAGGAACAAGTTAGTGCGGAGGAGGTGGATTTGAAGGGCGGGTTCATGTCTGTCGTTTCTGGAGTCAAGTCAGGCGAGAGGGTGGATGTTTCCGCTGTGGGTACAGATGCGAGGATGTGGCACAAGGCGAGGATTGGGAGGGCGTGGGGGACCGAGTGGGAGAGTTTGGGTGGGCAGTTCAATGGCGCGCTAAAAGCGGTTGTCTCGAGAGAAGGAGAGCTGGTTGTGTTTGGATTGGGACCTAATGGGACGGTGATACATAAAACGATTGAGGCCGGGACGGGATATGTCTGGGGACAAAGGCAGTGGTATTCGGATGGCGGTGAGATGACGGCGAAGTGATTTCGTCTTGGGCCGGCGTAGAATCGGGATACATACACAACCAATACGCTAGATCAAATCGCAGTCTCGAGGTATACAAGAGTAATTGTGCGCGGTACATTACGAATCGGTTCCCGTATACCTAAACCTGTGTGAAATCGCCGAAAGGGTACGTGCCCAGAAGCCCAAAATGTAAAGTACGTTGAGAAGACCTCCCATGACCATCCATATGAAAACCAAGACTGGAAACCCTCCAGAGCAATTCAACTGACCTGTCTTCGTGTAGTAGAAGACCATCCCACCCATATTATGCAGATCCAGGGCCGTGTCGACGGCCATTGAGCCTGCGCACACCCCATTTTCCTGTGCCTTTCCATCAACTCACACCCCCATGTCTCCAAACACCCGGTACTCAACTCCGCTCTTTCCCAATAACCCCTCGAATCCAGCCATTGTGTCAGCCTTGCTGCGCACGCTGCGCGGAATCCTGATCCAACCCCAACACCTCCTGCAACGGAGAAAGATCATCGAGGGCTGACATTCCGCTCGCCCTCTGGCTAGAGGCCAGGCTTCCCCGGCCCCTCCAATATCGGGATGGCGTTGACGGGCCAGAGAGGCGGCCGGTCACCAGGCTTTTATACCCGTTGCCCGCGCGGCGTCCGGTCTCCCGAAAGTTTTCGCAACTAGAGCCGCTCCATCTATCTGAAAAGGGAATCCTGAGAAACAAATCACATTCACCGGTGCCAGTCGGACCGCCAGAAAATCTCTCCACGCCAAGAGGTGCACCGGTCTCAGATGCATCGCCAGGCTGTACATCGACACCAGACACCCCATCTTGCACACATGCCTCGTGTGTATCTGTGGGAACCTCGAAACCTGAAAACGAAACCCCGAGAGCGTTTCTAAAGCAGACAAGGGCTCGAGACCGTTCCAAATCTTGGATTTGATGGCGCCAAGGCTGGTCGTGTGTGGTGGGCGTGTGGTGTAGGATGTATTGTCTCAAGAACCGACGCCCGAGGTTCCGGTCAGTGTGCTCGAGCAGCTTCTCCGCGTTCTGTCGAAGCCGAGGCAGAAGCTCTCCCCTGTTAGATCCTGCCGGCCCGTTGTCATACCCATCGTGAATGACCCTACAGACGAGCATGAGGAGCAGTGTGGGGCTGATTCCCATCCTTCTCTGGGTTTCCCCGATCCAGAGCTGGGCATCGATGCCGTTGAGTGAGGAGCGAGGGGATGATGCCACGATGAACCTACTCCAATCGTCGGACGAGTATCCCGGCGATTCCTTAATCAAGTGTTTCCACAGGACAAAGAATAGGGAGGTCGCTTCGGCCCACCCAATGGCCATCATGTTGGGACAGCGATCGTCGGCTCCTGGAGTCGATGGTAGTTCGGCAAGAGTATCGAGTTTCTCTGCGCACCAATGGACACATGTCCTCAAGCAGGGATTGGCGAAACGGCCGTCGTTGCAATCCAGCTCAAAAGGCCCCGGCCGCTGTCTCAATATATCACTCTCGAATGGGCACAGAGATGTGCTTGTAGGGTAAGTGTACGGGGTGAAGTCAAGAGAGACTGGTGAAGTGGGCTGTGCCGCCGCGCTATCACGATGCTGAAGTGCGGCATGGTACAGGAGGAGATCCAAAGAGCGATCTTCCTGGGGTAGATGATCGAGCATCTTCTTCAACGGCGGGCTGTTGTTTTCGGGTTTGGCTTTGGTAGTGCGAGTGCGAGTGCGAGTGCGGTCGTGCATGTTATCCCCACTAACGCCTTCAGTTGCCGAGGCCTTGCCACTGATGACGGCTGAGAGCCTTTGCAATACCAACCCACAAGGGTGGTCACTGTGGACGTTGGTATCTTGGAACCGTTGTTGCTCACGCTCAATGATGTGGCGCGCGATCTCCAAATGCTCTGGCGTGACCGCGGCGTACGTGCACTGGACAACGTAGTACCAGAAGCCTGCATCGCAGAAGCTGGGGCCCAAATGATACCGCTTGAGGAGGGTCGTGTACAGTTCGAACGCGTCCTTGCTGCAGCCAATGGCGGACAAAAGGTCAGCAGCTAACCCGATGTCCCACGTGTCCCGCGTGGTGAGTGTGTCAACAAGCTGACCGTGTCTGATTACCCGGACTCCTGGCTCCCCGCCAGCCCCTTCGACCGTATGCGGCATCCTGCCGATGCTCATGTACGCGATTAGAGGTGACCAGTTGAATCCAGAGCGTTTGTCCAGGTCCTGCTCTCGGTTGTTGCTCGCGACCATCTCGACACACTCATTCGGCAATTTCGCAGTTTGACTGAGACCACCCGTCGAGTTCAAATGACTCCCCGGTTCGTTGACGAGCGTCCGGGGTGAGTCTAGACACTGAAAGCTGCGAGAACCAATGCTCCCTGACCTTTGGCCGCTCGAGCTAAAGCGAGGGCTTGGCTCGCCCACTAACGTCCGGGGAGAATCGTATCCAATTGTGCCCGAGGACCCCACCCTCGAGACGCCGTTGAAGTCCGACTCCCAAACGGTTGCTGCTGTATTGCCGCTATCCCAGGTGCCATGAGGAGCTCCACCAACAATTTCCCCATCAACAATATGCGCTGAGCGGTGGGGGGATAAGTCCGCAAACTCCGTTTGGCGTCTCTTTCTTGGTCGTTCGTCCGAAGAGGACTCGGCGCGAGGGGTGAGGTCGATGCTTGAGACTAGCTTGCGCCGCCTTAGCGGAGGGGGTGGTGCAAGAAGCTGCGGCGATGGCGGTATTACATTCCCCGGATGCGACGGCGACTTTGGGTTTTTGCCCAGCCACTTATCGAGACGGTACCTGTACTGGCCTTTCCTGCGACGTTGAACTGTCAGTCACCACCCACGATGAGCCGGCAGACTGGGTAGAGCAGAAAATAACACTCACTTGGCATCAAGACCATACTTTTTCCTCATGTACGCCGCGACATGGTCGATTTTTCCCATGCTGATATAAACGTCGATGATCTCGGGTCTGTGCTGCTCCCAAGTCACGGACGGGATTTGTTGCACGCGAGGGTTCGCCGGGCCGTCCACGAAGCGAAAGGCGATTTCGCTCCCACCTGGACTCACCATCTCGCCGCGGTGTCGCAATCGCCATCAAGTCCATCCATTCTGGCGAACGCTGGTGAAGATGACGGACGGCAGTAGCTCATCTTAGAAGTTGAGACGGGGTATGCCGGCGCAGGCGGGGTGTTATGATCCACTCAGATCCACTCAATTAATGCGCCGCGAAAACCGCTTGTTTTCCCGCAACCACGGCGGGAAAATGGGCTCAGCTGCATTAGCTGCAAGCCCTCTGAAGAACTGTGGCGTTTTCACCAGGCGGTCTTCAGGGCGAGGAAATCAGGTGCGGGGCCGGGTTGCGCCGTGTATCGCACGGGGCAGAATGGCCTCCGTGAGGTCGAGAAAAGCTTGTCCGCTGTGAACCAGTCTCGACGCAAGGGAAACAGTGGTGCTTTATTTGCACGAAAACTGCAGTAGAGGGACCCCCAAATGATTAGGGCCGGTTTCCTGAAGATTTTCGGGAGGTCCCCCTACGAAAACCATCTCAGAGCCTGGCCTTCTTGGAGGGTCCAGCTCCGAGGATCCATCTTGCCAAGACTGTTGGCGGTCTTGCGCTTGTGGCATGCCCCCTCCTCCCCCCCAATTGGGAAAGATCTGAAGGCAAAACCCCTGCCGTTGAGATGTGCTGAGGCTCACCACTCGAGCTAGTCCCAATCTGGTGTTTTGGAGCTCCACTGAGATCTTATCGACAAGCGTTTCTGCAAGTTGCGGGGCTGCGAGATTGCTTGAAAGAATCATGATCATGGAGAGGGCGGATGTTCGCCCGGGTGACGTGGTTCTCAGACCGGGGGTTGCCGATTGCGCCATGACAATGGAGCATTCAGTGTCGAGCATTTGGAACGAGTTCCGGGCAACGTGCAATTTGACGCGGGTGACAGAATCTCCTCTTTGGGAGGAGGTGCGCTGTGCTTTTGTAACCGCCAGCGCCTGGCGCTGGTTGGCTGAACCTAAACAGGTCGCTTTTGGGCGTGAGAATTTCCGAACATCCAGCCGCGAGCGTTTGCACGTAGCTGCAAGAACAACTATAATACTTCCATCTTTCACGCAAATAAATGATACGATCTGCTTGATAACTATCTAGTCGAGTTGAGGGGTTGGAAGGGCAAGGTGGTGGTTGTTGCCAGGCTCTATGCGGGCGATTGTGAGAGCCTGCCAGCAACCGGCCGGCATGTCATTCCGAGTCTCTCGTGTGGGCTCCAGCCCCCGGATTTTAGCGCCACCCTCGGGACAGCGAGCCGTGCGGAGGTACCCTTGAGACTCCACAGTGAACTCACTAGCCCAACATGGCGATTATCCATCGCCGCCGCAATTGCGGGGGGGCGCACATGATGTCGCCAAACCGCGAGGAACGCTCGCAAGCCACTGCTGACTTTGGCGTTGCTCGCGTAAGTCTTGTTGACGCCACCAGGGAATGATTTGCAGAGGACGGCCACGTCGAAGCCTCTTCACTGCTTCTATTGGTTGGCAAGGCGCTGACCGGTCATCCACCATCATTGCTTCTCCTTGCCAGGCCTCTGCGACCAGTAAGATGACAAGATTCAATGCTTTGCTTTTTGTCCACGGCCGTGTCGACAATCACCAAATCGGGATATCTCTTCTCTGTCGCTGGTTGTCCGGGTCATATATCAGGAAGGATGTTGCCGTCAATTGTCATGGAACAATTCGGTGCCCTTCGTCAGAGGTGATCAACACAGCTCCACGCCCGCTATCTTTCGAATGCTTCTGCCCAATCTTTAGCCGTGAATTTCCCCCTTTACTTTTAGGACAACATGGCAGACAACGACAAGCTGACCAAGACTGTCACGCCGTCCCAAACACCAGCGACGATGCCTCCAACACCTACTAATGCTGTCTCGACGGTTAGTCTCAGACCCTGGACATGGAGGATATCGGTGATACTAACTGAACATGCACCAGGGTATCGAAATTGCCCGGCCGTTGCCTCCTATCCCTCGTCCAAGCGCCGGACTAGCGGTCCCTTCATCGAAGTCGACGTTGACCCGGAACACAGAGGCGGACGGCGAGCCCATGTTGTCGGAGGGCATGCAGCGATGGCTTCGGGAGAGCAAAAAGGACGGACCTTGGTCAACTGTCTGATATCAGAGCTGTATGGAATTGTGTCTGAGGGGGAGGCAACGAGTCGCCGCATGGGACTGAAGGGTGGGAAGTTATTGTATGAAGTCTCTAGCTACTCTTTGAAGAACTCTCTGTGTCTAATCGTTGTTTCCCCACCCTCTTGGCTGGAACTGAACGAGGATATCTTTTTACTGTGATGTCTCTCCACCATGTCTACCAGTTTAGCATGTCGAGAACAAGTTCATTACAACCCCTGACTACCCCAACAACAAACCCTTGAAATCCTCAGCGCCGCCACTGCCTTCAATCTAGCAACAGGGACCAGGGTGTTTGCCTCGCCCACACCGGCAGCCTTTGTCTCGTGTCTCCATTTGGGAGGTAACACTGCACGCTGCTGAAGCATCCGCAGTCGGTGTCAGACAGACCCCCTTCCGATTGTCTCTATCCCTGACAACCCGTCCCAGACAGGTGCCCGAGGGCGTGAGACTGACTGGTCCGGTTCCAGGCCACCCGAAAAAAAAACGAGAACATGGTCTTATTGGAGGAGAACGGTGTTGTCAGCCACGATGTGAAGTGTTCCCAATGTTACCCGCGCCCATATGTCCAGTATTAGTACCCGGGCGTACCCCGTCGCCTCATCGACTCCCACCCTTCTCCCTGACCCGCCTCCTCCAATTCGAGATCCTCCTCCTCTGAAACACCGACTTGAGATACTCATAAATCATACCCCGTTGCAACAGCAAGATCGTCCCGACCACCACCGGCGCCGCAATCTGCCAACTGTTTCCATTAGCACCATCATCATTCATTCCCCCTCTCCATCATCCCTCGCCACCCTAAGCATCATCCCCGACGCAAACATAGCAAAAAAAAAAAAGGGGGGGGCGGGGGGGAGCGAAAGAAAAGAGAGCACTCACAACAACCGAATCCCCGCCTCCAGCTCGGGAAACGGCTCAAAATTCTGCCCAAAATACCCCGTCAAAAACGTCAACGGCAAAAACACAATCGTCGCAATCGTCAGCTGCTTCAGCGTCTCATTCTGGTAGGCCGCAATGGTATTGAAGACCAAATCGATCAAGTCATCCGCCGCCTTGGTGATTTCCCACAGGTTGTCCCTGATCAACAAGCAATGATCCAGCACGTCGCCAAGATACATTGCCGTCACAGGCGTGATAATCACCCCCTTATCCGGATCCCTTAAATCGCGAAGGGCGGTTTCATGGTCGAGAAGCAGAAAAGAAGACGTTTTGTGTTCCCGAATGGTGTTGATGATGTTTTCGATCGGTTGGATAAACGTGCGCATCTTTTTCACCTCGGCCGCGAGGATGTACAGGTCCTTGGACTGCTGGATGTCGGGGCCGAGGGTGAGCACGTCCATCTCGATGTCGCCGATGATGTCGCTGTAGGCGGACTGGACGGGGATGGCCATGTCGACGATGACGTCCATGATGGCTTGGGTGAGGAGGGATGCGTCGCAGGATTGGCGGAGGATGGTGGAGGGGGACGTTAGGCGGGTGAGGATGGGGACCTCGACGTCGTCGGCCGAGGATTCGAAGAAGGCGATGACGGTGTTGTCCGAGGTGAGGAAGATGGAGACTTGTTCGGCTACGACGGCCAGGCGGCGGGAGCGCAGGGCGGAGTGCTCTTCCATGAATTCGGTGCGGGGGGTGTTGGGGCTGGCGTGGTAGCGGTGGATGGTGCGGAGGAGGGGGGTGGTCGAGGCGGAAGAGGTGTTGCGGGCGAGGCCGTTTTCAAGCGATGTGGGAGCGGGCGCCATGGTCAGACGGCGGAGGAGGCTGCCTGGGCCGGGTGGGGGATGGGGTTGGGATTCATTTTCTTTTTCCTTTGGGTCGTCGAGATGGCGTAGTTTTTGAAGGGTCAAGAGGATGAAGGCGTGGTTCTGGTACCAGTCTGCTTTGGCGCGGCCGTTGGTGTTCATCAGGTCTTCGACGGCCAGGCGGTGCAGTTTCTTGTGCTGGCCGATGGCTTTAATGACGTCCCAGCTGAGGCCGTTGACGTTGATCCAGCGACACTGGACCCAGTCTGGCTGTGGCTTCTTGAGGAACTCAATGAGTTGGTTGTTGTCGAGTTCTTCCACGTTGATTTTGTCGGTGGAAAAGTCGACAATGGTGACCTGGCACTCGGCGTGGGGCTTCGCCATGGTCGAGTGTCCGCCGTCGGCCCGGGACGTGTCAACGCCGGGCTCGGTGCCGGGCCGCCATCCGTGTCGCGCTTCAAAGTCGTCCAAGTCTTTCATTGTCTGCATTGTGCTGGCGCGCACAGGGAGCCGTGCACCGCCATGGCTATGTCGTGGTGGCTGGTTGAAGTGATGCGACGAGTCGGTGTTTGTGCGCGAATTGGCGCGCCGATTGACTGTCCCGCTGTCCATGATGGGCGGTCAACTTCGGCTCGGTGCTGCGCTCTCTCTCTCAACAAATGGGTCTGTACTTCCCGCGATACCAGTGCCGGTGTTGTGACGTCGGCGCCGAGAAGTCTTTCATCCGGCGTCTTGGCCGATCGGGAAAAAAAACGGGGGCGACGTCGAGGAATTCCGCGTTTCAGATGATGCCGGGGCCGTGCGACGCGTCAAATTGCGCCCAACGTCGCCCAATGGGCCGTTCCGTCGTGGTTGGCGGTTCCGTCACGATTGGGGGCCAAAACGGCTGAAAATGAACGCCGAAACACGGCATCCCCTGTCGTCATTCCTTCGGCCCAACAAATGACATCACGGCGCCATTCATCTCACCATGAACATTTCCAGTCAAGAGCATTGTAGCATTTGATGCTTTGTGCGCTCAACAGGCATGATGAAGTTGAAATGGCCAGGTCTGGGATCACTGGGAGAGTCGAGTCGAGTCGAAGCAACATGGACAAACGCGGGGTCTTTTGCGTCGCGAACTTAGCATGGTAGGTATGTACATTTTCTCCAGAACTTCTCAGCGTGATTCATCATATTCACCGGCTCCCTGATTCGATCCCGCCTTGCCTGCTGCTGCTCAAGGAAGAGGCGGATACATCTGGTTGCACGGGACGACACACTTGGGTAGGCAGGTGGGCATGTTGATGCCGCAACCAAGTTGCTGCACGCACCAAGTGACACAGGGCCACTGAGTGGGAGATGTCAGGTCTGACGATCATCAAGAATCTGGGGGTGACTTGCATATCCGGGATTGTTGTTCTGTCGTGGGAGGAGCTCTGCTCCGGCAGGCGGCGATTGTTCGGGCTCCACGGGGGCTGCAATGACAGCAGTCCCGACGACGAGGAACAAAGTGGAGAAACGCATCGTTGTTATCGTCTGCTGTGGAGGCGGCAGAGCTGAGTTGAAGAGCACAACAAGTGCCACCCAGACGATGGAGGACCGTCACCCTTTTATGTTCGTCTTTCTGGCCGGTGCACTTACTTCTTCTCGCTCCACGCCCGGGACAGTCCGGCATCGGGACTGCCAAGAGCCGCAACCTGGACACAACCCGCTCCTGACCGACGCCACCATGCATGGCATGCGGTTTTATCTTATCTGATCATCTGATAATCTTTTTAGTGCATGCTCCTCCGCATGTCTCTCCCGTCGCGGCTCCCCTGCCACCCTGCGGACCCGGTTCTGCTGTGTCAAGGATTGACCGACAGAGCAATTCGTTTACGTAACCCCCACGAGCGACTTTTTCTTTTTCAACATTGCGTTACGCAAGAGTCAACGGAGTTTGAATAGACCAGTATGTCTGCTCAACCCTGCATGTTTCGGCGAGGCACCGCACTGAGGCTGAGGTCTGTCTTCCTGGCAGTTGATTTCGGGCAGAGGTTTCTGGAGCAGACGCAAGGGTGCTAACCGGTGACAGAGAGCATGTTTACAGCTGGAGGTTTCCGACGCCACAGCCAGTCTCGACTTTCCTTCGTTACCCACAATAGCCTGCTTGATGTTCCCCAGCCGTCGAACTGGCGAGCGTTCGTAGCAACGAACCGCACCGTCGCAACGATCCGAGCGAGCGAGCGAACAATTCTTGCTGTCAAGAGATATCCTGTATCCCCTAACGCAATGCTATTGGTACCGAAGCGCCGAGTCTAGGCTCTGGACTGCCTCTACGACCCGGCACTAGGACGCTCTTTGGGCCACAGATGCTCGCTCAACGGGGATGTGTCAGCTTTACGTTGATGGTCGTCTTGTTTTGTTTTGTCCGGGTCTGCCTTTCTGGGGCCGGTGCCTGAGTTTAACAGCGACAACCGAGTCCTCACTTTGACCACAAACAGCAAACTTGAAGGTCAAGCTGTCATCCGTCGGGTATCCTGAACGATCGGTCCCCCCAGTACCACGCAACGGGAGAAAGTACAAGAGAATTTCAACTCGTTGCGCCTTTTCGGGGGCGCGAAGGGGGTTTGGGTGGCGTCGTGGTATTTGACCATGCGCCTGAGTAGCGCCACTTGTGATGGTGTGGGAGGACACGAAGATGCGATGTGGAAGAGACGACTCCCACGCGGCGAGTTCCATCCATCAAAGCCTCCTCCTTATCGTGGGCCAATCCTTCTCCTGATGGAGCGCACCGAACCAAACCACGAGCCAATACTTTAGGACACATTCCCGCTTGGGCTTGTCGACGTCAACAACCTTCCCGATTCGGCGACGTCACACCATCTGACTGTGCCCACCCATCTTCCATATTCCACAACACGACGTTCAAGCACGCGGCTCGACGCACGCGCCGTTGGTAACGCCCAAGTCTTCAAGGTTCGGGCTTATCGAGCCTTTTTCCAATTTAAAAATGTCTGCTCCGCCATGTCTTGATCGAGGCTGGACCTCAACCGCCGCTGCGTCGTTTCCTTGCCCCCCGCGATGGCTCTTCGCAACTTTCTCTTCGGCCTCTTCGCTTCTTCCGCCCTCGCAGGGAGATGTGACGTCTTTATGGACGGGATCGAAGCCCTATCCGCATCGCACTCGGTCAAATTCTACGCCCGCCAATCCTACCCCATTCCACCACCAATCGATCTGGTCGTCCACGTCGTGGCTGGCTCGTCCAGACGTGAAGACGGCTACCTGACGGTAATACTACTTTGTTTTCATCGCCGATCTATGCGCTCCACGCTAACCACCTTATTCCAAGCCCGGAGAAGTCGCAGCCCAAGTCACTACGATCCAAACCCTGTTCGCGCTCAACACCTCCCTCACATTCTCCCACGACCCAACCACAATGGTCCGCTGGACCATCAACCCAGACTGGGCAGGCTCCTCGACCTCGTTCAACGAAATGAAAGAATCCCTCCACATCGGCGACTACAAAACGCTCAACCTCTACATCCGCAACATCACCGTCGACAACTACGGCGGTACATGCACCCACCCCTGGCGCATGCAGCGCGACTATCCTACTGATAAGGAGCGTCGACTGATCCTCGACGGGTGCGTGGTCAACACTTTGTCACTCCCAGGCAGCAGCCACCCGTTTATGAACCAGGGGAAAACAGCCGTCCACGAAATCGGCCACTGGCTTGGGCTCTGGCACCCTTGGGAGGCGGGCGATATCCGGAACGGAGTGAACCCGCCTAATCCGTGCTGGGAGGGGAATCCGGACGATGGGGTTGCTGATACGCCCAAGATGAGGTCGATGAGGGAGGGGACGTGCAATAGGACGGCGAATACGTGTCCGGAGCCGGCGGGGATGGAGCCGATCTATGATCCAGTGACGAATATCATGGGGTATGGGAGTGATGAGTGCATGGAGATTTTGTTTACCGAGGGGCAGGTGTAAGTTCTACTGTTGCGAGTGTGTAGTGTGTGGTGGGATACTAACGGAAACAGGGCTAGGATGTACGAGTACTATGATATTTATCGGAAGACGGGAGTTCCGATTTGAGGAGCTGGTTTATTGGAGGAGACCGGGTTCTAGACGGAGAGGCCGGACTACTTGTTCCGTCAGCTAAGAAAAGCCGTGCCCTGCGCAACCGAAATCCGCGATTGAGAATCTTGGACCTTCAGCCGCAGCGATCAGCGTTTTCTCCGACGGAATGTTTTCCCTTGGTGTTTTAGCGAACCAGTGAAATGGCAAATGACCGTCTGTTGCACCCGCTAAATACCTGTTTGTGTAAGGAACCCCGGGTCCCGACACGTTCTAGACCATGGGCATTGGCGCGGCGGAATATGACCCGACTGTGCCAAGAAATTAAAGTACCCAGTCCCAGGAAATGAAGAGCTGCTCGACGCGCTCCGCGTTTTTTTTTTACTCCCATCCCCACCATCAACCCCATCGTTACAGCACTTTCCCTACGTCATCCTGATCTCGTGCCCAAACACCAAAAGCTACAATGCGGTTGCTCGCAGTCCTCGTCTACGTGACGTGGACAACCGCCCAGCAAAATGGCTGCTACTACCCCAACGGCGAACCCTCCTCCGACATCCCGTGCGACTCCGTCGCCCCCGTAAGCATGTGCTGCGGCAGCCGCCTCGGCTGTTTGTCGTCAGGCCTGTGTCTCCTTGACGGAACGTCCGAAACGCGGGGTATCAGCTACGCCCGCGGGACATGCACCGATCCGACGTGGAAAAGCCCGCATTGTCCGCAGCATTGCCAGCTCAGTCAAGAGACGGCGCTCAACGCGTCGGCGTACGATTTCCGGGCCGGCGGTGTCCAGGTCTGGGAGTGTGTTGGGGAGGGGTATGCCGAGCCTGCGGCGTATTGCTGCGAGAGCGTTGCGGAGAAGACGAGGTGTTGTCAGACGCCCGAGGCGGTTTTCTCGTTGCCGGGTGCGACTGTCGGGAATGCGGAGGCTGTGCAGACTTGGAGTGGGAGCGCGACGGTGAGTTCGGGGACGACGAAGACGACAAAGACGACAGGGACGAGTGCTGGGTCGAGTTCAGAGACGGGTACGACGGCGGGTGGGGGAACCACTGCGGTGACGACCGCGGCGACTGGCGATGGATCTAGGTCGACGAATTCGCTTCAGGAGAATGACGGGGGAGGAGGATTGAGTCGGGAAGCAACGCTTGGGATTGCGATTACTTTGTCGTTGGTGGGGGCTGCGCTCATTGCCATGGCGTTCTTCTTATGGTACCGGAGAAGCAAACCAGCTGTAGCAGGAGAGGCTCACTCGGAGGGATGGAACAAGCCTGAGCTTGACGCTAACGGTGTGCCGATTGCCATGCCGGTAACCGAGTTGGATTCTAGAAATGAGGTCAAGGAGCTGGGTCCGGGGACGATGATTGTAGAAGCACAAGCGGGTGAATATGGCCCTGTCGAAATCGATACACGAGGATACCAAGCCGGCTATCATGGGCAGCAGCCCGTTGAGATGTATGCGGGAACACAGAGGTAGCCGGTGAAGGATTCCTGGTGTCGGTAATAGGTAATGCGGTTAATACTTACAAACCGCCCTGTCCAATTCAATGTACACTAACCCTGCATTAGTTGTTACAAATCTTAACATCTGCGCTCATTAGGGGGGCGTCCGCTGGTATCTCTATATGCGAAAGGATTCAGAAGACACAAAGTCGGTCGATCATTTCATCAACCCGAACTCGTCGGTGCAGATCGAGTTTACCCCGGCGGCCGCTAGGATGCAAATTGTCGGGATTGAGCCGCTCACTTCCTAACCGGCCAATGAAGCCAGACTTGACAAGGGAGTAAAGCATTCGCTTCAGGCAACAGGATTGACTTCATTAATATACGCAAAAGGATCCTGCGCGGGGTTGTTGACCTTCTTCTACGGCAACTGCTTCCCATCCAGCTCTAGCCAATCTCGCGAGACGCGAAAGTATCTTGGCGGCATACTGCGATATTCAGAGAAGCCCAGCCGCTCCTTGGAAGATTGTACATCGGGAAGGAGGGCTATTAGACTCGGGAACGTGTATAAGATGGGGAGACGCCATCGTTCTTGATCTGCGCCGAACTGCTTGCTGACCAGCAATCACAAGACAAAACAAAATGATGAGCCCAACTTTCTTCACCCTCGTTGCAGCTGCTCTGCTGGGAGTCGCCTACGCAGACGTCCCGTTTCGCTACCGTTTCTGTATGTTCCCCTTTGCGGAAGCGGCCAGCACGCTAACAGCTCCAGACTCGACCCCGAACTGCAATCATAATAACGAAGCCATCACCACCTGGCCGAGGATCAATCAAGACCCGTAAGGTTCTCCTCAACCCCATCGACGGCGGGTACTAACAAGAGCAACAAAGCTTGAACGGCAAACTAGGCGGTTGCTACAGCGCCCCCACGGGCACCGACTGGCAGCGTGTCGAGCTCGACGAGAACTTTTCCGGCACACGTAACGGTGTCCTCGTCTTCTGCGACGCTCAATGCCAGGGTAGAGTCACCAGCATCCAGCGCGGCTCGCACTGCGTCTCTCCTGTCTCCGGTTGCGCTGCCGGCAGCTTGTGAGTTCCCAGCCTATCCGTTTCGTTGGCCTCACTGACCGTATTCGGGTAGTGCCGTTGTTGAGATCAACTGAGCTGTCGTTGTGGGGCTGCGCAAGGAAAGTCAAGTCTCTCGAGAGCAAAAATGGGATGTAGATAGTAACAAAATGATGAGTGTTATTGAGAAAGTTCCTCATAACCCCTGCGGTGGTGTCTTGGCTTGCATTATCAGATGTGATGAGAGTGGTTCCTCGCATGTCCAGGGGAGAAGTTTGCTCGGTCCAGATGACACCGACCGACGACGCCAAGGTGAACCCCGCGGAGACAACGTCTCTCATCCGCATAGGGTTACATTGGGGACAGGAAGGGTGGTGGGACAAACGCTCCATTGAAACTTTCCATCCAGCCGGGATCGGAGATGTTAAGCGAGTTTCTTGATCCTTCATGTGAAAGCAAGGATGCAAAAGTCTCACATAGGATGAGGGAAGGTCATCAGCCGTGGTCGTGGATGGGAGGTTTCACATCTTTTGGTTATCGAGAAGGCAACTGCGGCCATGTTTTCTGTCAAAGCTTGTCGCTGTCCCGTGGACCGCAGCAGTAACGGTAATAGCGCGATGAAATAAACCTCGTCTCATCTCACATTGGAATGCTCATCTGAAAACTTCGTCATTTTTCTTCACTGTCATCATCGCGACTCCCGGCCCAACGTCTCCCCGCCATTTCACTAACCTCATCCAGCGTCACCCCATGCCCGTTCCCCAGAAGTCCCCGGTTCCAGGCCACGCCCAGCTCCCATCACTGCATTAGCGCCATGTCAGCACCCGTTTTTATCTTATCAGATCATCTGATAAGACGCATCACCAAGATCAGAGATTTTCTCACCCTGCATCGTGTGAGCGATGTCGGCCCCTCCTAGACACAAATTCCGGCGCAGTTGGACTGGCAGCTCGAGGGAAACTTGATGCATCGCGGCCACTGGGGTGGGCATGGCTCTGAGGCTGGATTGTAAAAGTTGCAGGGGACTCCGCCGCGGGGATCGAGGACGGGGTTTGCTGCGGCGGTGAGGGTGATTGTGAGGAGGGAGAGGATGTGGGTGAGCTGCATTTTGATGATTTACTTGGTGACTAGCTGTCGAAGGGTGATGATGGAGTTGATGTTGTGAGTGACGAGGAATGTGTTGTGACTTCCATTTGTTTGAACGAGTGTGAGGCTTTATACCTAGACATTGCGAGTCCGATGTAGGTCGACATCCCTGTAGTTTTGTTGCGGGATGTAAGAACCCGAGTTCATCTTAGCTAACAGGTTGTGGGCTTCCTTTTCGTCTGGAGGTGGGGGAGTCATTCCGATTCCAGGCGTTGCGGTGCTCGGTATCAGGGTTTGGAGGCAATTCTCTTGTCGACCGAGCTCAACCGTGCTGCCACGTCACTTTCCCTACCTGGGCCATAACTTTCACGCCGTTCACCGTACAAAGTCAGGAAGGGTCTCGTTTTGATCACGATTCAAGGCCTTCAGTCCTGATGTTTCACATGGATGGCGCCGACAACATTGACTTCCCTACGACCTCGCCATACGTCATCTCATCCCTGGTGCCTAGTGCACCGGGAAGGAAGGAACGACCTGCCTTCGTCTGAACTGGACGGTCTTTTTGTGGCACCACATTTTGTTCCCTTGTCCGGGGTCGAAAATTGCAGGCACCTTCACAACTGTTGTCTGTTGTGCCTGTGTCTGCCCGGACCATCGATCGTCACCATCGATCATCACCAACACTCCGATTTGCAGTTCGCCTCCTGAACAATAGGGCCTCAAAATGTCTTCGCAATCGGATTTCTCACAAGAAAGGCTGTCAGGCTCCCATCACCGGTGACTCTGCAGGAGCATCGTGTTGTCACAGAGCAAGGCACCGACACGCCTCACATCACCCAACGGCTAAGCATCACCGACATAGCCATCGCCTCAACACCAACTTTCTAGTGAGGCCATTCGCTCTCCCAGCAAGGAACAAGTCCTGAAGAAACCCGGGCAGACTCACGGCGCTGTTAGGCACCCACGGCCAATCGCCCAAGACAAACGTGGCAAGGTATGGTCGCATCCAAAGGCTTGGCTTCAGCTCATCTCACCACCCGTTTCAGCCAGGACCCCTTATTTCTCCTAACCGCTGCATGTCTGTGCCCAGCCACAACGGCCCCCGAATGGGCTGAAGGGGTCCCGACTTTCCCCTCATTTCCGACGCGCCAGAACCCTTCGCATCCGCGTACGTACGCGACACCCGTGACGATGGACTTCAGACACAACCAAGACCGGGCGGCACTCGGTGCAGCGCAGCTACACCGCAGACTAGCTCCAACAGCCGCAGCGCAACATGTTTCGCCCCGACAGGAATACAGAGGCGGGTGGCCGCTGGGCTACATGGGCGCCGATTGTCCCGCCGACACGCCGTCAAAGTGTACTCAGCGGTACGGGTTCACCAACCAGAACTGCTGTCCGAAAGATCAATTCTGCTTGGATGCTGTACTTTCCATATACTGTTGCCCGACAGGTAAGTAATGATTGCTGGTGGCGCGTTACTCGGGAGGCGCGTTGACCCTTGTCAGAATCGGACTGCAAAGGCGCCGTTGAAAATCGGCCTGTTTGCGCAAACTCGTCATGGGACATGTACGCCCTGGAGAAAAACACGTACTTTTGTTGCCCCAAGGGTTACTTCGGAGTTCTTCCAATATCGGGCGAATCTGGCCTGTGCGAAGCCGATGTCAACGGTCTTCCCGCGAGTCGCATTGCGGCT
This sequence comes from Cercophora sp. LCS_1, assembly GCA_036250225.1. Lineage (NCBI taxonomy): Eukaryota > Fungi > Ascomycota > Sordariomycetes > Sordariales > Lasiosphaeriaceae > Cercophora > Cercophora sp. LCS_1. The sequence continues at coordinate 357,044 of JAPZLL010000024.1, forward strand.
CTGATCACGACACCGACAGGCACGGCAACGGGTACTGGAGGTGGAACAACCACCACTCGAGGCGCCGGTGGTGGTAGCAGTAGCTCTGGTGGCTCGGGGTCTGGGGGTTCAGGGGTAGGAGGTTCTGGAGATGGATCAGGCGGAGCGAACACCATCCCAGGAGCGTCGTCTAACAGCATCTCGGCCGGCGCCATCGCGGGAATCGTCATCGGCGCTGTGATTCTACTTGCCATCAGTTTCGCTGTCATTTTGTGGCTCCATCGACAGAGCATGAAGAAGACCTTGGCCCCCAAGCCCCAAGAGGCATATGACGCTGGGTTCCGCCTCCTCCGCAGCATCAGGCGGCGACGCCCGCCACTGATATGGCAGTCATGATCGCGCCGCCGCCGGTCTATACTCGTGCTCCTGGTCAGCCGGAGTTGGGTGGTACTCAGATGATTGAGATGCCGACGAACCGGACTTAATCTGACTGCAGCAGTGGGGGGGACAGTGTGGAGGGATGATCTCTGGGGACATTCGACAAACCGGGTCTTTGTGGGGTATTTGCCCCTTTTGGATGGTAGTTTCGCGCTTCCAACATCCATGTCGTTAAGTTTTGGTGGTTCGGTATGGGGGTGGCAATGGGGCGAAGACGGGCCGTCGCGTCGCCATCGGCGATAATGTCGGCCGTTTGCCCCAGCTCCAGGCGCAGCAAAACGGTCTTGGCCAATGAGGACAATCGACTGCATCGGCTCGTGTTGGTAGCGTGTGGGGAAGATCAACAAACCCGAGGGATCTCCACTTTCGTGCAGCTTCCGTTCGCCTGTCCTTTGATAGCTCTCTTGGTATCTCCCCGAAAATACCGTTCTTTTTCAGTACGCCGCAGAACAGGGCGGAGTCGCACATCCCCCCGTGACAGGCTACGCTGCCCCTAATTGGGGTCCCAAGACAGTCCTTATGCGTTGACCCTATGGTCTGAGGCAGACCAACCCACCCGCAGAGCTCACATTCTGAATGGGCTGTTCGCGAATGTCGTTCTTGCCGTTCCTTCGTTAAGAGCTGCCGACACCCCCTTGTTTGACATGGTTGTAGTTCAGGTTTCTTGGGCTTGTTTCCACCCATGTGCCAACCGTTGTGACGAAATGTACGACAGTGGGTGCGCCAACGGGCTTCATCGAGAACCTCATGACAGTCGGTACACTCAAAGTGCGCTAGAAGTTCATGCCGGGTAACATTCTTGAAGGTAGTATTGCAGAGCTTGCAGGGTCCTTCCGTTGGCATGTTGCTGTGAGGGAAAAAACGACTGAGGAAACAAGATGTAGTAAGAAACGCGAAGGCAAGGAACGCAAAGTGTAGGCAAGGAACGCAAAGTGCAGGCAAGGAACGCACAGTGCAGGCAAGGAACGCAAAGTGCAGGCAAGGAACGCAGGGTGAAAGTAAGGCAAGTAGATGTAGTGTTCCCCGGGCCGACATGCTTCACACAAAAAGTGCCTGTCAGGTGGTTCCAGAAAAGACCTTCCTATACATTTATTGTAGCGAAAACGCAAAGCATTTTCGCCGCGATGGCGCCGCAGATTGGGCTCTCTTGCGGGAATGCCACAGATGGGACTTTTTTGCGGGAATGTCGCAGACTGGGATTGCCTGCGCGGTCGCTGCAGATGGGGCTTAGCGTCGCAGAATGTTTCCGCGGGAGTTTCGCGGACTGGGATTGCCTGTGCGGTGGCCGCAGATTGGACGCTCTTGCGGGGATGTCACAGATTCGTCTTTTTGCGGGAATGTCGCAGACTGGGATTGCCTGTGCGGTGGCCGCGGCCGAGCTTTCTGCGGAAACGCCGCAGATTATTTTTCCGCGCAGCGACCGCAATCAGTTTCTGCAAAGCCTCTCAATATTCCGTTCTCAAACATGCCAAAGGTCAGGGTTTTCATTGATGATGCAGAGTGTTTTGCTGCTTCGTTTCCATCCGCCTGCAGTCTGACCTCTTTGGGTGACGCGCGCGCGGTCCTCCGAGGAGTTATCCTTCTTCTCACTCTATACGAGCCGGAATGCGTCTTTCCAGGGACCATTTTATTGCCCGTGTCAAAGCTTGGGGAGGCTCTCAACACCCCATTAACAAAGTCCAACGATAAACGCGTGCTACAGGTTGTTGCTTCGTGCAAGCGGAGGCTGTTGAGCGACGACACAATTGAGGCGAAAGCTTACGCTGAAGGACAGGAGCGCGCCATCGTTGCTATTGCTCAAGTTACGCAACGTCGCCACGACTTTATCAGCTCGCTTGAACGAATACCCGATAGTGACGCGAGGCTATTGTTTCAGCTTGCCGCTTTTAAAGTTGACGAGTCCAAAACGCTCAAGGAGTATATCAAAACCAACATTACTGATGATGCTCTCAGAGGTTAGGATGCCGGGCTTATTACTTCGATTGCTCGCTAATGTACCTTCCACCAGAAGTTAGGCTCCCCGAAGAAGGGATCTCTTTCCGCCCCCAGAGTGTGGGAGGCCAGACCAAACGGAAGCGAAAGCAACCGAGCGGCAATGGTAAATGGACTCCCCCTCAGCGATACCCTCATAGCCCCGCTGACACTACCTCAGAGCCCAGCCACTCCACTCGCCCGACAAATACCCTTTCGCAGCCAATAGCGCTCGTTCACGCGAATGACCTGAACCAACAACATCGTGACGCCGTTGCTTCGTCGATTCCGAGTGATACGACCCCTATGTTATAGGGAGCCGGTTGGGCTAATGGGCAAGGAGTATGCGGCTCAAATGCACTCTCAGCGTCAGCAGACCAACCTTCTACAAGTCTATCCTATCCTGTAGGACAGATGGATTCAGACCAGACTGCAGTGCCTCCACCTGATTGCGGAACATTGGCGATGGACGGCGTTAAAGAGATGGATAGGTTTTTCTCCCAAGTCGTGAGACCGCGAGCGTTTCCAGAGCAGCTAAGCTGGTCGACAGGCAGCGGGGTAATGACTCGAGGATTGCAGCAGGGTCTCCTTGGTGGGGAAATGAGGATGGATATAACGGCTCCTGGTTGGGAGTTGGAAGATCAGCTGGTCAAAGCTGTATAATAACAACCACAGTCTTGCCTTGTAGTGTTATCTGTGTCTCATCCTTCAGCTCATAACCACAGCCAGGCAAAATGGGGCAAACTTCCCCACCTGCAATACGAAATTCTCCTGAAATCAGAAACACGATACAAGGCGCAGTTACTGCCACGGTCGATTCAGTGTCGTCCGTTCCCTCGTACCTTGCGGACCCGGCTTCATCAAGCTGTTCATTTGGGTTAGTACCGTAAGACACTTTATCAAGACGGTACGTACATGTTGTTTAACTTCTGCTATGACTTGATCTTCTGACAACGGGTTTCGGCTTTGGAGCTTGTGCTTAAGCTCATCCCTATCCTTTGGCCAAATCATCCTTCTTACAGGCATTGTGCATTCCAGACAAACACCCCTGGGTTACGCCTACCACGGACCGTAATCAGCACCTCTGCAAATTACCAGAATCGCACTCGTGCAGACTCACCTAGGGACGATCGCTCAATCGCCTCTTTCGAGATCACGGGATCTGCGTTGCTAATCTGGACGTATTTTTGTTTGGTATTGATATTGACGCCTGATGATTCCACAAGATCATGACCCCTCCAAACTTGCATGGGTGCAAATGCGGGGTATCGGCCAAGATTTGCCATGTGACTTGGAGAGGTCTTCAGGTGGCTTGTGTGGCAAGTGGGTGACAAAAAAAACGGCACGCAGAAACAGGTTCGCCATACTAAATTGGGTTAGTGATCGTCTCATGTACAAAATATTCGCTTTGCTGATGTTGAAGTTGGTGATGCAGTTTGTTGGTGGTGATCGGGGATGAATTTTTTGTATGAGTGGCTTGTGCGTGTCGTTTTTTTTGTCGCCCACTTGTGTGGGTATTTTGGGACATGGGAGCGGGGGTGGCTGGTGGAAACTCGCCACAGACAGGGACGCGCTAGCCGGCGAAGCTGGGGAAGGCGTCTTCGAAAGGGTTAGGGTTATAGTGTTGCCAAAAATAAAACACAGCTTCCAGCCACTGGCACCACGTTCTTCCTCCACACACCCACACCGTTGCACCGCTTTTGCACGCCGCGCGGCCGGTAAAACTTGCGTGCGAACGTCGCATGGGGTTTGACATTGCGGCTACTCCTTGCTATTGGGGAGGCGAATCTGGCGCCGACGATGACTCGAGAGCCCAAGACCGACCGTGTCAGCGTGCCGAGAAAATGGGTGTCCAGGCTTGCCAGGTCGATTCGGCCGAAGATCAGCCGCAGCCCACCGCACTCTTGCCCCGCGCACTCTGTCAACGGGCGACGGAATAAGCCGTGTTCGTGGCTGGGTAGCCTCCAGAGGCTGGCAGAAAGAGGGGCAGATTGGTCTTATCACGGCTTGGCGTAATCGTTTTCATGATAATTATCAGTTCAATCTGGTTCCGTCCTGAAACGCGCTCCCAACGCTGCATACGCAATCACGGACGCTCCGCACCTCAACAACAACATCACCATCACCTGGAGGGCGCTTCGGCAAGCTCAGCGGTCGCCGACACGTCAGCAATGCCCACCCACCAGCAGGTGCAGGAGGCGCTCCAATTGCGAAAGCAGCCTTTTGATTGTTTGCATGGAGGAGTCTTTGTGCTGTATTGGGTCGGCCGATACGTCACGCAAGAGTGTCTGTTCGTCAATTCGTTGAGTTGTGGTATGCTGGGATGACCCAGCGTTTCGAGGCAAGCGCTTGTACTGTGATGCCTTCACGATCTAAGAGACGATGTTGTTGGCCAGCCCAGTAGTTGAGAAAGGAAGGGGAAGGAGGATGCGCTCTAGCCATCTTGATGAATCTCGAGTACTACCTTGTTTTAGCAGGGGACTGGCGCTGCTGGGATGGTGGATGGTGCTGCGCGGGATAGCGCACCGGATGTTGAGGTTGTGGACGATAAGGTCAATGATGAGGCTGCCGATGTTGGTGTCAGCATTGTGGTGTGGTAGGGTGGGTGCGGGTAGGCACACGAGCAGGGCGAACAGAGGCTTAATACTGTTAGTGATGGGCTTAGTGCCTTAAGTCTAGTTGTAATGACGAGGGAAGGCTGTTGCGCGGGCTTGTGCCGGTTGGTTGTGGGATTTGCAACGTTTCTGACGTTTCGGTAATTATAACGTATGAAGAGCCCACATGTTGAACGGGCTGTCATTGAATGTTGCTCTAGTTCTTCGGCTTTCAAGAGCGCTTGACACCCAGGTACTTGACATTACAGACGTGGTGCGGGTTTACTGGGTGGCTCTCCATGAATGGGGTAGCATTCGTGATGTGATACTCGTTGGTGGCGGTGCAAATCTCGTTGATCGAAACGCCTATCACAAACCTTACATTCGAAGTGCGGTAGGCTTTCGTGCCGGGTAATATTTGAGAAATTTTTGTTGCAAATCGAACAAAGTCCTTTCGTTGGCATGTTGGGTTTTCATGAGGGAAAAAACGATTGAGGAACGTGGTCGGCACAAGATGTAGAAATGTAAAGGCGAGGAACGCAAAGTGCAGGCGAGGAACGCAAAGTGCAGGCGAGGAACGCAAAGTGCAGGCGAGGAACGCAAAGTGCAGGCGAGGAACGCAAAGCGCACGCAAAGCGCAGGCGAGAAACGCAGAGCGCGCTTGGGAGCCTCGGCGGAGGTGGATTCCAGCCCTGGATCAGGCCTGGAAAGTCCCTGGTCAACACCCTGGTCAACACCCTGGATTTCCCCTGGCCAATTCAAGTCTTGCCACATCCAGGTTGGAGCCATGTGCCCGGGGAAACTACCCGGTGCAACCCTATTGAGACTAGCCGGTCTTTGCGCGGGATGGGTCGTGTCGCTCAGCTCTCATCCCTGAGCTAAACAGCTTTAGTGCGCCAACAGAACGGCGGCGCTGACGGACCCGCCTGCTGCCATAATGCATATTGGACGGGATCAACTCACTGAGTTTGTTGGGGACCTGAGAATGGATGAAGGACCACGATCTAATGCTGAAGAAGACCAGCGAAACCGCGCCCCGAAAAGAGAGGCGATGAGCGACAGGATGATCAAGCCAAATGAGCGGACGCAGCGCCGAATCTGCAATTGGAAAGACTTACGCACGCTAGACAACGCGGAAGTTCATCCACACATTAACCGAGGCATCCTACATTCAGATTTTACTAACGGCAACTTCCACCTTATTCGTTGTATTTGGTCAATCGGGGATCACTCGGTTTGCGTGGAAATCCGCAGTGTGCAGCTCCCCTTTGATGACACACAGGAAAACTTTTGGCGAAGCAAACTAACGCTCCTCCTGTGCTGCACCAAAGTCCGCATCACCACCGAGGTTCGAGACATTGTTTACGGTCGCGGTGGATGGCTTAGATGGGACGAGTAAGTATAAACATACACAAAAATAACGCCATAACTTACCGGATTCAGGGTTACGAAACAGGAATACGTTGGTGTTGATACAAACACTTGCTCCGAACGGGCAAATAGAATCTTCAGCGCATTCCCATCTCCGCCGAAGATGGACACCAGCAGAGGGCACTCTCAGCTCCCCCTCACGAACCCTCAAGAGACCTAAGAGCGAGATTGAAGCACCGAGATCGAAGAAGTAGAGGGTATACTTGAGCGAGGAAGTGGTGGACTCAACTGTCAAGAAGCTCATCAAAGGGATAAACACTGCCCTAAATCTAGATGGGTTTGGGGGCTCGGCGGCCCTTGGACAGATCTTGCAGGAATGCATCGCAGAGTCCCATAAGCCAATAAACTCATACACTGACCACCAACACCGTCTCTTAGTTCATAAAGGCATCACGCACAGCACAAACATTCACTTCGAGTGGAGGCTACTCCTTGGTTGCAGCCGCTCCATCGACCGCACTACGACGGGCAAACCAGCTCGAGAACCAGCAACCGAACCTGTCCGTGAGCCCGCTCGCCGCCACGCGATGGCCAGAGGGTGTTTGTCAAACGCAATAGATTCGTCGAGCCGTGGCGCGATGCCTTCACGATCTAAGAGACGATGTTGTATCAGCCCAGAGAAGAGTATGCAGCCCATGCTCTGCGTCGCTGGTCCTGGAGGCGCGGCTATAAGCGGTGAAGAGCCGCCCAAAGCATCCCCGCCGTGCCGCCCAAGCGGTGTATAAGTTCCGTCTCGGTCAGACCTTCATCACTAGGCTGTAGCGGGGCGATGATTTTCGGATCGCAGAGGGTCCTTGAGAAGGGTGAAGATCTGGGCTATTGGGTTGTTTTTCGACTTGCCGGTTGCCGCGCCGGAATATCGTCAGTGTCGTGTCTCACGTAACCACAGGAGCGTGGCCGCGGCCTGACCTTTGGGGGGTCGTTTTTCTGCTGCAGGGCGGCGCGGCGCGGCGCGTCGCGAATGGCGAGGCGAGCGTACTGACCAGGTCGCTGTTGACGTGACCAGAGGTTGAAGTCGCGGCGGCTTCATTCGGCGGCGGCGAGCGGGGACGGGCAGGTTCGGCAGCTAGTTCTCGTTTTGCAAGTCAAATGGCGAGAGATCTGCTTCCGGAGAAGAGGAATTTGCACTCCAACCATGAGAGGGGGGAGGGACAGCCGCGAGCGCGTGTGGCGCTGAAGCTCAGCGTCGCGCCTCTTTGTCTTGCCACTGAGCCTTGGAGGCGGTAGGGCGTAAGCTCGGGAGGGCGCATTTCCAAATGTTGAGTTTTCAAGTGACGAGAAGCGGACATCAAAAGACTTCGCTTCGTTCGGCGGCGTCACGAGCGGGCCCCGAAAGGTTCGCTGGCAGGGCGGTAAGACATGGCAGAACCTGCCACTAGCCCAAGGTCACGTGACTTGGCGACATCCGAAGTTGCGACGTCAAGCTCCGATTCCTGCCTGGAAGAGGTGATTTTGGCAATCGCCGACGTGTTTGGTGTTTTGAGGGGGAAAAAAAAACTTTGGGTGCAGGAAATTTAGTGGCAAAGAAATTCTGCGAGGCTTGCGGTGGGGTAGAACCAACAGCCGCCGGCCCCGCAGTGTCGATGTCGTCGTGCCGGTGTTGCCGGCGGCGGTGGACCAAAACTTTCCTGGCACTGGCGGGTTCTGCCAATGCGGGGCATGGGGCTAGATGACTCAGCACTTGACGAGCATCGGGAGGTGACTCGAGATTTTGTCATGACGGCTGAAGCGACGAGATCGCGACGCAATTAGCAAGCCGAAAATCAATGCTGACAATTGCGTAAATCCTCAGAATGAACTCGCCGACAACACAATCTACCGCCGCAACAAGCCCCGAGCCCCGAGCGGAAGTAGGAGGGGGAGAACCGTCATTTATTATTACCTGAGTATGGACGGGGGGCTTGAAGCGGGCGGCCCGCGCGCGGAACGTCTCCAGCAGCAGTTGGTGTTTGTCACGGCTGGCCAAAGAGACGACAGAAAAGCTCATCGGCGCATCGGTTGCCCTCTCCCTCGCCTAATGTTAGTGGAGGCCGCTCCCCGTGCCCCTCGCCGACGGCGTTCCCTACAACGCGCCCATGACCAAGCACGCCTTTGCAGCGCCGCCGTCTTCGCCCTGCCGCAGACCCGGATTGCCAGTCGCGCAGTTCCCCCTGATATCCATCACGAACCCGGCCATCCTGCTCGACGACCCGCGCGAGATCGAGGCATCCTACTGCGCCGCAACAAGGAATTCGACCAATCGCAGCTCACCACCCACCTGTTCAGCCAGATCCTGTCCTCCTCGGCCCTCGCGCAGTTGGCCATGCCTGCGCTCAAGGCGCAGAAGCGACTGTGGAGCGCCGTGATGCTCGCCGGGAGAGGAGCCAACTTCGGCAAGACACATGTGTTGAGATTTTTGGCCCCGCTTTGTGGGACGTGATCCAAGATCAGAACATCGGCATTGAGCATCACGACCTAGCTGCCCGCTGCACAGCATCAACGTCGTCCTCAATGACCCTCAAGCCTCGAGCCCTCCCCGACGGCATTGCACCACCAAACCAGAGAACGAGAGGCGCTCAGGATGCGATTCCTGGACGGATAAGCGAGTCTTTCCAATGAAGAACTAGCTTGCTGCCTTTGCGCGCATTGACCGAGGTATCCTACATTCAAGTTCCCCTACCGCCTTTGACACTCCCTTCTACAACGTCCTACGCCCACAATGTTCGACGCCACTCCTCTCATTCTTGACCTTACATCAAAAATAGCCTTGCCTCGCTCCCACCGGTGCTTGGAGTGCATTCCCCTTCCCCCGCTTCTCAACTACATGGGCTGACTACCAACTCTGTCCGCAGCGCGAGCGTTTACCGAAGACGAGGCGATGCTTGACAACCCGATTGTTTGACATTAACAATCCCCTACCGTGCTGGGGCTGACCGAGAGCCCCAGGCATGGCCCATTGGGAAGAGTTGTCCTATTGACACCGACCAAACCTGCCCGAGCCTGCCCGCCTCACCGAACGAAGCGAAGTCATTGGAAGTGAATCTGCGTACTGGATCTCAGTCTCCTGCTCGACAACCACCCCCTCGCTGCCCCTTAATCCGCTTTCCCCGACCCTATTGCCAGGCAGCCCGTCCAACCTATAAAAATGACGAGGTGCTGCTTTACCGCGCCATACTCAGCCTATACCGTTGGCCACGAGTTGGCCAAGTATAACCCCCTTTATGCACTCCAACCCCGCGTGCCCCGTCAGTATGGCCGTCGTTGTGGTCGCCATCAACCCGCACCACGCCTGCTCTGTTCCCCTGTACACCCCACCAAGCGAATGCGAATCGATGCTGTGCAGGGTACTATTTGTATTTTCAGCTTTACTGTCAAGAATGACAAACCATCGTACAAGCGGCGACTGGTCGATATCCCCATACTCGCTGACGTGATATTTCAATCCCGACGTCGTTTTCGCAACAGGCAGAAGAATTACAAGGGCCACTAGCGCAACGCAACGCAACGCACCGTCGTTGTCGTGTTTCGTCCAATCTGGTTACAGTTTTAGGTTATCATGCTTCAGGCTTTCACCGCCATGCCTGGCCACGCCGCCACCGATCGAGACATATAACAACCCATCTAGATGGCGTCCTGTAAACTCGAGATGACCGCCAGACACTCAGCACAACACCTCACAAGGACTACCAACCTCGAGCAACTTTAACCAAGAAGCACCGTCTCTCCGACACGAAAAGTCTTCAACATGCTGGTAAGACCCCTTCTCTCCCGAACCATCCAAAACCAGCCACTAACAACCCCATGACAGCTCACCACCAACCTTACATCCATCCTCTCCCTCCTCGCCCTCTCCACCCTCACCACAGCCGCCGGCTGCGACAACAAGCAGGGCGACATCAAGCTCGTCAAGTGGAACGTCAACGACGCCTGCAACGCCATGCGCGCCTCCAAGGAACACTCGACAAGCGTCTGGGGCGCGCCCATGATCTGCGAGGGCAGCAGCACGGACAAGTCGTACCGCTTCTGCAACATCGGGCTCGAGAACATCTTCCACGACTGCTCGGGCAAGACCAAGCACGGTTGGTTCGACTATAGCTGGGATGGCGTCACGGAGAGATATGTCTGCACTGGTGTCAGCGACGGGAATGATGTTGGGCCTTGCAAGCCCAAGGGCGGGAAGAAGCCCGGGCTTCCTACTTGTCTGTGAGTGAGTGAGCGCACCGGTGCACAGGGCGAAGGATGGATAAAAGCTCTTGGATTTTGGGCGGGGGAAGAAAGATGCAACGATGCGATCCATTCACTACCTGGCTGCTTCGCTCTCTAGGCTAGACCCAAGACACAGGCAGCAGCGACGGGACCCCGTCACGATTGGTTCCGTCGAGCCTCTCTCTCTCTCAAAAGCAAATATTCACCCCGCTGTTCTCCCTGCCGTACGACTTCTTGTAGGCATCGATGTACACCCACCCAATGTTGCTCCGCCCGCAATTGGCGTCAACCAGGTTAGCAGCCTGCTCCACCTCGCCCCGCCAGCATCGGTTCGAGTTGTCGTAGTTGCACAGATACGCGATGGCGCTGCCGCTCGTCCACCACACCGCCGTCCGGGCGTTGTAGTAGATGCCCTTGTCGCATTCGTTCTTCATGCTCGCGACGGCGTTGTCGTAGTCGCCCCGCGTGACTCTGCGGTCACGGCAGTTGATGGTCGGGCCGGGCAAGCTGGTTTGCCGGCCTTCGAGGGCGTGGGCCGTGGCGTTGACCCCGCCCAGTTCCTGGACGAATCTCGGCTCGCCGATTGCGTTGCCGTTGGCGTCAAAGGAGATGGTGTATTGCCCGTCGGGGAGGCTGGCGGGGACGATGTAGGCGTGGCTGGTGGCGACAAATGCCAGGAGCAGTGTGGAGGGCTTCATGTTGAAGGGGTGGGGGGCTGGCTGATTGTGGTCTTTGGAGAAGAAAGGAGGGTGGGATGGATGGATGAATGTCGGAGAGGATGGGAGGCTTGGGGAATAGCGAGGCAATTTCGGTGGTGGTTGAGGCTCTCATTTATGTTGGAAGCTGTCGGTCCAAATCATGTGGATATCCGGTAGGTGTGCTGTCCATTCCCTGTGTTTTCCACGTGCGACCATCCAAATGTCAGCTTTGTCTCTCAGGTTCAAAGGCTGGGTTACCTTTCTTGGCTCAAGACCGTGAAGCTCATCTCCAACGCATGCTTGCGAATCATTCAATTGGTGGCTTAGATTATCAGATGTAGCGATCCAATGCCAGTCAGCCGTATTGTTGATCGGTCAGAAGGGGCAACCGAGCAAGCGCAGTAATTACGCATACAGCACCAAAAGTCCGCTCAAAACCCCGTTGATGAGCTGTGAGGCTTGTACCTGTATCCAAGTCTTTACTTGTGGCCTCGGCATCTGACGTGAACTCGCCCGCTTGACGCAGTACTACCTCCTGGCTTTGACCTGATAAATGTGCGCAAAGAGCGGCATGATATTACCCGCCGGCTTGTTTGCCCTGTAAGGCGGCTGCCTAGCCACAACTTCGTACTCGGATGGGTAATTTGAACCGGGACTGGCCGTGCACCCACGCGAGTGCCCTTTGTGGATATAGAGCGTACCATTGTAGTTATTTAAAAGCTTCCTGGTCTGCATCTACTCACGCGTCAATGTGGCACTGCTGGGCGCCGGCGGCGAAAATCTCAGATGCAGCAGCTCATCTTTTGGTGTCAATTGATGAGGCCTGACAGAAGCGGGGCTTTTCATTTCTGCGCGATAAAGATCAATAACGTTCGAAATAGGGTTCTCATCCAATCGACGATCCCAGATACAGTGAATCGTGGCAAGGGACCATGCAGTTGGGGCCGGACAAGTGCGATGTATCAGCTCTGAAGTGACGAAAAAATTCGTAGTGCTTAGTGAGCACCGGTGGCACAAGAACATGGGATGGAGTTTAATGTTGTAGGCGAGGCGGTGCGAATAGAAGCCTCTCGCAAGGGAACTTTTTTTTTTTTCTGGTATTATCCCTCATTTTGTTTCCTCTCTCTCAACTTGCACCGCCCATCAACCCAACCAACGTACGCATGAAATTAGCGCGGACAGGGGGTGCTGCGTTGGCATCATCAATATCATGATCTCGTATTCATGATAGCCCTTACCCCTTTTTCAAGGTCTTCAGGTCTTGATCAAAAACTCTAGGTGTTTCGAGGAGCGATCGGGGACTTTGTGATAACAGACAAGACCAAATACCTGGATCCACAGGTACCGAATACCATCCCTCAAAAACCATCACCAAACCTGTCCTAGGTGCAAGAAACGATAGTTTGCCCCACCATTGGCGGGCCTGCGAATGAACCTCCAAATACGCTGCCCAAGGTGTATCGTTTCCAGGGCTGGAAGCGTGGCGTACATCTTCGCCTCGTTCATCGTGCGCGCGAAGTGCGCCCGTCGCCAGTTGTTCCTCCACTCCTGCCTTAGCGTCTGATAACGTCCCCACTCTCTGACCCTTGAGTGGAAGTGGATTCTTGAAGCGTGGACGGCAGCAGCGTAGGGCGTCGGGTGCACGTCGAGCTGTAGGACGAGCTTTCTCAAGTTCTTCAGGCCACCAATGCTCGACCGCAGCTGGTCATGGTCCAGAAGCCAGACCACGTCGCGGGTCCACCGCGGGTTTCCTATGCCCATGCTTAGCTCCTCGAGGGATGTGAGGGTTCCGATTGCGGAAAGGGCAGAAGCGTGGATGGTAAACGCCGTCTCGTGACTGTTGAGGCTATCCTGTTGCGCGCCCCAGCTGCGGAAGTAACACCAGCCCAGGCGAAGCTTGGTGAGGTTATCGAACTGAGCGTTGCACAACACCGGGACCAGCATCGTTTCCAGTTTCTCGGGCGTTACATAGTCGATGTCGAGGCTCTTGACGTGGGCGTGTTTGGCAATGAAGTTGCCCAGCACGTTTGTGTCAGGAAGACTCAGATGCGTTTGGAGATGGTTCCAGAAGCCGTACTGACCCTTTAAAACGAGACTCTCGAGGTTGGGGAGGGCCTCGCAGTTAGGCGAGGCATCGATAACGTTGTCGTGCGTGACGTGGAAGCCGGGCATGGTCAGACTTTGAAGCGACGGTGAGCCAGCTAGGAGCGTCGACCAAGCATCGAAGCGGACCAATCCGGAATGAGTTTTCACGTCGAGTATGCGGAGCTTGGGCAGTTCAATACCCTGTGGGGTTGTTTCCCCGTCATCAAGGTAACCGGACCCGACTGTCAAAGAGCGAAGATTGTCCATGGATCTCCGGAGCAGGTTTTCGAGAAGGTAAGAGGGGCTGCCGCTCCGGTCCGCCGAGATCATATCGAAACGGAGCTCTCTCAATCGTCGGAGGGGAAAGGTCGGTAGAGACCGCTGGAAGGTTTCATCCACTGCGAACATTACTCCTTCGAGACCGAGTTCCTTCACATCCAGACTGACCAACACTCCTGCAAAGGAATCGCTCAAGCGACAGGTGCCGTCCCCTCTCCATCGCACGCACTCCAGGTTCGGCAATGCAGGCAGGATTGTCGAGAGGTCCTTCTGAGTCTCAACGTGATGGCTTGAGTAATCCCCAATGTTCGGTCCAATGTTTACGGTGCGGATGCAAACCCCGATTGACGGACGGAAGGAGCCGTGGCGCTCGACCGGCTGTCGCTCTCACACCTCCTTTGCGAGTTTGAGAACACCGAAGTGCAGGAAATCTGGGAATATGACGGTGAAATTCTTGAACTGGCAGGTGCGGGCCAGTTGCCGGCAGTCGGTGTTTACAAGAGCGAGAGATGCGAGCGTGCGGCTGTCATCTTCGAGGCATTGAACGATATCGCTCAGAATTGTTGATGGGAGCTTCAGGAGATGGCTGGAGGAGGCAATCGGCCTACCTTCCATGACCTTCGACAGTTGGATTGGTGGTCGGTTCTCCATCTTGCGGTTGTAGAGGGAGAGAAATCCAGGGCTTCTTGTGGCCTCGGTAGTTTCTGGCGGGGGCACTCCATCCCATTGACCGCAACGAACACCAGGCCCCACTTTCTCCGTTCACCTGTTGGCACAGACCAAGCCTGACAATCCCCTCGAACGGGATTTCGTCCAATATTGCTGGTGGCGTCCCTGCGAGATGCGTACGTTTTGGTCGATTTCTTGTCTTATTATATAAATTCAATGGTTCAAATGGAGTACTAGTCAGGTCTCGAATCGTCCTCATGACCCACTTGTGAGTAGTAGTTCACTGTGATGGTTCCCGCCAAGGAAGCCAGAAGTGGTCCAAGAGGATTGGTCTTTTTGAATTACGAAGAAGAAAGAAAGAGGTCCTCGTAGAGGAACCTGCCGGGGCCGCTATAAATACACCGATAGGTTTGGTCTTAGCCAGAGTAATTATACAGGGCCTAGCCCTGTGACATTTGCTATTCCTCCCCATTGAGAACCACTCTGCCCGTTGGGACGGAGGAAACGTCGCCGGCGCAAAGCCTTGGACATGGCGTCAAGAGCAACACCGAGCGCTGGCTCAGGCGCTCCCATCATCGGCCCGATGCACCAGAAATCTCGCCCTCACCGTCGTTTCCGTCTCCTCCCAATCCATGCCTGTCTTCCATCTTGTCCCCGTCATCGTGCCTAGCTCATCCCACAAGCTCTGCCATGCGTCGGCGTCAAGAACGTACTTTTGCCAATCTTCATCCTTGAAGCCGCCGTTCGTACCGAAGATGAGCGCTTTCGGATTATCAGGCCTCAAGAACGAGATCATCTTCCTCGCGGCCTTTAGCTGGTCATCTCGCTCAAAGAGGTGGATGAACGAAGCGGCGTAGATGATGTCCATCTTCCCTGTCAACACGTCCAGCGAATTGTCGTCGCTCAGCATATTCCCTGCCACAAATGTTGCCTTTGTGTCTCGATCCCCAAACAGCTCGTAGCCCAACTCGAGGAAGCCGGGTTGCAGATCCGTGCCGTACAGCCGTTCGGCAGAGACTCCCTCGACAGCCAGATGGCGAATGACTGTGCCGAGGCAGCAGCCGACATCGAGGAAGGTCTCTGTGGAGCCAGGCTTCGTCAGTCTTGTTGTGACAATCTTGAACGCGGGGTCCTCAAGGACGGATGTCATGTCGAGGAAGGAAAACGAGCCGATGCAGCCGTAGGGGAAGATGCTCCAGGCTTTCTCGCGCTATAGACGCGGGGCTTCGATTAGTTGCGGGTCATAAAGCGTAGGGGGGAACCTGCAATTTTCAGGAGGTGTGCGTCAACGTCTTCTGCGGCGATGCCATTGTGCTCGAGAATGCGGCGCGCTGGGCCGATGTTGGGAGGGATGCCGCCGAACGACGAAGCGTTGGCTTTGGAAGCGGCCTCGATCTCCTCGGAGCTTTTGACGCTGGTTGTCATGTTTGTTGTCGCGCCGCGGCAGCGCTGTGATCATCCGAATCTGATGCGTGGATGGGTTGACGAAGGACGGGAGTGTTGTCTGCGGCGCAGCACGAGTGCGGGGATCCGATGCGACATTTTGTTGGAAGGTGCGACGGCTGAGATCGAGTGACCGCTCAAATCTACCAGTTGGCACAGGGACAGCCCCTGTGACGCCTATTTCAGGTCGGTCTCCGCCGAGTTGACTGGGTAAACAGGCATAGGCGTCGCCTTTATTGCATTTGAAGTTGTGGTATCAATAGGTACTCGTCAGGCCTAACCCGGCCTTGGACATCTGTGGGAGGAAATAATGATGCGCTGAACACGTTGACATCTGGGCACTAGTTCTAATACGGGAAATGGTTAAGAATATATTATGATTGATCTAGGACTTATCCTGCTCGTGGCGAATCTGTTTGGCAAACAAACTTTGTCCTAGTTACGCCCACCTGGCTGGTTGGCACACTGTCATTTACGAATATTTGTCATACGTCGTCATGGCCGTTCTGCAAGAAAAAAGCGGACTGGGCGATGTGACATTGAGAGGTAGAGTCAGGGTGGTGAGTATTGCGATGATGCCTACCAGTGTTAAACCTTTATCTATCCTTACCCTCCGCCTGACGCATCTCAAGCCCCGTCGCCTGCAGAGCTCCTTCTCTTCCTCATGCCTTCCGCTCTAAAGACTTTTAGTTCTCCGCCCAAGTCTTCCTCTGCCATGATACAAAGAAAAGAACACCTCTAACGGCGGCGAGTCGATCCGGCACCAACATTAGTGTTGGAACTGCCGTTGGCCTCCGGGGCTGGGGCTGTTGCTGACGACAAGGTGGAAACGGAAGAAGCCGGAGTGTACGCGATTCCTGAGGTCTCGGAATCGCTCTCATCGGTATCCATCGGCTGAGTAGTGCGGCGACGTGTCGTTCCAAATCCGGTGCTCGAAGCCGTTCCAAAAGTCGGTCGTCCTCCTTGCTCTTCCTGTCCCTGCTTCGCCACACCACGGTCCTCGTTATTGTGGTCCCTATCGCCGCAGCTCCCGGCCATGTATCCCGCCGCGGCACCGGTCGCGAGTCCCGTCAGAAATCCAGGTCCCGATGAGGTCTGGGGTGAGGTCGGCGATGAGCGGTTAGGGGGCCTAGACGGAGTAGCCGGAGTGAAAGGCGTGGGAGCTGTCCGAATATTGGAATTTGCAGCGCGCGAGCCATCGCTATCGCTTTCACGCCGGTGGGCCTCTTGCTCTCTTCTTCCTCCGAAGGCCATCCAGATGATAACGGCGATACAAGTTAACTGGAATAGAGAGGGGGATGGCGACAACGTCAACGATAGTGACGTGCCGCTATTATTGATTTGGCTGGGAAATGATGGCTCGGTAGCGGTTTCTGTCTCCGTCGTCGTTCTGGTCGCGGTTCTTGTTTCCGTCCTCGTAACCATCTCCCTGACGGTCTTGGTGACAGTCTTGGTATTGGTGGCCGTGTACGAATGTGGGGGTCGCTGTTGCTGGCGCGCCAGACGCTTAGCCTCTTTCACCTCCCAATTGACATACCAGTGCTTCCTTTTACCCTCGCTCGTCAGCGCCAGCTGGTACTCTACGCCACAGCTTCCCTTGAGGACGTGAGAGTCGTCCGGGGACAGGTAACCTTCGCAGAGGACGTCTGTGGAGCCGAGCTGGAGGGTCGAGGGGAGCGAGGGGGCGGTGCAAGTCCACTCGACGTCGTCGCGCGAGTAGGAGGAGCCTTGGTTGGTGCAGCGGAGGACACCGATTTTGTGCAAGGCGCAGACGGACGGGTGCGAGACGCAGCGGAGCTGAGGGATGGGATCCAGACGTCGATGTGCGGTTTCCTGGTCGGCGTGGAGGGTGAGCATCTGCACATCGGAGAGGCGGATCGCATCACCGGGAGGGTGGGAGCCGAACGCCATGGCTACCCAGGCGAAAGTGAGAAACAGAAGCTGATACATGATTGCTTTCCGTTCCGCTCTCTTCTCGGGGGGTTGTGTAGTTCGGGTATGGGCCTTTTTGGGGATTTGAAAATCGCGCAGAGGAGAGTGTTGTGTTTTGGTGGGGTTGCGTCCCTGTGTTTTTTAGAGTGGGAGAAGAGGGACTGTGTGGAAAGGGTTTGCTCTTCCATCCAAAGGCAATTAAAAAGCGCTGTGTTGCTCACCTCCCACTTCTGCACCGCATAATTTCGCTGGGCGGCATTCGCTCCTCGCACGCCGTCTTGATGCAACGCAGCAGCCGAGGATGCTCACTGCCCTCGCAGTATAAATGAACTCTCCCGGTGCAAAGATGGTCCAGACGGTTTTGAAGTTGATATTTCTCAACTGACCACTCGCTGCTACCACAGGCACTCCGGTGTGTCTTGGGCATACTCTTCAACGCCAAATAACATTTTATAATGTGGCTTACTGCCCTACGATGACAATTGTGGCAAGGACGAGGTCTGGGTTCGAGGAGGGTGCTAACTGTGGTTCGCTTGGTTGCCGAATTTCTCAACAAGTTCTGGACCACGCTCTGGAAGAAATCAAGTATCAGATAGACCTTGGCCTTTTCCCTATCAAAGCTGCTATACCCGTTCTTACGATATGGGCGCTTTATGCGCAGCGGAGGATGGAGAATACGACAAAAAAGGCCGGCATCCTCAACCCGAGGCCAATTGGGGGGGGGGGGAGCTATTCTTGTCCTTGTTGAAGAGCCTGCGACAGCAGCATCTATGTTTACGGTTTGGCCTTGACTGAGGGATGTGCGTTCATTTGGCAGCCGGCTTGCCTTGAGGACCTCGTATTGCGTCTTGACGCCAAAGTCTTAGTGATGGCGCAGCCTTTTGTGTCTGGGCTAGGTTCTCTGTGGCCAGCTGGGCGTACAATAAGATACTTGATAGCTTTGTAGCTTCCCTACAATGTATTGTACACGAATAGATCCCATGCAAGGGAGTGTTGACCACGGAACCCTCTCCAAGATCTCCATCGTGACCATTCCGTACACTCCTCTCCGCGTCACAACACCGTGCTTAACCTAGCAGTTGTTCCTCCAAATGGCAATACTGTGATCCCCCTTATGAACACCCCCTCTCACCTCATACGTGCCCGGATCTCCCCACGTGCGTCTCGAGCAGTGATGCGCAAGCAAAAGGACATCATCGGCCAAGCTGGCACACGGCTTGGCGACCTCCTTCTCAGTCTGTCCATTCTCGTCAGCATCCTCTCCCATTTCGTTTTGTCTGGCATTCAGAAAAAGAAGAAACTCACCTCACTGCACAAAAACATGCCACACTTCCACGAACAGCTCACACGCGCACACGTCATCCCCTTGGCAATGCACTTTGCGGACCCCAGCTTGCGGAGGTAATCATATCCCTCAAGACACCTGGACCACTGAACATGCCTCCCAAACTCGCACCAGAGCTTGCCGAGCGGTTCGCCCACCGCTGGTTCCTCAACACTCTTTTGTGCCTGTTTCTCGACGGCGGAATTGCCATCGCCTGCGCTGGGGATGAGCCTCTCGAATTCCTCGAGCGAGAGCTTCTCGGAGTCGGCGGGCGAGCGCTTCCCGATGGTGGTGGTCACGCCCGGTGCGCCCTTGAAGCGGTTGAGGAACAGCAGGTCCCACGCGTCGCGCGTGATGTTCTTGCGGGTCATGTAGTCGCGGAAGTCGGCAAAGTCCCAGGGCGTGTAGGACGGGTTCAGCTCGAGGATGTTGCTGTAGATGGACTTGGCGGTGCCGGTGATGTTGACGGTGGGACCGCCGGGGGTGATGGGACCGGAGAAGGTCAGGGCGGCGATGGGGAGGTTGGGGGAGGGGGTTGAGACGAGGGAGTAGGCTGGGGAGGCCAAGGCGGCGGGGAGGCCGAGAGATGCGACGAGGGTGGAACGCATGTTGGTGGTGGTGTGCACGATGGCCCTAGCCGGAGGGTTGCTCGTGGGTTGATGTTTTGGGGAAAGAAATTGCTGGCCCTAGGAGCCCGGGGGCCCTTTATTATCTGCCAGTCTCGGCTTCGTTCGGCTGTGCTGGTCGCTATGATTTTGTTGAGCTTTGCTGACCTCGGCCTGACCCGGCCCGTCGGCAGCGGCGGTAACCTTATATCTTCCGCCGAAGGGGCCTCATTTCTTCTCGAACCATAGGCAATTAATCGGAGTTGGAGCATTGTCAGTTTGGCGTTCCCCGGAGTCCCCGACTTCACGTCGTCTGCAAAGAGGCAGCGATTCCTTTCTGGGGGGCCTCCCACATATCGTAGGCACGCACAACACATATTACTGCATGAAATTGTTACCAAGGTGTGTGTCAAGAGGGCTGAATTACTTACATGTGGCTATCTGCAGGTCCAACATGGTAGAACCATGCAAAAAAAAAAAAGCCACTAGTATGCCAGCATCTCCCCAAGTTCCTCACTCGGCAAGCGTGACCTCCTGTCCCCTAGGCGACACCCGAAACGAAAAGCCGAAGTGGTTGTGTCTCCCCTCGATTGTAGGCCTAATTGCCACGCATTTCTGGCTGCGCTCGATAGCCATCGCTCTTTGGCCGCAGCAAATCCATTCCAATTGGGGGAGTACCGCGGCGTACTTCTTGGCCAAACGGGCCATGCGTGCGAGGTGGAGGAACTCCCAGCTGCGCGTATTTTCCTGGTATACCGCTAGCCCCGGCCTGAACATGGTCATCCAAGTGATGAGGGGCATACCGCGGCGGCGCGCAACGGGGGAAAAGCCCCGGTTGCGCAGGTCCAAGTCCTTGGCCTCCAGGCTGTAGTACTTTCCAGGGCTGCCATCGGCCGCCGTGTCGTCGGGGCAGCGGTACGTGTCTTGACACAGAGTCAGTTTCTTGAGCCTGGTTAGGCCGCGGATGCTCGGCAACAGAGTGTCGTGGTCGACAAGCCAGAGGGAGCGAACACGGGGATTGAGATCCATGGAGTGCACACCAATGCTCAATTCCGTCAGGGGCTCGATAGTGCCGATCAACGCCAACGAAGCATCTGAAATGGCGGAAACCTTCACCTCCCGGTTGGATTCGTGCTCTGTATACCAGGATAGAGAAAGCCGGGTCAATCGTGTGTATCTTCCGTCCGCCAGGATAGGGATCAGTTCCCTGTCCAACACATCGGGCGGCGCGTGGTGCACGTAGAGGGTGACGAGATGTGGGTGTTTCTTGATGAAGCCGATGAGCGCGGACGTTGAGTTTTCGTCCGCCACAAGGCCGCCGAGGATCAGTGTGTCCAACTTGTGTAGCTGGCAGCGTGATATCGCCTTTGTAGCCTGGGGATGGTTTTGCAAACCTGGCAACACCAGCTGGCGCAAGGACGGCGCATTCAGTAAAAAGCCGCACCAGGTCGCTACACCTAGCTTAGTGACCATGTTCCCCAAGTCGAGGATCCGGAGGAGAGGGAGGCTGATCGGCTCGAGAAGCACCGGGGGGATGGGGCGGCCAAGCTCTGGGCTCAACGACAACCGAAGAAGTGTCCCGCTGCATCGCCGGATTATGCCCTCCAAGAGCGTAGACGTCGCACTTGCTCCACCGAGGTTGGTCATCCTGTATTTCAATGTTTCGAGTGGAATCGTTGCCGGCGCAATTGTGTCGAGTCGGAACGTCCTAAAATGCGACCCGGAGAGCTCCAAATGGCGAAGAGGGAGGTGGAAGATTGCCCCTGCCGTGGCTTCGTCAAATGCGAATCCGTGTTCCCAGCGAAGGTCTCGGAGATTCGGCATGTCGTGCTTCATGATGGCGGCGATGCGCTTTCGCCACACCGAGACCTCCTGACGTTTGCGTTTGTGGTCCCTCGAATCGATGCGCCTTGGCCCCAACGAGAGATCCTGAGATCCGTTGTGCTTGCAATTGACGGTGAGCCTGCGGACACAGGGGCCAACAAAGGGTCGATGGTTGGCGCTCTGGTCGTCCGAATTCTGCAGCACAATGGCCTCTTGGGCAAGAAGCTCAACGATTGAGGACCTCACGGCGGGGTTGTTCGAAAGCTGGAGATCCCTAAACTTGTAAGCCAGGGCAATCTGGCGGCAGCCCGAGTTGACTTGGGCTAGGGATCTGAGCGTCTTGTCGTCTTCAGCAACGAGGTCCATCACATCCTCGATTACCTCGGCCGGAAGTCGCCGAAGGGCGCCGAGCGGCAGCGACTGATGCCACAATACTGACACAGCTCGGGGCTTCTCATCGCCACCGGGCGAGAAGAACTCTTGGAAAAACGTCGTCGACATTTTTTTTCGCTTCTGGTCGCGGTTGTTTGGTGAGGTGGTGTTGAGTTCGTCGGGGCCTGTGGTTGAGAAAAAGGTCGTTGTAATAACGGGGGAAGGTACGGGCGGACGACACCAAAGTTGGTCACAAGACGCTGAAGAGCAAGCCAGACGTCTTTGGTCAAAGTTCAAAGACCCTGGCTACCATTTTGGAAGCCTCGGGCCGTTTCATGCAAGCATTTGTAGAGAGAATTAATTTTTTTTTTTTTTTTGCGCCATCCACTTCACTTTTCCTTACACCGCGTCCATTCACGGCCGCACGGCACCCAGGTTTTTACACCTTCCTAGGTACCCAGAGAGGATGCACTGCCCTAATATTACTGGAATCCGTATATAGACACCCAATGTGCCTTGCAGAGGGATCACTGCAGTTGTGGTCAGTGCCGTCCCGCCAAAATCCCGTCACCTGGTTTTCAACATGAGACTTAAACTCCAACCGTGGGCATCTTGGCGTCTGGACGGTCTTGCGACGGAGCTGCTCGAGAATCTTTATCTGATAGTACCTCAATAGCTTGCGTCCGCCGAATGCAATGTCTGAAAATATGACAGGTTCATCACAGCTAGTAGATGTGTGAGTGCCGCGGCGTGTGCTCCCGGGGAAGGCTGGGGCGGTGATGCCAAGCCCGAAAAAGTGGGGAGTCTGAGTCTTGGCTTTTCCTTCTGGCGGCCTTGCTTACTCTGGGGAATCACTGCAATTTTTACATCGGAAGAGGGGTTGAAAGAGCAGTGACCCTAACCCTAAGACCAAGATCTCAACTCATTCCCTCCAATCCGGGGATACGGTCGCAGGTCAGTGGCTCGATCCGCTGGGTGGGTATGCGTTCAAAAATCGATGGTTGCGAATGGTCTTTATGCGCTTGACTTACACAGTAGGGCACCAAAAACACCCACCTGGGCTTGGGAGGTCAAGAAACAATAATACACCCCCTGTGTATGGGATATGGGCTTGGGTCTAGAACTAACCTAAGCGGCCAGGAAGTCTCTCTGCTCCTGAGAACAGGAAGCTTTCCGTTCAAGTCTCTCGCAACCACGAAGACCAACTACTCCATACAAATTCCGACCGGCACTCTGCTGATTCCTGTCCCAGATCTTGATGGTACCTGGGGCAAGCCATTCCTCGGAACACTCGGACTCCCTAAACATTTCCCCTTTCCCCCTCGCCCACCCGACCTTTGCCGGCGAGCTGTTCGGTGGTCTCGGGACCTATACATGCCTTTGCCTCCGCGTAGGAATGCCGCCGACATTAAGAAGCACTGTCAATTTTGTCAGACATAGCGCATTCTACAGCCCTAAACCATCCTCCGAAGCCACGGCTGGTGCGGTCTATCCCATAACTTGCTCTAATCCTTGCTCCCGAGAATAGTTGGCATATCTCCACCGCGAGATAAAATCGTTTCGATTGACTAGGGATACACTGTTAGCAGGACGGACTCGAGCATGGTGCGAGTGACTCTAAAAGCATGCCGACTCACCATATCCTGCGCAAATTCTTCTCGGTCCTTCAAATGCACCTTCTCCATGGAGTACTCGCCAATTATCCAAGACTACCTGGTTTAATCAGCTGGCAATACAATGTTTGGCTCGACTTACAAAGGACTCTTCCGGGAACTAGCTTCATTCGATACTCGACATCCTTTCTCTTCAACATTGCGTCCCATTTCCGAGCCGCCTCGTACCACTTGGCTGGAGATATGCCGTCATCAAACGGCACTACTCCTCTCTCGGCATTATTCCACCGCACCCTGAAAATGCTGTGATGGTCACCTGTTCTTTCATCGACTTCGAGGACGGGATAACCTTGGTCGGGAGCGATAGCATAACCACTTCTGTTGCTGGCATACCATGGTAATCTGACCTGGTGTAGTAGAGTGTACGCAACCGGGTCCTCAGAGTAGAGTAGCTTTGCTGCCCGAAAGCCATCGACGAGTAGAGTATCGCCATCCGCTTCAGAAGATGCAGCAGTGCCTGGCGGCGAAGGAGAGTTCGACAAAACATGGAAGGCTTGCAAACCCACAGGCTCGGCGAAGTAAGTTGTATCGGTATGAGCCGGTTGTGCTTGGTTGATGCATGTCGGATCAGCCAAAGATAGATCGGTGATGAATTCGTACGGTTTGGTATAGTGTGTCGCTGTAAGAGATACGACCCGCTCTAATAGCCGCCTGGTACCTTCGTGGTCTCCATCCGGTGTACCCTCAACGAAGGCAAAACCGTACTCTCTCTAGTGACCCGAAGTTAGCCGACAACAATACCCAAAACCCTGTTATCCGCTACCTACAATCTTTGACATCAGCTCACCCATGCCACCCTGTGAAGTGGTGCTCATAACACTGTCGAAGTTTACGGCAGGAGGGTTCTCTGCAATTTCAGAGCCCCAATATTTCAAGCTCTCTAGGGTTAGTTGAAGCAACGAAAGAAGGCATTTCTCAACGCACTTAATGAATTCGGATTTGCGGTGATCGTGCTGGAGGTAGTGGTAAATGAACTTCCACGGGTACTGGCTCACGTGGTTATCGTCAGACCCTATGAAAACTGTGAGGCCTAATTCATAAGACGACAGTACCTCCCTCATCTTACATATGACGTGTAATGCTTCTGAGTCGGTGCGGATCACCGAAGGGGTCACATCCGGAGGAATCTGGGAAATTATTACTCTACCATAGACAGCGTCAGTATCGAGGAGCTTACATCAAACACATTAAAGCTCCTCCTCATCGTGCCTTGATTGATGCACTCAGCACATCGGCAGTTATCCCTAACGAACATGAGACATGTAAAGTTCAGCTCCGCAAAGAATTTGTTTACCGCAGCCAGATGTTTGGGCTATTTTTGTGATGGGGAGATATCACGCATTAGTGAATGTTCACGACAGAATTTAGTTGGAAGTAGTTGCAAAACCAACAGAAGTGATCGTTTATGAAGGCAGTGGCATTTGATGCAGCTTACAGAACAAAACGCTTCACCCCCCAGACTCCCTCGGGGTTAATTTCGAGCCCACCAGCCCCACGAGTTACAGTCGATAGCCGCCTAAGCGCGGTTGGGAAAAAGGCATGGTGCCTACTGCCGTAAAAACTCCCGTATAAATAAGCTTGCGAACTAGCACACAACCGTTACAGGGCCATCTACTCACCGGAGAGCGTCGAGTCCGCGGGCTTGCAACGATCGAGTAGCCATGGCTAGTCATGGAACAAGAGAAACAATGGGCGCACCACGTAGTGTAGGGGGTAGTCAAACGACCGTGTTGGGTCGAGCAGACGAAGCCAGTGCGTAACCTCTTTAGAAGGGCGAACGAACGTTGAATCATGCCACCGTCAGGAGACATATTTTCCTGTTCCACGACGACTTTACGTGATGAGACATGCCCCACTCGAGGCTCTCGGCCAATCGGTGCTAAATTGCGCCAAACGAGTTCGTGGGAAGATGACCCGAGGGGTATCCAGAGAGTGCGCCGACTTGATATTGCGTCACCATGATGTCTGAAACCAAAGGGCAGCATGATTCCATACTGCGCTACTTAGCACTACTTACCCATACAACATGGAACCCCTTACCTCACATTGAAATTAGACCGCTTTCTCGGGTGCTTATGTTTTTGAGGCAAATCGAGTAATTCAGCATTTTCCTTGCCCGTGTAAGGGCGAGAAGAAAGATGCAGCCGGCCGCAAGTCCAAAACCCACGACTCCATCATACGTTGACGCTGCATCAACAAGTGGGGGTCACAAGTCTCGGAAGTCGCAAACTTGCCATGTAGCGGAAGTGTATATGTAGGTATCAGGCAACAGCACAGTCTTTACGTGACTGTGTCATCTTACTTCAGGAGGAGCTAGCAAGCGTGATCTATTACGGGGCTAGATGGCTGGGCCCTGTAGCTCTGAACGATTGCCGAATAGTGATGACGCGGCCCTGGGCCTTCAGACGCTCCACACGACGGACTAAAGTGCTGAAACAGACCAAATCCACGGACGCGGCGCGCCTAGGCGGGCGGGACGGACAGGCTGTGGGGAATGCTGGCGAAGGACACGCACGTCGAAGGCAATATGGTCCGCACGGTCTGCTGCCAGCAGATCTCAGCGTCGACCACGGCGAGCTCTCTTTGAGGATTCTGGGTTTCGGACTGGTAGGCATTCAGCCTCTGGCCAGAATAGTGGAAAGCAACTATGTAGGCACGGCAAAAAAACCATATCCTTCCAAGTTTAAAAGTTACCCGCACTTCCCAGCTTCGTTTTCACAAAGGCTCTTGAGGCTAACCATGAGCGATTTGCGTCTCCTGTGCTGGTCGGCCTTGTGTTCCTCCAAGTGGATCCCCACATTTGCGGGTGGGAAAATAACCTGCACCTCGGCTCTGAATGGCATTTTGGTTGCACGCTAACACTTCTACCACTTCACTTCTCACTTGGGAATGCGACATCAGACTAGCATTGCTTGCAGACGGGAAGGCTGCACGGCTCGGGGCAAAGCGCCAAAAGTATATCCCTTGATGGGTTGCTCAACACGACAAGACTGAGGCCGTGGTTTGGCTATCCCATACCCAATCTCATGCTACAGTTGCTTGCGCCGGCTCTCCTCTGGTTTCTACTAGCTAATGATTCCCCCGTGTTTTCTGAAGACCGAAGAGCCCCGGTGTTCAATCCCCCCCTCTGGTTGCTGATACTCCACCCCATCAATTTTCACCGGGGCCTCGTGGAACAGGTACATCCACCATAAGTACGCGCCGCAAAAAAAAGCCCCTCCGATGATATTTCCCAGTGTCGCGGGGACGATCCCTGAGGAGTTAATTTACTTGCCCTGGAAGCAAAGCAGTTGCTCGAAAATCCTACCTTTCCAGATGTACAACCCAATAGACAGATTCGGAGTGTGCAGCCAGATCCCGAGGGGAATCAAGAACATATTAGCGACCACATGGTCAAGGCCGAGGCACACAAAAGCAAAGATGGGCCACCAAATCCCCACCACCTTTGAGATGAGGTCTTTGGCCTGCACGGCGAGGTAACATGCGAGACAAACCAGCAAGTTACACCCTATGCCACGCAACAATATCTGATGGAATCGAGGCGTAATCTGTTTTCTGGTGGCAAGAGAAATGGCTGCTTCTTTGTACGGGGAGGCGTCAAAAACACCGCCATCTGTTTTTTTTTTCTCTTTGTAAGATGCTTATGCCTATGGTGTGAACCGAGGTAGGGTTTGGGGGGGTTGAAGGGGGAACTTTCGAGAATACTCACACCCGAATATAACAGCCATGGTAAAAAGAGAACCGGCGAGATTACCCCAAAAACATAGGAACCAGTGGAGGAGCATCTTCCAGATTGATAAGCGGCCGTGTAGGGCAGCTACACCAGTATACTGATATCCAATATACAGCGGTTAGTCTTGAGCCCGCGTATATGCCCTTGGTATTGACGTACCATGTTCGATGCGGTGAACAGGTCGGAACCTGTTAAAACTACCAACACTAAACCTAGGGGGAAGACGAGGGCCCCCAACACTCTGACCATACCAGGCGCATTGTCCTGGAACCATGGCGCCGCACTAGCGATGAGCGACGTCGCACACCCAAAGCTTAGGAGCATGCCCCCGTAGACTGCAGACATGAAGACTTTTTCAGGTCGCATGTTGCCCTTTTTGACGCCCATGCGCGAGACAAGTTCGGTCGTCTCGGCAGGTGTATAAGCGGCGATATTGACGACGTCGACAAAGGTAGGAGTCGTCATGCTTTCGAGTTGGTTCGGTTCAACGGGAATGAGTTCTTGATTTGCAAGCAGAATTATGGCGTCTTCGAGGCAGAACAAACGCGGGGTGTGACGAAAAGGAAAAGCAGGTGGAAAGGGAAACCCTTTTCACAGTATTTCCCCGGGGACGGGATCCACTCACGAGCCAAAGTATCCGTCTCCACCATCATGAGATTATGACAACCAGGCACATGATATTCTTGAATTTCTGTTTTTACGCATATCTGGATATATGGCGCTCGTCAGGTTAGGACATCAAGGAGAGAGCAACGCTCTCGCGTCGGGGCTTGCTAGTTTCCCCTCACCCCAAATTGTGGCGATTGTAATATCTTGTACAAGCTGGCCTTTCCCCTGCAATCTTTCCGCTTCTCTCGAGACCGTTGGACTTATTGAACGGGTGATTGGACCCTACAATGTTTTTCACTATCGAGATAGATACAAGAAGCGGTCTGGAGAGGACCACGGTGCCAATGTTCGCCAGGGATTGTCAGACAGAAGTATACGACAAGGGATTTTCTTATTCTGTAAGGGATTGACTTTTCCAACGATGAAAGCATCAACTTTTCCAAGATCTCAAACTGCTTGCATGAATGTGACCAGCTTTCCATAGTCCACCCACAAATGACCTGTCCTGCAAAGGAAGCTTCAAACCTTCTTCACTTCTTCACCCGTTGCCCATAGGCCATCGTGACATAATCTCCCTTGTGACAGATCAAGTCCTCCTGTGGGTAATCTTCACGACCAGAGAAGTAGACGTCCAAGATATTCTTCACACCGGCGGCGTAGCGTTTCTATTCTGGCTGTTAGCAAAGGCAGGATCGCTGATCGCCGTTGCATTGATAAGCCTTACCTGTGCATCCAGAGAGGTTCCTGACATGTGCGGCACCCAAGCATTTCCTCCACCCCAGGGGTGCTCCGCAGTGCGGAGAGGATTGTCCTTCGGCGCTGGTTGCGGGAACCACACATCGCCACCCACGCCGCGAAGATGGCCTCTCTTGAGAGCATCTGCAGCCGCTTGATCGTCAACAATCGCCCCGCGAGCAGTATTGATGAGATACGAGCCTACAGCATGTCACGTCAACTCCAGATGCTCACGAAGGAAAAAGGGGGTGAGGATGAATCGAATGACAACTTACCGGGCTTCATCTTGGCGATAAGATCTTTGTTGAAGAGTCCTCGGGTCCCGGCATAGAGAGGGCACTCGATATTGACAATGTCGCATTGAGCGACCATCTCTTCAAGATTCGTGACACGACGGCACCCAATGTCCTTCTCAATTTCAGACGAAAGAGGCTGATAGTCAAAGTAAAGGAGCTCCTTGCAATGGAAGGGCGCGAGACGGCGGAGCACTCGTTCGCCGATCCGTCCGGCTCCGACGGTGCCTACAACCTTGTCCTCAATATCGTAATTATTCTTGGTTACCTCGGCAACATCCCATCTTCCCTGCCTGATCATATCATGGGCTGGAACGAAGTTCTTCATCAGGATAAGCATAGTCATCACAACATGCTCTGCAACGGACACAACATTGCAGCCGGTGATTTCGGCAACTGTAATACCTCCGTTGGTCTTGTTGGCAGCATCCAAATCGACGTGGTCCGACCCAATGCCGGCGGTAACCGCAAGTCGGAGATTCTTCGCTCGGGAGAGACGTTCTGCGGTCAGGTATCCGGGATGAAACCTGTTCGATTTAGTCAGGGGGAGATCCTCCATCCTCCCAAAGCCACACAAACGAGACACACATACGGAGTAGTGACAATGACCTCAGCATTTTCAAGCTCCTTGTCAAACTCGGAACCCTCACGGTCCTTGTCGGCCGTGGTGACAAGCGTGCGGCCCCGTTCCTCGATCCACCTTCGGAGACCAAGCTCATTCTCGACACACCCCAGGAGCTCTGGCTGATCCTTGGCGTGCTGGCCACCCTGTTGTTTGTCACAAGTAGCGCCAGGAAGTCAGCCCCGCGCGGGGAACTAATGCTTCATAGAGGGCGTTGGGATTGGGGCTTTGCTGCAACTTACAGGATACAGGACCATGAGAACTTTCCCTTGGTTGGCCCGTGAGCTGGTCAGCATACATCTCCTGAAAACGGGATGCGCAGGTCCGCATGGTGAACGCCTAGCGATCTGGTGGACCGGGAGAGACACTGCGCAGCGACTCAGCCGCGAAACAAGACGACTGCATACCATCTTGTGCGTTTATTGTCGCGTGCTATGAGATCAAATCAGTTGTTTAGCAGTCGATGTGATTGCAAAGTTCTGAAACCCAATCTGAATTTCTATCTCGGAGAAACGTCCATAACATAGCGCAATGCGCTGGAAACATCGCCAATCGCCGTCACGGACGGTTGCATGGAAATCGTACGATTTCTAAGATTATTCACAAGTCAGTTATTTCTCCTTATGATAATTGTTTTGCACGAGTGGCTTCCGTGCGATGTCATGCCGTTAAAGGTCACAAACGTCGACGATCGGACGTCATCATGGTGTTCGGGGGAGGGAGAAATGGAAAGACCGGTGGATCGTGATACGGTAAGTCTGACGTCAATGCCATTCCGATTGGTGAGCCAGCTCAATTGAACGTTCGATATCATGATTTATACCGAGGCGGGGCTCCGGGGGCTGCAACACCCCCTACAGTGTTCGATGGATACCTCCTCGGAAGGTGAGACCTGATGCTTCTCATCTTGCAGCACGCGTTCGAGCACGCATGATCCAGATCTGACAGCACGAGATGATTGGTCTCTATCGCGAGTGTCCAAATCTCTTTGGGGGTGCCGTTGCGAGCCGACCACAGCAACCTGGATGTTCTCATAGATGCGGATCACATGGTTGAAGTCGACCAGTCTAGCCTCTGGCGGTGTGAGCGCTGTTGTGAAGATGGATGGTGACGGAGCCAGAACGCAGGAATGCGTGATATTCAGCTGTTATTTCTCACCGAAAGTACTCCGTCCTGTTAGGAGGGGCACACGACGGCGTCGGGTTGGTGGAGTTTGGTTTCGCCTCCATTCCCAACCCAAATCGGAAGGAGCAAATCAAACATAAAGACCGGGGCACCGATTACAGTGACTACTAGGCCCCATGAAGCAGCAATGGGAGAGAATTACACGCTGTGGGTTTTTAAAGGATGCGAACACGGTGTGTACAGCTTCGATAGGCACAAGTTGTCATAGGTATTGTTCATTTGCATGGCTAGCTACGGGTTGCTTCGCTGTGTCACGTGTAACGGCGCACATTGATGCGCATCTTCTCGTGACGGTCAGGTCACTCGACTCATTTCGCTGGCAGACTCATATGGCCGCATCGCCAGCATAAGTTATTTGGTGTCGCATCACAAAAGTGAGACATCAATTGGTTCCAATGTCATGAAGATGTGAAAAGGCTAGTGTCAACTCATAAGGGTCATGGGCACTATGACTGAGCTGTCAAACCGTCATCATTGTGAGACGCCATGCCTACTCCCACTCCAGCCACTCGCCGGGTGCCAACTTTTCTCATTTCATAAAGCTCTCACATCCGCCGGGAGCACAATTTCGCCGCCATCCATGGTGTTTACGGGGTGTAGGGGTGAAGCCGGCTATTGTTATCGCAACTGACACGAACACACCTTTCGCGGGCACCCTCACGTTAACGGGTAGAGTTGGAGTGAAGCCGCCCAACATCATTGCTCCTGTCACGGTAACAATGTAGCGGGACGCATTGATTAATCAACCATTCGACACGTCGCCAAAGCAAAGTAGGGACGCGGAAGCAAAGGAAACAGTCGTCCGGATCAAAATTATATATACATCCCTGTTTTTGCCGCCATGATGAGTGTTTACTTTGGCCCGAGGATGAAGTCTGCGGGTGGATACCCAGCCCGCGCTCCTTCCTTCCGTTCTGTCGTACATTGCAGCTGCCTCAAGCCCAGGGCAACGACCTTCTTTCGTTAGCGCCCCCACCCACGGTGAGCCTCTTGTTCTTTTCCCATGCGCACAAAATTCCAACGTGGCAAGCTTTCCTCCTTCAACCACACAACGTCGAGACAACGAACTTTCGACACCACAAATTTCCAATTTCCGACCAGCATCGTAAGTCTTCCATCCCGTTCAGAGCATTTTACATCCAATTGCCATATGGCAAAATAAGTATTTTGGGCCCTCGTTGGTCACCTCCTGCCCGTAGCTCGGACACTCACGGGAAACCAAGCTGTTTCTCAATCTTTCGAAATGGAGCGTATTGGATGGTTATCTCGGCCACGACGAAAGCCGTGGCGATGCCGTTAGCAAAGATGATTTTGTAGTCCTTAGCCTGGTGCTCCTCCCCCTTCTTGAACCTCTCTGCACGCAAAGTCAGTTTGTTCTTCTCCGAATTGGTCTTGATCTTGTCGCGTTCGATCAAGTCGCGGCGTTGAAGGTCGTAGTCCTTATTATCCTTCAGCTCGCTCTCTTGCAATACCATTTTCATTCCATGGTCAGCTTTTTCCAGCGACATAGCACGCTCCCGGTGGAAGCCCTTCGCCTAACACCTAGTCTGGCGTGGCCGTTTCTTACATTTTCTTTCCACTTCGGTCCACGGCCAGATCACCAACGATTCCTTCCTTATGGCTTCGACTCCTCTCGTTCCAGAAACCCAGGCCTGTGCACCTCAAGAAAAGAATTGTCCCGTTCTTTGTATACCCGTCCCCCAAGACCCCTCCCTGGAGGCCCGTTCTATATACATCAGTGAAACATCAAACGTCAAGTGAAAGCACTATCACGTGGCAGACTTTCTTGCTTGTGGATTTTGTATCTTTTCCTGGACTATATTGACCAAAACGTCGACTACCAGTAGCCATGAGCCCCTCAAGGAAGGCCGCCGGGGTGAAGCGAGCTCGGGACCCTGCGTCTGACGAGGACGAACCTCAACAGCGCAGGGCCCGGCTCGCTTCACCCTCGGCCGGTCCTTCAAACGGCCCGCCGCTGCCGCCGCCGCCACCGCCACCGCACGCCCTCCCCGGCCCCGTCCAACGCGTCGCCACCTCGCCCGCCCGCCGCCTCGCACCGCCGCCGCCGCCGCCTGCACTCCCACCTCCGCCACCGCCCCCTCCCCCCATGCGAACCCTGACCCCTCTCCAGTTTGCTAGCCCCCTGGGTCATCACGGCGTGTTCCCCGGCCTCAAGGTCTTCGTCCGCGCAAACGCGGACGCGGAGCGCCTTGCTCGCCAGGCCGCAGGGGAGTCGCCGATACTGGTAAGTGGGCTCTTGCGGCTCACTTACTTTGTCGACGGCTCCCTCGCGGCAGGCGAGCAGGTGCTGCCTCCACGGTCCGGCGGCTACGCCGTCGCGACACTTGTTCCAGACATGCCGGTCGAGGACCACGTCGTGAGGACCCGGGGCTATCGGGTCCAGGCTGCGCACACCATCAAGCAACTGGAACTGATGGGCATCGTCGAGTCTGTGGCGTAGGCAGCCCAGACCGTCGATGAGGCTGGCATCGTGGAGGGTGTGGTTAGGGTGTTTAGCGACAACCAAGACCTCGTCGTTTTCGTGGACCGACTCCGTTCGGGCCTGGTGCGGAGGGGAGACCCCCAGGGGGTGCAGGAGGCACTGCTCGTGCCCATGCTGGCGAGGCTGGACGAGATGGTGCGATGGTTGCTGTTCCGGGGTATCCGCGTTGAGCTGAGCTGGATGCCTCGGAACAGCAACCATCTGCACACCAGTGCCGACGACGTTTCGAAGAGAGCAAGGACGGAGGCCGGGTTCGCCCTGGCGAGGAGGAGTTGGGAGACGGTGAGCCTCGATGCAGAGGTCTCTGCTGCTGTTTATGCCTGGAGACCTGGTGTCGGGGTCTTGTGGCCTTGAACCAAGGGCTAAGCGGCAGAGACCTCTGCATCGAGGCGTGTTGGATTAAGATGTTGGATTACATGTCGGATTACACGTCGGATTACATGTCGGGATACGTTGTATTACGACGTTGTATTATGATGCTGCGATCCAGTGTTGTCTTACAATGTCGGAGTGCAATATTGTCTTACTCCCGTTCGCGACACCATGAAGATCAACCAAGCTGAGACAAGAAAGGTATGAGAAGCACAAGTCAGTATTAAGTATCAAGCTAACGAACGCACACGCAGACTCTATTACGACTCTTCCACCTGGCACCCGCTCTCTTCTCGCACGAACCTCCTCGACCCGCTGCTTCCTCTCCTTCAATCCCAACTCCCCTTCTATCCCGACCCTCGCCAACGCTTACTTGGAAGTCGAAAGCCCACAGGCCTTAGCACAGCTATCCACCATGACCACAAAATCCTCCGGGATAACATCCCTCAACTGGTCAAGCTGCGCGGGCCCCAAGAAATTCGGGCTGCCCAACGAAGCCGTCAAAACATCATCGGGAAACGAAGAAAAGAAGGTCTGCGCAACCTGGAACCGCCCCTCATCGTTGCTGTCAAACG
Organism: Cercophora sp. LCS_1; assembly: GCA_036250225.1. Lineage (NCBI taxonomy): Eukaryota > Fungi > Ascomycota > Sordariomycetes > Sordariales > Lasiosphaeriaceae > Cercophora > Cercophora sp. LCS_1. The sequence continues at coordinate 391,173 of JAPZLL010000024.1, forward strand.
CCGCAGCAAACACAGCCTGCTCGCACGTCGGGTTAAACTGCCAATGCGTATGACCAACAGGGAACAACATGCCCGTGAAGTTGGTCAGGGTCATAGCAACCTGCGGAATCTGGCCGGGGACCATGGCGTCTTCCTCCAGCACGAACGCACCGATGAGCGTACCGCTCACGACGGTGAGGAACTCATTGGCGCGCGGGTGGAGATGCGGCACGTTGAGGCCGCAGGGGCCGATGAAGCCGATCGCGCCGGCGACGTTGGTGCCGATCAGACCGGGGATGGAGTCGATGCTGCCGACGATGACGCTGCCGTCGGGCGTGGTGGGGTTGGGGACGAATTGGAAGGTTACATTGTTGGCGCTGCCGCTGCCGCCCGGGGGGAAGAGGACTTGTTCCTTGTCCTTGTACGAGGGGGCTAGGAGAAGCTCGGTTTGCAGGGACTTGATTTCGGCTGGGGTGAGGGGGACGTAGGTTGGGGCGCCACCGCCGGCCGCGGAGGAGGAGGTAGAGGTGTACGCAACGGGGGTTGCGGAGGACATGGCGATGAGCGCCAGGACGGTGGAGAAGATGGCCTTCATGTTTGTTGGTGGTGACTCTGGGTTTGGTCGGTTGGGTGTTTACTAGGCTTGGATGGATGTGCAGGGAGTGGTTTTGGTCTTGTCAATGTCTTGAATCGAACGGGAACTTGTGGCTGTTGTGCTGGAATACTGTCCACGATCTGCCTCCGTGAGCCGCTTCTTATACCTTTCGATCTGCTAGGAAAAGAGTGACAGGTGCAATCCCGAGAGACGCCGGCGTGAAGCCCTCTTCCGCCTCCTGGATGATGACGAGAACCGCAATCTCTGATACCGGAAGCCATGACTTCTCCAGTGCCATGTAGCCGACGACAGTAATTCGAGGTCACAAGAACGGTTAGAGCCTTTTCGGCGTCGTCACGACAGTAAGCGCAAAAGCCCAGTTCAAGCCAACACGTGCTGAAGCCATCGCGGAGAGTTGTCGAATACGCACTTGTGGTCAGCCGCGCTAGACCGAAGCTGGAGTTGCATCGACAATGTGCTTGCGCCATGAGTAAGAGATGGGGATTCGTCGGACTTGGCATGGGATTCAAGACCAGCCACTTGACTGAAACACTCGGTGAGATGCACAAATGCAGCAGAGCTTACACATGATACAGCCACCAGCTGGCGCCCAGTTGGGAACTAGCTACACCACTCGCAACGCAGCCCGCGGGATTTTCGGTCCAGTGACCCCCTTTCGTCAGAGGAAGGTGGCCAATGCTACCCACGCCGAGAGTTGTTGGAGGTGGGCTCACCGCTAATGGAAGCAACCGCCGGCCAGCTTCGAAGAGAATTCCACACGGGTAGGTAGCGATTCGGGGAGACGTCTAGTGCGAGGGTGCTGAAATGCAGACCTACCCCGAGGGCGACCCGACGCATTGCTGACTGACGAGCAGGCCCGACATATGCGACCAAGGCTGCAGTCGGACGCGACATGACGAGGGCCGCGGCCGGCCCGTTATGCATGCATGTGGCCAAGCAAGTCATTGATTGACGGTGCATGCTTGTCCGCCCCAAACAGCCCTACCCGCAGCTCCGCGTCACCCCGAGCTTCCCATTGACGTAGAGTGGCAAACACCCCCTGGCATCGAGTTGCCTTCTTATCAACCTTGCGAGCGCGAGAAGCCGGCGGCTGGGATACCTTGTCCTCGCAGGTTCTACAGCAGATTCCATCACAGTAAACCCTGCCCACAGGGCCCTGCTATCACGTCTTGGTCCAAAGCAACCCAGCCCCCCACAGATTCATTCTGTTCTGGGCAATCAAGTTGTTCCCCATACCTAGTTGGTCTCTGGCGCTCTCCGTGTTCTGAATGAACTCTGGTGATAATCCCCGGCCCGAAAGTGGCATGCATTTGTCTGGATACCTTTCATCCGCCTCGCTTCCCTGCCCGAGGCGGGCCTATGGGGTGCTTGCTTCGGGCGTTGAGGTTTCACTTGGTTGCGAGGGCTTCTTGATTTGTCGCTGAACTGAACGTGACAAGCACCTAGGTGCGTAGGTAGGGTAGCGCCCGCGGCGTGTAAAAACGTCTTGACCTTGAGCAGTGTGCCGAGGACTCGTGGCGGTGGACCTGAGCGCAGGAGAGCGTTGCATTCAGCGTGGTTTCGTTGACAGATGCACATCCGTAATTGTATTTCCTCGACCGATTCTTCGAGGTCGATGGTTGGTTGGTGGTGCGTAAAATGTCGATGTTTTCAAGAAGGGATGTCTGCGGCAATCATCCGTTAGCTCCGAAGGCCGGAAACGCGAGCGATGGGGTCTAGGTATCTGGGAGGGATGGAATAATTACAACGCACTTGATCTGGCTGCCTCGGTGAAAGTCGGGGGAAAACTGGTGTTTCCTGCCCAGCATCTCTCGGTTGCCAGCGGCTCAAAAATTGGTCCGGTCTTCGGACCCAAACCCGGGACCATAATGCCCGCAGATTGGACAAAGCCTATCTGCAGGGCGCGCACCAGGCAGACGTCAGCTTTTCAAGGCCTTCCAAGGGATGATTGGTGTGGAAGTTTGACCTAGCTGTTTGGGCCAGAAACAGAATTCCATTCGACTTTACCCCGCTTACTGATTACGAGTCTTCCGGGACATCACATCACTACCCCCGACTGCAGAGCACGTCAATCTCGAGCTGTCCAGCAATGACTAGATCTCCGGCATCAGACAGTGTAGGCGGAGCAAACAGCCGGACTGAGATTGTTGGGGATTGTGCACCGGACATTCCGTCTTCTGAAGAGCTTGTCGCCTATACCAAGTCTTGCGGCATATGGCCGTACCTTGTTGAAGACGGTCGCGAAGGTATGACGTCGCAGAACCAGCAGGTCTTGAACGGTTGAAGCTAACCATGGGCCGTACGGACATTATGCCCATAGAGGAATTTTGCGATCTATACGGGGAACGACTTCAGAGCGATCGGCGCGGCAATTACAAAGCGGGTTGCGCCTCGGTCATGCGACACTGGGTCAAAATGTGCCACGAGATGCATCCGGAATGTCGCAACACTGATTGGGAGCAAGGGCCAAATAGACTTGTTGATCTCGGCAACGGAACAGATGGCGCGGGATGGACAACGCTACCTCCCCAAATCCGCATCGTGGACTTCACGGGCCCTGAAGCCAGACCAGCATACGCAGCCGTAAGCTATCGTTGGCCGCAAGGAGACAATGCATGCAATTGGCCAAAACTTACGCCCGAGAGCCGTTTACAGTTTGGCATGGGATATTCCACGAAATATCTTCCGTGGTTATTTCGAGACGCGTGCACCATTGCGCAGATCCTGGGCTCGCGGTACATTTGGATTGATGCATTAGTGAGCCCTCCAACGTATTTAACCCCAAGTTCAAGGCTAGAAGTAACGACTAATGCGGCGTGTCATAAAGTGTATTTTGCAAGGCGATCCGCATGATTGGCATTTCGAGGCCTTGAAGATGGCCTCGATTTACGGCGGTGCGGTGCTTACCATGGCCTTCGTGGATGGCACGAACTTCGACGAATCCACAAGAAGGTCTAGAGGAGTATTCGTGTCCGGCCTGATGACTGACAACACTACACATGCAGACAAGGGTCACTGGTGGTTTGATGGCCGCGACGACTTCCGCAAACACCCTCCCGAGCTCCACGCCTAGCAGCCTCGGGCTCCAAATTGGGACACCCCCGAAGAGCGCTGGCTTCACCCCCAGTTCAACCCACAAAATCCCCAGAGTATATATTCTTGGCTTGGCCAGACGGACAATTTCCCCAGTCGGCCGGAGGGCGAGCTTGATGCAAGGGGCTGGACGTTCCAGGAGCGCTTACTTTCCCGCCGCATTCTCAGTATTACAGAGAAGGGGCTGTTCTGGGACTGCCTCCGTCTCAACGCCTGTGACTGGAGGCCCCTGGGATTCAGGGGCGACCCCTCACCCAAGTTCCGCGACTCCGACGAGCGTAGGATAAAGGCATTCTTACTTTGCGGCGCCACGATTGCGCCCCAGAGCACGACACCATCCAACCTCCCACCGCAACCCGCGGAATTGTACAGTCTGTGGAGGCTTTTGTTACAAGACTACTCGTCGCGCACATTCACGAAAACTCGGGACCGCGCCATTGCCATCCAAGGCGTCGTAGACCAGATGAAAATCCTCCTCAACAACGACGATTGTGTTTTCGGCATCTGGAGGCGCGACGTGCTCCGATCATTGGTATGGTTTGTGGAACCAAACAAAGAAAGGAATCTTATTATTCGCGGGGAAATCAGCCACACGACGCCCTCTTGGACATGGCTCTCTGTACCCAATGCAATCCAGTACCGCCTCTGGCACCCCTTTGCGCGACATGTCGACGTTGGAACCGAGCATGTCAAGCCACATGCTACTCTCGGGAAAATCTTTCTCAACAGGCCCATCGAACCTCAACATTTGCCCCAGCGCATGGTAAGTATCGTCGAACGCAGTACACCGTCGATGTTGCTCACAGGAACGCTTGCATCCATTGCCGCTGAGATGGTCGACGTGTCTGGATGCCAGGTCATCCTCGATCCGCGGCCCAGGCGTTGGCATGTGCGTTCCTCAAAGGATGAAATGGATTCTGAAAAAAACCTAGGTGGCCCTAGGGGCGGGTCAATGTATGGTACCCCAGACGCACAAGACTTGCCAACGCCCTTGGACAGAACGTCATCCCAGTCAGGTTTCGGAGCTCTTGGATCATCGGAAGGACCCAGGACCGAGACAACTGATCATTTCTACCAAGGCGAGTGGAGGAGCTTCCTTCCAAAACTTTTAGTGATGCCCATCCTCGAAGGTGGATGCTCCAGGGGGCGCGAAGCCTTGTACTGCCTGTTATATGAGACGAATCTGGGCATACAAAATTTCCCTTTTTGTACCTCATCTATGTGACACTACTCACTCCGGCTCAGGGCCGGCTCAGTCTTTGCTCATGCCAAGTGCCATTTTTGGCACGCTACGCCGCAGCATGCTGAACTACTGCAATTCTAGCCGAGTGGGCCCAGAATTGGTCCTCATTTTGAAAATGAACAGCCTCACCTTTACCTCTTGTACCTTTTCGTGTTGCCTACCTAAGACCTGTGGACTTAGCCTCTGTCAGAAACACTGCGCTCTTGGATGGTGGCTTTAATGGATTTGATGGGGGTTGCAACTGCTTGAGCGTATTGCTTGTGGTCTCTAGCTCTCTGACAAAGCCAGAAGGCCTCTATCATAGTTGTTTGGTTTCCACAGATGAACTGGCACAGCCACTTTGGCTGTATTCAGCTCCGTTCAGCTCCGTTCAACTCAGCTCAGAATAGAATTCAGCTTGCCGGACCTCTGTGGAGTTCTGGCCGGACGCCAGAAACCCCCTTGTTGCCCGTTTAAAGCCATTAAGAGGGAATAGTTAACGTACTGTTTGAAGATATCTGTTCATTTCTTTGCCTCGACACGCTCTTGAACTTGGCCAGGGGGTGCGTCGTTCGAGCAACCAAGAAAGCTCAGACTACATTGGTGACTATTTCACGCATGATTGCTATTTGCACGGCTGCTTGCGTAGCTGCTGCTTGAGCTTGCAGCCGAACGAAAACTTTTGACGCTTCCCTGGTGTTGTAACCGTTGTTGATAACGCTTTCGATCTTGGCATGAAAGTTCAGAGCCACGTCTCATACTGCCCTCTTTGCTGTCTTGATCTGATGATTCTTCGCTGCCCACAGTCTCATCGCAAGTAGCAAAGCCCGAAAATCCCTTGTTGGTAAGGTAGCAGTGGAGACAGGGCTCCGCTAGCTCATCCTCGCTCAGAGCTAGCCAGCGGCCCCATATTTTTTCCTCACCCAAGCGTGCGAATATTGACGTAAGGTCATCCCCTGCCTCCTGTCCTAGACGGGCGTGGGTTAAAAACTCATCTACCGCGTAACAAAGAAGGGCAGGGTAGTCCTCAAGAATCTGTGACCGCAGTGATGGCGAGGATGCAGCAAAGCTCGAAGATCCTATGGATGGGGACCAAAGCGAACTTCGCGGGGAGTAGGAAACATCGATTTCGGCGTCTTGGCTAATACTAGCCATCCAAAGCATGGGGTCGATACCTTCCGCGCTAGATGCTGTTGTGGAATGTGTAATTTCCTTCTCAGGAGGGGCGGAAACAGAGTTATCCTCCTCTTCCGGGCTGGCCGGATCAGAAAAATCGTCCTCGAGATCATCCAAAGATAGTAATTCCCGTCTCGCGGATTGCTGGCGCGCTTCAACCAATGCGTCGAGTTCTGCAACCTCAAGATAGTCCAAACAGGTGTTCATGATGGAGATGTGGCCGCCTCTCGTAATCTCCAGATACCATAGATCGTCCTCGGGGATGGTGGTCTCATCTCCTGATAGCTCGGGGTCGTGAGATGAGGTGAGAAACTGGCGTACCGACTCATGGATGGCTTGGACAACCCGGGTTTCACCCTGTTTGAGAGTAAAAGACCCAGCCGCAGGGGTGTCAGAGGCCGAGAAATCACTCACATCGTCTCGTCGTCCTCTCAGCTCGCCAGTGACTTCCAACAGGCCCTTCGAAATTGACCGTAGCTTTCTCTCCAGTTGGTCGTCGTCCTCGGTGAAATAATCTGACTTCCTCCATTCCTTCAGTGAGGCTGGAGTGGGGTGTTGGATGAAGGCCAAAATGTGATGCCATTCATGGAGTCGCATCGGTCTGACAGACAACACGGCCCACCGGAATAGCCGTACCGTCAACGCTCTGTCCTTGGGCCTGACAGAGCTAAAGAGCTGCGAAAACAGGGCGCGTAGTTCTCCTGGCAGGTTTCCTAGATGCTTCAGCAAAACTGGCACCCCGATTCCCTGTTCATATCTCTCAATCGCTTGATCCGCCGCTAGGACAGCCCACAGGAATATTCCGTTTGATATATCCAAGATTTTGTTCCGGAGTTCGAGCCATTTCTTTTCTTTGTCCCGTTTCTTCTCGATGGAAGCGATGCTCAGCTGAAATCGTTCGTCGAGATACATGGAAATGTCCAACCTGTTGTTGTGATCGACGCAAAGCTCCGAACACCCCTCCAAAAAGACTCCGGGGAAGTGTCGGCTAGACACGAGGACATGTAAACGAACGCCTAGCGTGACAGCAGCCCGTGTAGCTGATCTCCAGAAATAACCAAAGGGGCGCATCCCGTCAGCGGCGCATTCATCTAAGCCGTCGATGAAGATGAATATCTTGCGAGCCTGCATTTTGTTTAGCAGAAACCCTCGCAGCTCGCTTTCGAGCTCTTCACGAGTCCAAGGCGTGTCAGCATCCCTGCCGGGCCAAACCCCCCGGCCATGATCGTCGGGACGCTGAGCTACACCAGCGAGGAAGGCTCGGTCCTGAGTAAGAAGCTGATGAAGCAAAGAGCGAAGGGCACCTTCCATGGAGTGTTCCAGATTACGCCCCTTGCCGTTGAAGAAGAAGCCAGCCACAAGGTTCCCGGAGGTCCGGCGGTCGTGGAGGGTCCAGCTGTACGCCTCTCTCATCAGAACAGACTTCCCCGCTCCGGGCTTTCCCTTTAGATGAAGAAGGCCGTTACCTGTGTCTCGGCTATCCCCGGCCACCCAGTTCTTGTATGTAGCATCCTCAAACATCCAGGTGCATGTCCCGTCAGCTGGTATCTTGATATTTCGGCCACGGGCATTGATCCCAGGGAACCACAGCGATTGTAGGCATGCCGTCTCCGTTTTGCTGTATCCCTGGATCCGAAGTTGAGGTTCGTATGACTGGCGAAGCCCCATCTGGTTGAGGTTAAGGATAGCCTTGAGATTATCGATCGAGATGCCGGGATCGTCAGGACGCTGAGTTGGATCTTCCAGTATCGACTTTGCAATCCTCCATTCGCGTTGCTTTTCTTCATATTCGATCACCTCGTAGACTGATTTTAGCTCCCCAGAAACTTTGCGATAACCAGGATCATCCGGCCCCGTAAATCGACACATGTCCCGGTGGTTAGCTTGGATCGTCTCGGCGTGCTCTCTTTTGTCGCCGAGAGACGAGGAATAATCTGGAACAACCTTATTTCCGAGGACCCCGAGATTGATGCCGGTGAGACCTAGACCTTCTTGAAAGGTCTTGACTCGAAAACAGTGCTTGCGCCACAATCCAGAGAAGGCCTCCTGTGCCCGCTCGAGATCAGTAGTTCTCAGGCCGAGAGCGTCAAGGATGGCTGGCGTAGTTTCGAATCGAAGCGAGCTGAGAAGGCCTCGCGCCCAGTTTCCCGCCGTTGCCAGGTCTGGGCTGCCACGGTGAGGAGTTCCAAGAAATACCACCGCGGCGGTAGCCTCCACGATGTTTGCGAGTTGGGGTTCCCCAGAGCTTGACGCTTGTGCAAGCATCTACTTGTCAGTTAGCATCCAAAAGTCTGACAATTTCAAAATGCTTTGTGGCACCTACCTCCTTTACAACAATCCCACCCAAACTATGTGCGACAAATATTAGTGGCCGCCCTGGTAAGGCTTCCCGGGACAGAGCAAACAACAGATCCTTGGCGTGGGAGAAGATGCTGTTCTTGTTCGATGAGGAGGCTAGATAGTTGGTAACCTTCGTGTCGTACCCGTAAACAAGCATTCTTGCGCGAGGGCAGACGGTTGGAAGTAAATCAGCAGGCCAGAATACGCCAGAAGAGTAAGAGCAAGAGGCTTCCGAGGCATTGTCTGATGTGGAAGGCTTGGGGGACCCTGCGGCGTTTCGGGACGATCCACTCGAGACACCGGCGAGCCAGCCACGTATGCTTCGCTTTGGCGACTCAGGTGATGCATTGGGCTGCGATTTCTTTGGAGGTTTGTTGCTGGTCCATGTTCTGCAGGGATGCCCTTGGAGGCCATGAACGAAGATGATGCTGGCAGAAATGGTCAACATTCAAGCGTTCAAAAGGAGAGTAGCGAACTTACTCAACGATCGAACATGATCCACCGGGGTCGCAAATAACGGTGATCCCCGTGTCCGTGGGGTGCTCTCTCATTCTGGCACAGACACTTGAGACAAGACATGGGAATTCGCAGTATCCATGTTGGACGTCATCGATCCCAGCCTGGTCATGCGAGCGAAATACTTGGACGGACACGGGGGCCTGAGCGGTCCCAGCTGCGCCCAACCCCTCCCGCATCATTTCAGGTTCCGTTTCCGAGCGCCAGTGGTGACTCGGCCGCAACTTCTCATTGGTCGTAAATTGCTCGGCGGTGGCCTTATTATCATTGGTCCATTACTGGAAATGGAAGAGATGAATTTGGTTGGTTGCGTTGGATTGGAGGATGCTTGCGCTGGGAGCCAACCCAAAAGGGCTGCATACCTAAGAAGTGGAAATCCTTTGGGATCTTTGGTCCGGAGCGGGGCGAAACGGCGATGCACCAGGTGCGGGCGCTTGAACGTGACTTGGACTCGGCCAAGTTACTGCTCGCTGCTAGAGCGAGGATCAACACCCCATGATGATCAATCTTTTTTCCCAGCACGAGCACTGGAGTCGTCTACTGCCCATTCGTCTCGTCGAGTATTCGTAGTAGGTCCCTGAGGGACGACGACGCCGCATGGCGCAATCTTTCATGGTTTGCCTTCGCTTAACTGCCCGGCCGGCAGCCGAATTGTGTCATGACCAGATTACGACTGGGAAAAGCAAAGACCAAGTGACATGGGAATCACCTCAGCCAATTAATGAAGACGAACGAGTGGACCAAAGTCAGGAGTAGGCACCAATCAAAGCGGTCCCAGTCGAGAACTTCCCGTCTTCGGGACACGCGACCAACAGTGGGAAGACTCTCAATATATAGTCACTATCATCGTGCCCACGATGTCAGGCAGAACTCTTCTTGTTCACGCTAATAATACACTGTTCCTTGAGTCACTACTCATTGTGCCTCACTTCCCAGTTTTGTTCTGTATCTACTGAGGTAGCGGCCTACAGTGAGCAATCAGCAGTATACCCGTCTGAAAGGACTAGCTTCAGCCTTCGGGAACTTCGCTACGCTTTAAAGTTTCTCCAGGCACTGGTATACTGTGAGACATCTCATTGGTGCTGTCTCAAACTTCGAGCTGGGGTACCATGTACCATCCCATCGGTACTGGTATATCATATGCCATCCCAAATTCCAAGCTGGGGTATTATATATCATCTTAGGGCATGTACTGGTATATTCTGGGCCAAAGTTCGGACCGTGGTCCATAATTTGGCCCGTACTGTCGCCTCTTGACAGTTTCCAACCGCGTCCCAGTTTTAAGCCTTTTCAGAATTTGAGCTACCCTCGTAGCAAACGGTAAAAGCGACAAAATCTGGGCTCGTGGCCTAGAACTGGATCGATGATACCGGGCGGTAATTTTCTGCCGGCAAATAAGCACGTACCTAATAGATTGAAAGATGCGTACTCGAATACCCATGAGTTAGAAACTTCGACGCGTCATCTGCTTTCCAACGATAGGAAACTTTAGCCGGGGCGGACTGAAAAGAGGCATCGGAGGCTGTGCGGCGGCGGCGTATGGGACCACCTTAGCTCAAGGAGGAATCAGGGGAGGCTCAGGACAAATCAGCCACAGCTCACCCCAGCTCAGGACGGCGAACGTAAAAGGAAATTTCGTGTGCCCAGATTCGTCGCAGATTACCAGGCTGATACTGGGGCAGGCGGACGACCGGAGCCAATTTTGCTTTCGACGGCTTGGTTTGCTGGTTATAGACACAAATGTCATCAACATTTGTTTCAACGACCCGAAATATTGTCAAAAGAGGGTGTGTCGGCAAAGAATGTTCAACGCGGTTTCAGGGCACCGGGAAATACGGAAGTGCCTGGGGGGAGATAGGAGGACGATTTCGATCCTGTAACATGCCTTTTGCCTTGCGAACTACCTAGGTAATACGGTAGTTCCAGGAAGGGCGGGAGGGAGCAAGGCTCCGCCTCGAATTGGCAATCGCTGCGGCGCAACACACGAGACGTGAGCTCGAATTTCTGGGGCCTCGCACCAATTGGCCGTCAGCGTTAATTATCTCGCAGGAGCTGCATCCACGACCTCACGAATACGAGCCTTTCTCTTCCTCAAACCACGCATTATCTTCCAGCCTGAGCTTTCCTCCTCATCGCGAAGATAATCATCGAGCGACGTTCCCACGACTTCGGCATCCTCGCTGCGGTCCGAGCCTCTACCTCGAAAACCCAGAATCCCGACTCTCACTAGTCCCGTACTATCCCCGTCAATCACCTCGACACGTCTTCCCGTCCGAATGGCGTCAATCTCGACCAGGCCTGTGTCCTCGGGAGCAACGCCGTCTATACCCTTCCAACGATGCACAACCCACACAAGACAAGCGAGAACAAGAACATGGATAGCGGCGCCGCCGACCATGAACAAGACACCGACCCAAAACTGGATGACAAATCGCGAGCTCTGCTGTCCGCCACGCGCTGTGGTGATCATGGAGTCGTTGAGCGTAACGACACCCGTCAACCCGCCGAGACTTGTCGCCGTGTAGTTGGTATAAATGTTGGCTGTGACGGAGAATTGGAGCGGGATGGCGAGGAGGTTGTGGAGCGCTACGGTGAGGCTGTAGTTGTCGCTCGGGAGGGTGCTCTTATACAGACGATGCATCCAGGTGATGGAGTAGATGAGGGCATTGACAGCAGCTAGATCTGTCGCACTGGCGTTTACGCGGGGTACAAAGATCAGCTCCATGACCTCCTTAAACACGGAAGCGTCCATCAGGGTCTGGGTCGGGTCCCCCGCCAGAGGCTGGACGTTGATGATGGCTTGCGAGCCGCGATCATACGAAGCCGTGGTTGGAAGGGTATGCAGCGACATGCGGGTACCGAATTCCATTGGCATCGCCGTGCGCCAATCGGAGGTTGACTCGCAAAGGGTGTTGTTGTGGTCGTGAAGCTGCCAGGGGCACGCAACCCATCCTGTTTTTCAAGTGTCAGTGAAGTAAGTTTCGTTGCTATTCTTTGTGGGGCACCCACCAACTAACATCGACAGACCATCCTGCTTCAGACATATCTGGAGACCATTCGCCTTGTCCAAGTTGGTGTACCGTGTATACACACAATCCTTTTCGACATCAAACGTCAAGTCACCAGCACTGGGCACATTGTACTGGACCACAAACGAGACAACATCGTCGAGGCGCAGGACGTCATCTTTGATAAACAAGTCGTCAAAGTACACCGATGTGTTGAGCATGGGCCGGACAGCACGCGCTGTGGCGATGGCCCCGGGCATGATCATGGCGCGACAACTTTCGCCGGAACAGCCGTTGAGGGTCCACGATACGGCATTCATCGAGTGGGAGAGGAGACCTGCGGTCCAGAGGTGTGCGTACATGGCCAAGTCAGCGTTCGACATGAGCCGCAGGACGTTCAGGTCTGGTGTGATGAGACCTGCGTAGACTCGCATCGCCGTGCCAGAGGGCACAAACGAGAAGACGAAGTCGGCCTGGACTGTCCTGTGTCAGCGTTCGACTCGGAGGTCACGCGTAGGCACATACACTTGAGCATGGCCCCCAGTATCAGCCCGATGATGGGGAGAAACACCCTGTTCGTGAGTCAACCACGGCTTGTTTCATCTTCGAGAAAAGATGCTGACCGGAAATCGCTCCACAGATCAACGAACCGATTCGCGCACGCCAGCTTCACAGCTGTGATCCATCCCGAGCTCCCTTGCGCGATCCACGACGAGAACCTGGTGCCCTGCCGCCTCGCCGCCATCGCCGGCCGCACCGTAGTCAGAAGTGACTTTAGCAAAGCACCGATCAGCAGCGCCGAAATCTGCGACAGCACCGAGACGATCGTGTTGGTTGCCGACGCGTTCCAGGGTAAAGTACCCGGTGCGCCGGGCAGGAGAACGGCCGAGATGAAGGCGCAGTACAGCGCGTGGAAGAGGGCGCTCGACAAAAACATCCATTTGAGCGACGCGACAGGGCGAAGGCGCGTTCCCATGGGGTCTAAGATGCGGCGTTGGATGAAGCCGGGCTCTTTCTCTCTCGGCGGGCGATCGGCATCGTTGGGAGCATCTGCCGGGACCGTCGTGATACCTGGAATCGCGGACTTGGTATCTGGTTCCGGAGGTTTCAAGTCGTGGAGAGGAATGCCATGGGTGTGGGTGGCAATGGAGAGAGGAAGAGCGTCCGGGTTCTCATCTACCACGGAGATGTCAGAGTCTACCGGCATGATCGTGCGGTCTTGCTAGGAAAAGCGGTCTAATAACAGCGGAGGCGAAGACGGGGACACAGAGGATACTGGTTGTGCCATCTTCATCCCGGCGGCTGCCTCGGTGAGTGACCTTTAGCAGAGACCCCTTTTGACATTCAGAGGGGAAGGCTCGACCAGCAGCTGACAACCCATGCGGCTCTGCGGATTATCAGGGCACGCCATCAATCGCCGAAATTCTTCCCACCCCTGAAACGCGTTCGCCAAGACGTCATTTCAGCCTCAGGCCCAAACGCAAAACATCAAAGAGCCCCGATAACTGTCAATATTACCGCTTTTAACGAGTCAGATACGAGGTATTCACCCCATTCGAAGTATTTGTGCAACCTGCGACCAACAAAGGTGGGTAGCATCGATGACGATCTTTAACGTTTTGGTCACGGTGAGCCGGGGTTTTCAGCGACCAAAGAACCAGTCAAAATGCGCCATCAGAGCCACACCGTAACGGTGTCACTGTGGCGCATCGTGATGGGGGGTAGGATCCCGCCATGATTGCTCCAACCCGTCTCCCGCTGAGCACCCGCCGGCTCGCGATGGGCGAGAGATAAGGCTCTGGCTATTTATATCCCAGCCACACGCACTTTTGTTCACGGGAGCTGGACTTTTGATGTGCAGTGCAGCCTTGGGATTCTTGCCCCAGAAGGGTTGGACACGTGCAGTGTCCAAAGGAACCCGGGCACGTCCCGGCCCGGGCGTTGGTTGGGTCGGGCGGGACGGATGCGCCCGCCAGCTCTTCGCAGAGGCAGAGGTTGGACTCGCCGTGGGCAAGACGCCGTTGCCTTTATTACGGGAGGCAAAAGGAGGATTGGCGGTGGTCTTTTTCATTACCGAAGGGCCGGTGTCACGAGGTTGCGCCATTCGCCTGGTTTTGTCGGGCACCATCACCAGGGAAACCTTCAGGGGGCTTGGCACAAAAAATGCCGGTTACAGCGGACTGACCCTTCGCAAGTACCGGAGTTGTACTCCCGGCTCTCAGAACCAGCGCCACACCTCCCAGGCGCGGCAGACAATGTTATTCGCATCGGAGACAAAAGAAACCAAACTATGACACAGCGGTGGGCTCGATGCCTCGCTCGGCGACTTTTGATTGGCCCATCTTTTGTCTCCGGGCCTAACCACCACCAAGCTTCGCAACGATCATCAATCTCCACACCATGACAAGAACATCGCTTCCTCAGGATACAAGTCTCCGAAATGCATTATATAGCCCTCCCAACAGACCAGAGCAGGCTGGTAGACTTCCCAGACACCAAAACACCAACAACCCACCACACGATCAACCGCCTAGAAACGCACTAACCGTCATGAACGCCCTCTACGACGTCCTCATCATCGGCGGTGGTCCAGGCGGCCTCGCCGTGGCAACCGGCCTCGCGCGCCAGCTCTACCGCGCCGTGGTCTTCGACTCAGGCGTCTACCGCAACTCGCGTACCAAGCACATGCACAACGTCCCGACGTGGGACCACCGAGACCCGTCGGAGTTCCGTGCGAAAGCTCGCGCTGACATCCTCGCTCGTTATGACACTATCGCGTTCCAAGACACGGGCATTGGGTCCATCACGCGCACAGCGAAGAATGTCTTCCGCGCTGTCGATGCACGGGGCGGTGTGTGGACGGGAAGAAAGGTGGTACTGGCGGTGGGTGTGACGGATATCTTTCCTGCTATTGAGGGGTTCGATGAGGTTTGGGCGCATGGGGTGTGAGTCTCTCTCTTGTCACTTGTGAAGGAAGGGTTGGTGCTGATGACGCACAGGTACCACTGCCTCTTTTGCGACGGGTATGAAGATCGCGGGGCGGCTTCGGCTGGTGTGCTTGCCATTGATGACATGGCGAATGTGGATGTGGCGCTTCACCAGGCGCGTATGGCACGGCGGTTGAGCGATAAGGTTACGATCTATACCGACGGGAATGGGGAGTTGGCCGAACAACTTGCTGTCGTCGTACAAGAAGGTGACGGGATCAAGGTTGACGAGCGACGGGTAGTAAAGCTTGCTAGGCCGTTGGGCTCCGGCTCTGGGGTTATGGTGCATTTGGGAGATGGGGCCGTGTTGCACGAGGGCTTCGTTGCTCACAGGCCGAAGAGCAGAGTCAACGGACCGTTTGTGTCTCAACTTGGGCTAGAGTTGACGGAGCAAGGTGTTATCAAGACGTCGCCGCCTTTCAACGAGGCCAGCGTCAAGGGCGTATTCGCGGTGGGAGATTGCGCTTCCATGTTTCCGGCTGTGGTCAATGCGATGGCCATGGGGGCTTTCACTGCCGGTGGGCTAGCGGGGCAGCTTCAGTCGGAAGCAGTGCCTGAGCAAGATGATTGAAGGGATCTAGCGGTGATAAAAGAGTTGTTATGGAGGTTTTAATTAGTTGATTGTCCAGTCCCTTACAGCAACAGAACAGACACCTCACGAACCTCGCAATCCAATGCCTGCAAATCGTTGGTTGTGGCAACCGCGGGCAAACACACTCCAATGACTCAAACTAGACGATTCACATTAGCGTTTATAAGCGCCAACTCCTCCCACCCTCCAAGTGAAGTACTCATAGAATTTGCAAAGGCTTGACGTCTTGCCTTGCCAGTGTCATACACATTAATATGTGAAATTCCAAAGCCTGTGCGAACTAGCCGGGCGCCATGCGTGCCAATGTGGATTTTGTCTCCATTTTCCACGCACACCTCCCTAACCAACATTGAGCATAGGGTACCCGGGCGGGGTAGGGCTGACGCCGCATGAAGCGATTTGCGTGTGAAGTTATGACTGGTTGTTTGGGTATCGGGAATCAGGCGACAACTCGAACAAGGGAGGAAATAGTGACTAATGTGGTTGAGTGAGCCCAATGTCCAGTTGTTATGCAGAAGGGTGGAGGTGACACTGCCGGAAAGGATGAATCCGACGCAAACCTCGCCGGATTGGTTTGAATGGGATGGAAGGTGCCTGGGATGGGTGGATTGACAGTGCATGCAGAGCGAAAAGCGTTCGGCGTCGAACCAGCAGGCACCACGCACAGTTCCTTCCATCTCATCAACCCCTCACCTGCTCCTCCATAGCGCCCAAAACGCTATTCACACTCAAATTCCTCCAAGAGCTGTCACTCTATGATACCGTCCGGCCATACCAGTTCCACGAATTTCCCGAAGTACCGGTGGATCAACAGACAAATTGTCAGTATGAACACATCAGCCATGTTCCCACACATGATCTCCGCGACGCCCTCCACTCGACTCGCTTGGAGGACGAAGGTTTCGAAATTGTGACCAGTCCACCGCGCAGTACCCTATCCGCTGCCATTTTCGAGGGCAATACACCAGAGAGTGACAATGCTGTCGGAGACTATGTGCAGGACGCAATGGACATGGTGCGCGAGCGGGTGGGAGCGGACTCGGTGATCGCTATTGACTGGCGGGTGGGTGTCTCTCTGACTCGCTTCAACACTTGATTGTACCAGTAGCTGACGGCAGAAACATGATAGTTCCATCGAAACAAAGATAACGCTTCCCGCAAACCAACTGAGGGCGGCGACATTCGAAAGCAAGCCATGTGTCGCGACGACAGCGGATTGCGGTAAGCTTCTCTCCTTGCCATTCGAGTCTGGCCGAAGCACGAGTCTACCGCCGATGTCCAACTGCAGCCCTTGCCGTTCTTTCTTCCCCATCTGCATGTGCCCCACCAAACGGTTGCTACGCGTCGCATCTGGACCCGTCGCAGAAGCTTTGTGTGCAAGACAAACCCTCCGGATAGGGCGTTCCAACAAAGTCAGCAATTTCTCCACAAAGTCCTTTGAGTCTCCCAAGTGATAAGTCAGACAGCTTCAACACTTTGGCGTCTCTGTTTTTTTCACACACACTCTCTCTCTGCGGTGCATGCCGCACTTTGACAAACAGGTCCTGATATACACACCACACATGGCGGCCACGATGCAGCAGCTGCGTCGTTCCGCCAGGCTTGCCCGAAGCTGGGGCAGCGACCCAGACGACATATGTAGCCCTGACGAACATCACGTAGGCAACGATACCGACAGTCTAGCCACTTCCCCCGACACAACGTCCAACCAAGACGACGACAACGACAACGACAACGACAACGATATGGAGGGCGTTAAAGACCCAGCCTACCGCATCAACTGCCTTGAGCCCAACCATATCATCTTCCGGCATCCGCAAGAACAGCTTCCCGATGCCGTAGCCACCCACGTCGAGCAGATCGCCTCCACAATACCCTAGATGCTTAAGCTCGACCCGGAGGTTGTGGCCAAGGCTATCTACGACCTAGATACGCTAGGTATAGGCTGCAACGAGATCGATGTCAGCTCCTATTTAAAACTCCATCTCTTTCCCCAAGGCGCCACTACAAGATTCCCAACTGGAAGATTGTTATCTGTAGCCGGCACGCATATGGCTCGTCACCTCCTACCCAATCTCTCGGGCGGAGGCACCATGGGCAGTCACGCAGCCACGACCCGACCTGCTCTATGGTCACCCAAAGACACCTACCTTCACCTCGGCACAGTTGATTGCACTACAGGGGATCCATGGGCAGATTCCAGCCTACGCACAGGCGTCCCCTGGCCTTTGGTTCCCCTTTTTACAGTTGAGTTCAAGGCTACAGCAGGGACGGGAGGAAATCTCTGGGTTGCGGCGAACCAGTGTGCTGGCGCTTCGGCCGCCTGCGTCCAGGCTGTCAACCAAGTAAACACAAGACTCGGAGATGCCGGATGCAATGGACATGTTCCCGATCTCTGCTACAGCCTCGCCATCGATAACAGCCTTGCACAGCTATATGTGTCGTGGGGAGCTAAGGACAAAGGCAATCTGGTTGTTTGCATTCAGCGGGTAAGCTCTTTCTTGCTATCAAGCCCGAAACACTTTACGCGCCTCCACCGGTGGGTGACAGCCATTCTCAAGTGGGGAGAAGGAGGACGTTTAAGGAACATCCAGCTCGCTCTAGATTGCATCCGAGAAGAGCAGCGGAAGGCGGTGTCCGGAGCTGCTAAGTCTCGGCCAGGCCCAGAAATGGAAGGCAGTCCGGAAAGAAAGACAAGACGGTTGAGATAATCTCATCCATGCTGAGGGGGGGCCTTTCTTTTTTTAGGGAAGAAGGGGAGGGGATGATATGCTGAATATTCTTTGGCTATTTGTGTAGCGCCGTAGCCACGTGTGGGGAGTTTGCTATATGCCACTAGATCAGAGGCTGCTGCTCCGAGGCCGTGTACAATATCCGCTTAGCTTTTCGGCCCACTACACACCAAAGCGTCAATCTCACCTATTTTTATCGTCACCAGCAGCGTCCCGGCGCCCCGTCCTTGGCGTACGTCTAGAGCTTATGCAACTCCGGCGACAATTGGGACAAACGCTCCCCCCTATGACCCGGCAAAGCGGTTAGCTGTCGTCTGCATGGGTAGCTCACTATGCTTTAGGTAGGAGCGCAGACAAGGGCATGTATCCAAGGGGGGAGGTTTGAGATTTCCTGCTGCCATGTCAAGTAGGTCTTAGGGGTTTACAGGGGCCGGAAAGGGGCTTTTCCTCAACGAGCTCAGGGGCAAGCTCAGCAACGCAAGATCATTTCCTACACTCACCTAGGTCGCACACTCCCTCTCCATTTTCTACACCTTTTCGCCTCGGTCGGTTCGGCAACGCCACGCAAATGGAAGGTTAGGTGTGGTGTTGAACATCAATTGGAACGTGGCCCCCTCTGTTCAGAAGGAGGCCACCAAGCCTCCTTATCCTAGATATAGTCTTCCGCTTCCGGGAGCCTCTTTGACCACAGCGGCTTAGCCTTCTTTCGGCTACTCCGAACCTCTTTATGGTGCGGCGGCATCGTACCGGCCCCGCACCGGGGCAGATGCCCCGAGACGGGCCAGACGGGGGGGTCTTGACTTCTAGCCCATTAAAAAAGTGATCGAATTATTTGTTGTCTCTGTAGCTCTCTGGCTCCGCCAGGGAGCTCGTGTTGTGGTTGTCGTGGGTGGCGAGGGGTGTGGCGATTGTCGCCTACAGACCTGTTGTCGGCGCTTAGCTTTCTTCGGGGTATCCGCGATGCCGGGCACTTTCGTCTTGACAGGAAGAGGATCCCGTTCGATGGAGATGGTATTTGCGACGTATCTAGGAGGAAAATAAGAACAGAAGAGCATCAACCTTTCTTAGGACGTCCACCTCCTCTCCCTCCAAACCCCCAACCAATCTGATTCGCAACATGAATGGCAACGCCAACCTCCTCAGCCCACGCCCACACCAGCCCCGGATTCTTCTGAAACATGCGTCCCGCCATGACAACATCAAGCGGCTCGTCATCTCCGCCCTTCCCACCCTCCAACAACTCCTGCGCCTGCTTTCCGCCAGTAATACTCCCCACAGTCGCAACAAGTAGCTTGTCGCCAACCGCCTGTTTAATCCGCTTCGCAAACGGGGCCTGGTACCCCGGGCCACCCTTGATCTTTTGGCTCGGATGATTCCCGCCACTCGAAACATCAAGCAGGTCCACGCCGCGTTCCGCCAACAACTTTGCAAGCTCAACGCTCTGCTCAACCGTCCAGCTCTCGCCTTCATATCCCTCCGCCTCCTCCAGCCAATCCGTCGCGCTGATTCGCACAAAAAGCGGCATATCCTCCGGTATCACGCCCCTCAAGCCCTCTACAACCTCCAATACCAGTCGCGTCCTGTTCTCAAAACTCCCGCCGTAGGCATCCGTTCTATGATTCGAAGCGGGGGATAAAAACTCGTGCAACAGATATCCGTGCGCGGCATGGACTTCGATCGCATCGAACCCGGCTACCACGGCGCGTTTCGCAGCCGCCGCAAAGTCCCGTTTCAGATCGTCGATCTCGGATAGCGTCATCTCCTTCGGATGAGGAAACGCGTCGTTGTACGGAATCGCGCTCGGAGCGATAACGTCGTCGGGCCAGCCGCCGACCGCGCGGGTGGCTGTTGCGCCTGAGGAGAGCCAGGGAGCGACGGTGGAGGCTTTGCGGCCGGCGTGGGCGAGTTGGATGCCGATCTTCTGGGACTGGGAGTGTGCGAAGGAGACGGTTGCGGCGAGGCCGGGGATTTGAGCGTCCTGCCAGAGGCCTGAGTCTTCGGGGGTGATGCGGCCCCGGGGTTGGACCGCGGTTGCTTCTACTATTGTGAGGGCTGGCTGTTTCGTGTTAGACAAGTCTTCCATCGTGGTTTTGATGAAGCGGGTGCGCAAAAACATGAGTGAGCTGGGGTAGGAGGGAGGCTTACGCCGCGCTGGACGATACCGCCGAGGTGGGTGAGGTGCCATGGTGTGTGGAAGCCGTCGTTGGCGCTGTATTGGCACATGGGGCTGACCATGATGCGGTTTTGGAGCTGGAGGCCGCGGATCGTGAGAGGGGTGAAGAGCTTGGGGATGGGCTTGTTGTCGGGTTGCGGCGTCACGGCTGTTCCGGCGGGAGGATCCTGCTTTGGTGTGTAAAAGGGTATGTTTTCGGCTGCATCATTGTAGATGCCACCTTTGGCGGGTTCGCCGTTTGGAGGCCGGAGCCCTTGGGTTCGAGGGATGTTGAACATCTTGATCGTGGTTTGGGATGTTGAGAGTTAAAAGAGGAAGAGAGGGGAGAAAATGAGAACCACGCGTATTTATGAAGCACGGGAATCCTGATGTGCGATGGCGTTCATGGCGCTTAGTAATGTTACCATCTCGCTTTGCGGCTGATTACACCATGATCGAAAACGGCCCACATATATGCCAGGTTTCGAGCTCCGGCAACGGGAATATTCTTTTCCCTGCTTAATAACACCGCGAGCGTTAGCACCTCGCTCTCTGGCTGAAATTTGTTATGAGCTTCTGTAACGATTTCTGTCCCCCTTCCTAGCTTTGACCATTGCTGTCGTCGCACAAAAAAAACGTCCTTATTCCATCAGCGAGAAAATATCCATCGGCCACTTTACTGCACAGGCCGTCGATCCCGTTTTCAGTCATCGGTACCGGTTCTTGGATCGCGGCGAATGGCGAGTTGGGCTTGCATCGGGCAAAGAAGTCGTGGACCTCGGGATCAGGTAGCCCCAAGTGGATGACCGTGTGTGTCGCAGCTCGGTAAATGCGGTGCATGACGGAGACCTGGCGGGCCCGTTCCTGGTCGTCGGCCTGGTTTATGCATAGGGCGTCTGCCCAAACGTCTCCGTGGACGGTTTCGCTCCGCATATCACGGAGCGCGGCATCGAGGGCCGGCGTTGTGGCGACCGTGTAGAAGCCGTCGAGGTGGATTTCGCACGTCTTGTCGCTGCCGCCCCAACAGTATGATAGGGCCGTGAATGGGCGAAACAGGTTGTAAGAACACTCTGCGATGGTTGTGTGAATCAGGGGACCACGCAGGTGGGCTTCACGGGTGATCGCAGGTTCTAATCGCAGGAGTCGAATCGAATCACTCTCGACCAGAGGATCATAGCGAAAGGCTTTTCTTGACATCGAAGTAGCTGCCGGGTGTGAAATTTTCTTTCGGTGTGCGGGAGAAAGGGCAGGGAAAGAAGGAAGGTCAGTGAAGAGGTTGGCAGTGCAGCAGAGCAGGAAAACTCCACCCGCTTGACCCCAGCTCACGCCTTCGCCCAATCACACCAGACTTCCTCCCCAGTTCTCAAATCTTTACACGCAAGACAATTTCGTCCACCCGCCATCCTTCAACGGTCTGCTATTCGAAAAACATCCGTACAGTAAAGCCATGGGAAGTTGGTGAGTGTATAAAGCATAATGTGGTTTGGCGATCTTCTGGACACCTTACGTCGCTAACCCGCTACCCCAGGCCCGATTTCTTGTTGCCTTCGCCTCACCATGTCCCGTACTGGACGAATTGTATGCTAATGAATCCGTACCGTCAGGCTCTTCCGTCGCTACTTCTCCATCTTTTACTGGATCTTCCACGTCGTCCGCGACTACGCCCTTCTTCTTGGGTGTCCTCCGTTTCCCAATTCCAACCAGGCCAACGAGGCTCGCGGCCGCCAGTCCGGCTGCAATGACAAAGGTTCTTGTCAAGGCGCGGTTGAAGATCTCCAGCAGAGCCGGTACATCCTCCACCCTAACCAGTTGGTAGAACCCTGTTGCTCCCGATGATGCAACAGCTACTGCGTCAACTGTCGGAAACGCCGCGGTGACCTCCTTGGCCAGCCTCCCTGCGAAGACAGCATTGGCGAGGGTGACGAATATTGCAGGACCTAGGTTCTGACAGAACAGCAGAACCGCAATCCCGATCGGTGCATCAGCTTGGTTCAACAAGGACTGGATGAGGATGCCGGGTTGATCGGTCGAGATGCCGACGCCAATCCCCGCCAAGATTTGCGCTGCAACAAGGAGGCTGTTCGACGGTGTGACGGTGAGCGTCGAGAGCAAACCAGAGCCCAGCGGGAGCAAGACAGTCCCGGCGACCATCAGCGGCAGAGGGAAGCCCGTCCTTGTTACCAAAGCACCGGCCGTCAACACGCAGATGGTAAACGGGACGCACAACGCCAGCCATCGAACGCCCGACTCTCCAGCCGAAAGTCCCTGAACGCTCTGAAACCATAGCGGAATCTGCCACGCATCAGCAAGCACCACTGACCTCGCCGGAAATCGACTCACGTTGAACACAAGCACCAAGAACGAGCTCTCGATGCAAAACGAAAATGCAGACCCCCACAAGACAACCGGATTCCCAACCACCCTCGGCGGAACCAACGCCCTGTCCCCTCTCCACCACTGGCTCACCGCAAACAAGCCCATCACCACGCCCGCCGCAACCAGCACCGCAACCGTCCTCTTATCACTCCACCCATATACACCACCACCATACTCCATCCCCACAACGATCCCAACTACACCAGGAACCAACAAGATCATCCCCAAAAAGTCCACCTCCTTGACCCTCTCCCACCACCCCCTCTGCGCTCTCCCTTCTCCTTTCACAAACAAAACCGCAACAACAGGCGGCACAGCAACCGGCAAGTTCACCCAAAAGCACCACCTCCACCCCAAATAACTCTGCGTGATCACCCCGCCCAAGATCGGGCTCACAACCGACGCAATCCCATACACAAACCCCATGGCACCGATATACAGCGGTAACTTATCCTGCGGCAGCACAGTCCCAAACAACGCCATCGCGCCAGACATGAGGCCCGCCGCGCCGATCCCGGACATCGCACGTCCAAGAATGAGGGTCCTAGAGGTCGGTGACAGGGCGCATATCAACGACCCGAGTTCGAAGATGAAGAGGGACGCGAGGAACCCCCTTTTAGGGCTGAAGAGGGAGTAGACCTGGCCAAAGGCGAGTTGGGAGGCCGAGAGGGTTGTTAGGTAGGCTGAGGCGTACCACTTAATATTTTTCATTAGCACCTGGCTCAAGGATGAAAATATGGTGGGTTGGGAGGGAGCCAAGTTTCAGAGGGGACTGGAAGATGAAGATGGAAAAAGGGGCGAGGGAAAACATACGCCCGCCTCGCCGAGCGACTTGAAATCATTGGTGATTTGCGGGATGGCTGTCGCGATGATGCCTTCGCCGAGAAACGGGCAGATGACGCCGAGGACGACGGCGAACCAGATGCCAAATGCTTTGAGGTTGGAGAAGGAGGGTTCATTATCGACAGCGACGGTTTCGATGATCGGTTGCTTCAATATGTCCGGCGCGGACGGTTCGATTCCCGCTGCGGTCATGGTTGGGATGATGTCGGGGGGGAGCCGGTGGGCGGTGTCGAGGGCGCGTCATGGTGGCGCTTGCATGGGAGAGTTTTGTTGTCATTGCCGCGGTTGAGGGTGATAATAAGGTTGGGAGGTGATGATCTGCCGAGGTGTTGAGATTTGGCTTGGTTTGTTGACTGGTGTGGGTCCGTCAGGGGTTGGATGTCGATGCTGCATGCTGACGAGCTTTGAGGGCCCCGTGCCCAGTTGCTGCAAATAACTCTCAATCACAATTTACTGCAGCGAAGTGTTCTCATCTGTCGAAATCTCTCTGTCTGTAGTGCTTGACCTCATCGTCGTCAAGAAGGTGGTCGTTGTCAGATCAACGCCGCTGCTCGACCCCTAGTAGTGACGTTAGCGTCTCCAGCACGGTTTCTTTTCTCGACGCGCATATCACAATTGTGTCGCGCCCGATCTTCTGGAGCGGAAGAGGGAATTGAAGGCGATGAAGCAGAACGGAGAAAAGGCCAACTAGGAGGGATGCGGTTGGACTGAGGAAGGCGGCTAGAGGAAGGGAATCACATCTTATAAAATGCATACAGAACGGAGCACACGTTTCTGGAACAGTCATTCGTAATGACAATATTTTTTCTTTGTCAAACTGGAATCATGGTGACACACCAAACGCCAAACACCCCTACTAAACAAATCACCACCAACATGCGCCACACGAAGAGAACCACACCATGCACACACGAAACCCT
This sequence comes from Cercophora sp. LCS_1, assembly GCA_036250225.1. Taxonomy (NCBI): domain Eukaryota; kingdom Fungi; phylum Ascomycota; class Sordariomycetes; order Sordariales; family Lasiosphaeriaceae; genus Cercophora; species Cercophora sp. LCS_1. Next base: position 415,725 of record JAPZLL010000024.1, read on the forward strand.
CAACGACCCTCATCCCCAACCACAACACTTTCCACACCCCTCCTCTCGCGGCCAATCCCCTCTGCCTCCTCAATCCTCCCCTCACCCCTCAAATACTCCTCCAGCATCCCCGCCATCTGACACCAAAACCCATCCTTCGGACTCTCCAAGCTCCGTCGTCTGTACTCCCTCGCCACCGTCTCCTCACCTTTATAATCCGCAATCGTCGCCAAGAAATGATAGGCACTAAAACACAAATACCGATCTAGATAGCCCCACTCCTTGTCGCGTCCGACCCGTCCCAGAATGCCCATCAACATGCCCTCTGCGCGCTCCGTACTCTCGCTCGTAAACAGCGGCAGATACATCCTACCAAGTAACCGCTCCAGCTCTAGCACGCGTCGCGTCGTCTCAACCATGCCTCGCTCTTCCAACGACAGCTCGACGCACCGCCCGAAATCACAAACCAATGTGCGAACGATCTCCTCTTCCGGAGTCTGGAGAATCACATACCCCCGTTTCAAGTGGATGGTGACATGATCCTCCCTGCCGCGTTGGTGGGTGATGACATCGACCCAGAGCTTCCAGCCTCGTTCGACGTAGTACCCCAGCTGTTTCGGGTCACGATGGGCGAGTTGGAAGACACCACGGGAGACAGCGGCAACGGGGTGGTTCGGATTTCGGAGAGCCGTGAGATGGTGCAGATACCGCGTGAAGATGAGGAGGATATCCATCCACCCTGTGTTGAGAACGAGTTGGGGCACGGCGAGGCAGCAGTCCCAGATTGCTTCGATGTTGGTGGGCAGGGTGGACAGGGCGTCTTCGATTTGGAGGAAAGCTTTACGGAGATATAAGCCGCCTTGAGAGGGTTGGTCGAGGGCGAAGTAGTCGAGGGCTGTGCGGATGGTTTGGAGGACTGAGTGGTGGTGGTGTGGTGGGTGAGGAAACGGTGTCGAGGACCAGGACGTGATGTACGAGGCGTAGGCTGTTAGTGTTGCTTCGAGTTCGAGTGACTCGGCGTTGAAGAAAAGGAGGTTGAGGATGGATGAGGGGGAAGGCGTGGTAGACCTTGGTGGGGTTGGTTTGGTGATGACGGAGAGGGTGGTGCCCCTGCGTCGTGGGAGGTTGCGGGAGGACTTGGCTGGCGGGTGACCGGATTTGTTGTATTTGGACCAGCGCCATTTAGAGAATTGGCCTTTGTACATCCGGGCGCTGGAGAGGCAGTGTTAGAGAGATTTGGCAGGAAAGGGTGGGGGGCGAACGTGGCTTTGAACTTGTGCTCAGTGAGCATAATCTTCATGACGTCGTTGAGGATCAGGTTCTGCGTCATGTAGAGAGACCCGATGATTTCCTTTTTGGCCTCCCAGTCAGCAGGGCTAGATGGAACGGTGGGACGGTCGGCAGCGTCGTTGTCTTCGGGGCTAGTGCGTTCGCTAGCGAGGCCGCCGCGCCAGTGTGTCTTAGTTCGGACAAAGGCTGGTTGCGAAGGAGATTGAAGACTTATGGTCGGTAAACTTGTTGAGTCAGAACTGGAATCATCAGCCATGGTGTCAATAAACGTGAGTGTGGTTGACATGACGACGCTGGATATCTTTGTGCTGTGTGAGTAAACTGCTAGCAGAACCGAGGACATGGTAATGGGGTCGACACGACTTGATATTCCTCGCTCGCTACAACGTCAACAGCCTCTCAGGACACTTCCCCGCTGTGACAAGGCATCACGGCAGTCACTGGATGGCACAAGCCTCTTACCCCTGGGTTTCCCCCAGCCGCATCTCCTTCCCAGTTGGGGTATGCCCAGCCTGCCACATGTTTGGTGCTGCTCGACGAGAGGGGCAGAGGGACACAAGGTTGTCCGTTCGGTCCCCGGTTCCGGTCCATTCTGAGAGGTAATTGGTCACCTTTCTCCGCTCGAGCATATCAGGTGAGACAAGCCTTGTGCCCTTTGAGAATGACGGGGCCTCGGAAGCCGGCTCGATCTCGATGTGTTGGTGGTCTCGTGGGTGCAAGCCCGCCGATATTGTTTCGCGGTTGTGGTCATTCCTGTCAACTCCACGTTAGCCTTAGTATTTCTGGAAGTTGTTGAAGGAGTGATAAAATGGTACAAGAACAAAGAGGCTTCAAAAGATAACCCGTCTCGCTAAGGTCAACCTGAACTCCGCCAAGCATCGGAGATATGTCTTCTGCAAACAGCCTCGGCTGTGGCACACGGATTTCTTGGTAGATTCTGGCCACCAACCTTGCTGAGACAGGTAGGACTAGCCAAGTGGGTGGGCTGTTGTCGACGTGACACCCTTCCGCCGCGTTACACGAATGTTGCACTCCCAAACCTGCCGGGATCGAGATGACGCTCATAACCTCAACCCAGCGAGGAACACAGTGCCAAGCTGCCCGTGGTGAACCAAACCCTCGGGTGAGAGTCTCGTCCCGTATCACTGTCCACCAACAGCTCCCGCGCCCGTTGAGCCAAAGAGGTGATGCGACTGTGGGCAGAGGGGTTAATCTTGTATCTCCGGGTTTGACTGGGCGCTTTTGTGCAACCGACAATCACGGCACCGGCTGCCTTGTGGGCCACAAACTTCCGAGATCCGAAGCTTCGGCAAGTTGCTCCGGGTGTGTCAACGATGATCCGGCCGTTTCTTGGTCTCTGAACCGTGGGCGCGTCAGCGGAGAAGGAAACAGCATGCTCGTGGTGAGAAGTGCTGGGACTGATCGTTGCCATTGCTGTTCTCTGCCTGGCCGATGCTGCGGGGAACGCGATATTCCCGAAGGATGGAGTGTACACTAAAGCTCCCGTTAGCTGATAGGTGATGCGACCCGATAGCGCCTGCCCGAGCCACTGTCTGCCTCATCCGCTTCGGGGCTGTCCCAGGCGCAGCGTTGGAAGTTGTTGAATCCTGATAAATTCGCCTCTGCAAGGCCCCGCCTTTGGTGAGAACTGCGTTGCCATTGAGCGTTCCTTCCTTCCCAACATCTCTCGACCCCGCTCTTCCTTGCGGGGTATATAAACAGAGGTTGGAGCAGCGATTGTCACTGGAAAGGGCCATGGGTCCCAAGCAATTGCTACCTATGGCGCAGCGGTACGGCGAGGACTGCAATTCGAGTACCCTCTGGGTTCGAATCCTGCAGGCGTCTGAGATCGTTTCTGCTGCGTCTTTGGAATCGACGAGGACACCAACTTAGCTTGGTGCTCTGAGATCGAGTTCCCTTTCCAGCTTTTTGTCATTTTTTGCCATCCTTCCTTCCTTCCTTCCTTACTTCCGGAGAAGGGGTCTCGCTCGGCGGTTTGCATACGCACTGGTCGTTGGGGTTTGCTTTGTTGAAGACGGTTGCGAGGGACAAGAGATGACAATCTTCGGAGCGCGAAAGATGCAAGTGGCGCCCAATCACTTCTTTCAGATGCGCCAAGGTCCCGCTGCGCCGAAGATCGTTGGCTGAATGAAAACCGATCACGTTTTCCTGCTGCGGAAGCCGATACCCGCTGCAGCCCAACAGGGTTGTTCTTCTTTCGCGGCATTTGAGGCCCAACTTTGCATCTCGGTGGCGTCACTCCGGATGTGTCGGCAGCAAAACTCGGAACCCTTTCGGCAAAGTTGTGCCGACAGACATCAAACATCATTGGCCGAGGCGAAGCAGGCACCAATGGACAATCCTTTCCAAGATGAGCCAGATCAGGACAACAGAGGTGACAGAGAAGCATTGGGCGACACCTGCTGCGTCGACGTCGACTTCGAAGACGACCAGTGGGTGATTGACATCAACCTGCGAAACATCATCACCACGATCAAACCACGCCAGATGGGTGTTACAGAGAAGCTTCGATGGTCATGGGGAGGCATCCTGAAAGCAACGAGGAGAGGAAAGCCGGAACAAAGCCCATCGAGAAGCGAGGAGGCAATTGAGCTACAACCCCCGGAAGTTGAAAACCGGCTTTACTCACGGCACGTCCGAACAGAGCTACCTCATCAACTTTGCAGTCCTGCAAAGGATTCACATCAGACAACTTCGTACCAAGCTCATGCGCCAGGCAGTTGACCTGCGCTTTAACGCCAGAGAACCCCCCGGTGGGCCGAAACGCTTCAACAGTACAGTAAGTATTACAAGACATCTCCTCCTACCCAGCCAGGCATTGACCCAAAATTCTAGTTCAGGCCGTGAAAGACTACGAGTACATGGAAGGGCGTCACCTCCTACCAGACGACCCCTTTTACGTTAGTGGCGCGAAGTTCAGCGACCGAGCCCTCCTCAAGCACTTGATCAGGGACCGCGGACATCACATCAGTCAGACTGTGACTGTCGAAGGGCCGTGGGAGACTGAAGACACTGATAAATCTAGCGTTGGGTCAAAGATCCGACCTCGAAACTATCGGCAGAGCTGGATCTGGGGTTTCATCGAGCGGTTTGGCGTCGCGGCTCTTAGCGCAGGGTTTCTAGTTGCGCCTATCTAGTTCATGGCGCTCGAGAACGATCTCCACAGGTTCTTAATGTCGACAACGGGGTTTGTGGCTGCATTCGGGCTAGTTATTTCCTTTTTTCTTCGCAGCTCGGCTGCAGTCATGTTTTGCACGGCTGCGTACACGGCTATCTTGGTCTTGTTTGTGGGGTTGACGACTGTAAGCGTTCCCAATCATGTGTGATTCAGGGGCTATCCTTCTCAGTGTTCCAACCTGGCGGGCTGCGGTTATTCGCTTGGAGGAGATCTCATACTAATAACTACCCCCCTTGAGCTCCAACGTTCCCAAATCCCCCATCATCGCCTCGATTTCCCCCACTGAAGTGCCTACCACCCTTCAAGACCCACATCCTCGTCTCGTCTCATACAAGAACCCAAAAAGAAACCCCATCAAATCATAGTCCCACACCTCGTCCCAAAATGAAACTCGGCTTTCGTATCCTTCGGATACGTCCCCGTCCGCAACGTAACCGGCAACCCATCCGCCCTCTCCCCGTCATTCGTTACGTTCCACTTGACCTCCCAGATCCTCGGATTGTCCTTCCTCGGAAAAGCGCAATACACCGAGCTCTTCACCAGGCCATCATCTTCCACAATGGAAAATCGTCGGTCGACAATCATGAATCCGCCTACTCGTACCGCCGTCGTCGATGCTGCGTCGAGAGGTGCAAACCCGACTTCGTGGGAGTCGGGTGATTCCGATGAAGGCCTGTTGCCGACGAAAAAGGTGGCGGATGTGAATGGCGGGGAGAGCATTGCTGCGTTTGGCGTCATTGGGGCTGCGAGATCGGGTTGGGCAGTGAAGGAGTAGCCCATTTTTGGGTGGACGGGCGAGTTTTGGCGGGTTGTGAATGTTACTTTTTTTTTAGTGTTCGTCAGTCAACGCAATAGTATAGGAAGGTGAGGGTAGCGGCGCGTACGGGCTACGGGGATGAGGTTTGGTGTTGAACTGGCTGTTTCGTAGTCTGTAAAGACTGCGGCGCCTGGTGGGGGGTTAATGGAATGTGCTGGTCATGATGCCGGGGAATGAGGCAGACCATCATCGTAGAAGAGTCGAAGGCCCGGGATGCCGTTACCCCAGGCATAAAAGTTGAAGGACGTCCCGAGGGGACCCTTTGCTGCTTCTGCTGGCGCCGCGGAGATGGGGACCACGATGGTCGAGAGGAAAGTGATCAAGTGTTTGACTGCCATGATTGTTCGCAGAGTTTGATGGGTATCAAAGGTTCAACTTTGAGAGCGAAGAGGGGATATGCGGTGCGATTTGTATCACGGACGTTGACCAGCTCATCAAATATTGACATTGCATCGTCACATTTGCGGAAACCGCCCTTCGTGCGGGGTTGATCAACCTAACAAAATGGGACGACGACGCCGCTGAATGGTTTCTTCTTGATGGATTGCGATATTGGCGGCTAATCTATTTTGACGACGTGCAATCGCCCTCCAAAGCTCTGGCGGCCACCACTGGGTCTTGCGCCGTGTCGCAGGACCGGGTCAAGGGCCTGGGATTCCAACCCTGGCTGGTATTCCTCCTGAGAGATGATGTTTCATCGCACGTGATAGTCACGGTCCTGCCAAAAGCGGGAAGGGAATCGAAGGGTTTGTCATTCGTTGGACTTCCTTGTGATGACCGCGCCGCAGGCTTGCCTTTTAGCCTGTCGCCGCTGCAGCATTGTTACATCTTAGTGGCGGAAGATAGTCAGGTCTAATGCTGGCCCGTATTGCAGTACTTATTCCTCCTCTTAAGTGGCTTGCAGTGGTGAGTACATCGAAGTTCAGAGCTGAAAATGAGCAGGACGTGAATCCCATCATCTGTACCACGGAATCTCGGTCATCTATTTGGACTGAAGGCATCTGCGAAGCCATTCGGCAGCGAACCTGGATTATATAGCACCGCCATCTCTCCCAATCCTCGCCCGAGTGCGCTGTGCTCGTTTGGAAGCGTGCCTTTGGTAAGCCGAGATTCAAGCCAACGAGGGACTTCTAGATAAGTCTAGTTCATTGGGAAGAGGTCGACAAATGTGGGCGGAGTTGTTGCCCTGGGGGTGAGATGTCAGCGTCCGACCATCGACAAGCCCTCCTGACGAAAGCTGTCGAGGACGTTGAGTTGAGTGACTTTAGCTAACAGCGCGGCTGTTACTTCTCCCTCTCAGCAGAACGGATCCAATCAGTCAGGGGACGGTGGCGACCTAGAGCTCGATGAAGTGTCCTCGTCGTACCTCCAGCTCCTCCAACGGCGGGGTGAGGCCCCAAATCAGGGATACGAGTGTCCGAGTATCGCGTCCTCTGGGGGTCTTTATCACCCGGCTTGGATGACGAAGAGAACCGCTGTCGTGTGTTGATGCGCTCGTCTGATTCCGGTAGCCATTCCTCGCCGAAGTACAATACATTCACCGAATGTTGGGCAGCTACGCGAAGATGTTTGAGAGAGTGGCGGATTCATGCGTTGACCTATCCCCCACTTGCCCCACTAGGTGTAGGTGAGAACTTTGCTGCTGACTTGAAGGAATCCAGCGCTAACCAACTTTACCTTTTCCCCTCCCCCCCTCCGACCTTTGCTCCCAGGCTCAGCCGCCCACCTTTCTTTCATGTATCGCGTGCCCATCTTCCCTGACGACATGCCCGCCGTCGTGGCAAAGCTCCGGGCCAAGGCGCAGGCTGATCATCGGGCACGCACCACCATGGACAGGCTCGACGCCGAGCACCGGGCTGTGTTCGTGCGCGCCATCAACAATGTGCTCGCGACCGAGGAGGCCCTCTTCACCTACGCGCAAATCATTGACGGCCTTCCCATTGCCGATGTCGCCTGGGACCGGCGCAGCCCTGGCATCTTTGGCGATCACCCAATCGAAGAGCACGAGGAGCTCTGCCCGGGCGCGCTAGAAAAAGCCCGCGAGGTGTGTCGGCAGTGGGATCCTGCCATACTCTCGTTCGATGCGAAGGTGATCAACGCATTCCAGCACGCCGTCCCCGGAACCAAAATGTTCAACACTCGCCTCATCGAGCTGGTGGCCGTAGCACTGCACCAGTTCGGCGTGCTTCTGCACCAGCTCGAGTTCCGCATGCACAAGGGCGACATCGACTCCATAACCAACTGGACCATGCCCAAGCCCGACTACGAGGATGATGATGACTGGGAGCCGTCGAAGCCGCTGCCCACCATCTTCAACCACCCGTTCTATGTTAGCTCCGAAATCTATCCCGAGGGTGTCGCTGACATGGTCGGCTACTGGGCCGAGGATCGCATCCTCGGCGGCGTCGTCGTCTTTGATCGCCGCGTCGAGCTCGGCCCTGACGGCAACCTGACGGGCGAGCCCCCGAATGTCTACCTGCACCCGTCCCGCGCCGAGCTGACCTTTCGGGTCACGCAGCTGCTCGACGGCCAACAACAGGCCCTCGTTGATTTCCTGCTGTCCAAACCTGATTCTAACATGACAGCGGTCGTGCCCTATTCGCTCCCTATTCTCGTCGACGACCGCAACCGCACGCGCGTAAGCCCTGAGGAAGCCGTCCTCCCGCGCGGCGTCTACCGGGACATTTGGGAGCGCAGGCCGCTAGACCGCAATGAGTACAACATGCAGAGGCGACGGCCCCAGAGCGAGGTCGACTACCCCGAGCAGTCGATCAATGCACTCCTAATCAACACGCGCTGTGGCGACGAGCTGCCCGAGGGCGAGTGGAAGCGCTACCTGGACGGCGAGGAGACGCTACCCGAAGGCCCAACCAAACGCATGCTCGACGAGTACATGGACCGCTTTGGCGACGAGTACAGGGCTCGTTCGGGCCCCGGCGGCAAGAAGCAGAAGCTGGACGGGGAAGACACGGAAGAGGGAAAGGGAAAGGAGAGAGGAGGAGAGAAGGAAGAAAAGCTCAAACCTATCAAGGTAGATACAGTGGAATCTTTAGAGCGCTTCCTCGCCGGGAAGGAGGATGAAGGGGGAGAGGAAACGGAGATGTCGAAGGGGCAGGAAAAAACCCCATGACAATGCAATGTCTGGAAAATTCCATGTACGCGCAAAGGATGCAGGTGTGAGTTAACTGCAGCCAACTTGGATATGACGTCACATCCACAGTGTATTGTCCAGAGATATGGCGTGAAACTAAAGGGGTGTTGGTAATTCGCGCAAGCTCGCATCGCATCTTGTCGCAGCTCGGTCGCGTCAGCTGGGAGGAATTCGGCGATCCGAATTTGAAGGTATTTCGCGGCTTGGTGCAGTACCGTTCCATCGAGATGCTACCTACTACGTATCCCACAACCAACGTGTGCCGGTATATGCCAGAAACATGGATACTGCGGGGGATATCGAAAGGAAACTTGAGCCGGGGGACTAAAAACGGGCCTCTGAGGTTGTGCAGCGGCCGCATATGGGATCACCCTAGCTCAGGGGAAGAATCAGGCAAAACTCAGGACAAACCAGCCATAGCTCACCCCATCACCCTAGCTCAGAACCACGAATGGAAAAGGAAATTTTTGCACGCCCAGATTCGTCGCTGATTGCCAGGCTGTGATCTAATCTAACCCAAGTCTATCCCACCACCATCCAAACACCGCCAGAAAAAGCAAACCGAAGAGCAACCCAAGCCAACCCACCAAAACCCATGACACCCTTACACCGCAAAGATCCCGCTTACACGCCCGAATCATGCTGCTTAATCCCCCGCTCCTCAGCAAACGTCTTCCACCGTCCGCAGGTCTCCTCCAACTGCTTCTTCCCGCTCTCGCCCATAATCCCCGGGATCTTCTCGGTATGCTCCAAAAACGTCACCGCCATGCCCTCGCTAGCGTGCCAGCCGATATGGCAATGCAGCAGCCAAGCGCCCGGGTTGTCGGTCTGGAAGGCAACAACGATGTACCCGCTATCCACCACCATCGCCACATCGCGTCTCGGCGGGTTGACGGTCTGCGGCTTGAACGTAGCGGGATCGAACTCCTGGTCCGACTGGCCGAGGATGAAGAAGTCGTGGCCGTGCATGTGAATCGGGTGCGTGGTGCCCGGCGACGTCCGCACGAGGGCGTAGATCCACTCCTTGGTGTTGTCGACTTGGATGACGCGCTGGCGCGGGTCGTAGGTGGTGTTGCCCTCGAGAACTTGTTGGAGGGTGGGGTACTCCCAGGGGGAGTAGTAGGGCACGCCCTTGATGCGCCAGTCGAGGACCGAGGTGTTTTCGTCAAAGTTCATCTCAAAGGTGACGTCGTGGTCGAGCTGGAAGTTGGAGGGGACGTCGCGCAGGTCGAGGGGGACCGAGGGGACGAGGCTCGCCATGGGGAGGTCGTGGCACGAGGTGCCGAATTCGGGGAGCTCCTCGGGCGTCTTTTCGGCGGGGGTCGAGGTGTCGGCGGCGTCGTAGCGGATGATGCCGCGCACGTCGAGGTTGGGGTCGTGTTGGCCGCAGCCTTCCATGGCGACGGCGCGGAACCAGTGGGATCCCGAGCGGGTCGCGTTGACGATGACGTCGTAGCGCTGGCCGATGGCGATGGGGAGCACGTTGGTGGTGAAGGGCTTGATGGACACAAAGTCGGAGGAGATGACTTGCATTTCGTGGTCGTCGAAATGGATCTTGTACATGGTGTCCATGGCTGTGTTGACGAAGCGGATGCGGTGCAGCTTGCCTGGCTCAAAGACCATTTCGAAGCGCTTGCCGGTGGTGACGCCCTCGGCGCTGGTGTAGACGTTGGTGCCGTTGATCAGGCCGTTGTTGATGGGCACGCCGCCGCCAAAGAGAGCGGCGTCCTCGAGGAGCGAGTCGGAGGTCTTGTGAGTCCAGTCGGAGAGCATGAGGGCGCCGAGGTCCTTGTCGTAGGGAGCAGAGGCGGGGCCGTTGATGACGATGGCGCCGAACATGCCATCCCAGGCCTGGACGCCATAATGGCTGTGGTACCACGAGGTTCCGTACTGTGTGGCAACCCAGGTGTAGGTCATCTTGTTGCTGCCCTCGGGGTTCTTGGTGCTCAGGCCGGGAATGGGGCACTGGGTGATGGATCCGACGCCGTCCTGGCCGACGGTGTTGTTCTGACGAATGCCATGAAAATGAAGCGCAGTGCCGGCGTAGTCCAGAGTGTTCTCCACGTTAACAACAACCGTTTCGCCCCACTCCGCGTAGATGGTTGGGCCGGGAATCTGGCCGTTAATGGCAAGGACGGACCGGGGAACGCCATCAGGTGACATGGTGGTGATGTTGGTCAGCTTAAAGTCGTAAACTCGGGGCTTGGATGGGTCGATCTTGGGACCCTCAGCATAGTAATTGGAATTGAGGTTGAAGACACCATCCCAGCATTCGGGGGCAGTCTTGGAGTCGAACTTGCAGCCGGGAGTCGGGGCTCGCTTGTCGATGTGCGATGGGGCTGCAGTAACACTGGCTGCCAAGAGGCCAATGGCCCCTGCAAGTGAGGATAAGATCATGATGGTCAGGAGTTGGCTGAAAATAATGAGTGACAATGTTGTGAAATGAGTGAATGTGATAAGTGAGCGACGGTGTCAAGTGAGTGACGATGGTGAAGGGTGAGGAGACACAAACGACAGAGAGAGCTCGCATCCTATTATACTCGACTGGAGCGGCCGCTCAAGTTTGAAGTCGTCATCGGTTCACAGTCCCTTTGACTTGAGCATTGGTCTACAGTCGCATGGTGCAATCTTACAGCACGAAGCAGGAGTTGGCATCGCGGCGTTAGGCAGACCGAGACTGAGTACGAGCGTAGTGCACGGTGAGTAAGCGGAATGCAACGCTTCAGCCAATCGCACACAAAGCGCAGCAAGGAGGATGCCTGGTGTGTCGTGTTTGGTTGCATTGTTGCGATGGCTGCAACGTTTGCAGCTTTGACTCGACAGCAGCGCCGCTCGCAGCAGGTGCCATGACCCACGTGTATCGAAGGGGGCAGGTGTCATGGCCCTGACCCGACGGTGGCGGTGATACGAGATGGATCGTGGACCCGGGATTTTTGTGCGGCGGGGCTGGAGAAGCTCAGGGGAAACCAAGGAGGGATGCATCGAAGCTGGGGTTGAGAGCTCTCGCAGGGCTGCATCGCGCGGCGCTGTCAGGCACCGTGTGCAAAAATCGGGGTCCAAAGTTGGGACCATATGTCAGAAAGGCGGCTCTTTTTCGCTTCTTGGGTCAAGGGCATGAAACATCAGATGGTCGAGCCTAGGTTCCTGGTTTCGATTGGCACTTGATCGGTTTGATCCCTTCGCAGTGGCGAGTCGGCGGCGCCGGTTGCGCAGCCCCCACTGTGCCGCTCCGCCGGGTCTGACCGTCCCTGCATCCCGGTCAGCGATGCAACAAGTGCGAGCAGCTCATGACGTGATGGAACAGCCAGCGAAAACAGCATGCAGCGCAAAAGACAAGTGCATAGCAGATACGCCTAATCGTCTCTCAGGACCAGCTTTCCCTCCTTCAACTGGATCCTCACCCCCTTCGACTTATCCTTCACATCCTCCAGCTCCTCGATCCTGCCCACCGCTCCACAAAGCTCCGGTGTCGAAGCCAGCAATGTAGCCAGTTCCGAGCTCTTGAGCACCGGCGCTCCAAGCTTGGCCGTCTTGTGAATCGTCGCTGTCAAGAACAAATACGACAAGAGCATCTCCACCCCCAAAAATGCCAACCAGCCCCATCGAACCTGTACGAAGGTTTCTTCTCCCCAGCAGGTACCGTTGTGTTGTTGGCTTGTTGTCACGCTGTTCCTGAATCTACTGGTTGCGTTAGTCTCTCTTTCAACGCGCAGCCTGCATGCCGGATAGGCACCGTCCGAACAGTAGATGAGACGTCCCAGGGACCGCTTTCTGTTGGGAAGGGAACTGTCAAGAGAATATGAGGGAACCACTCACAAGTTCGTAAGCGACGTAGCCATCCCCTCAAAATACGACTCCAGCCGCTCTATCTGCACCTCCTTGTCAAAGACCTCAAGCTCTACCCGTCCGCCCATCAGCGCCCGATAGATGTGCCGGGCATTGAACTGTCTCTGCAGACCCGGGTCCGTCCGTCGGCCGTTCCACATAAGCAAGCCAGGCATCAGATTCCGGATGGTCTCGGTGACGAGATTCCCCACGTTGCGCTGGATGCTGTAATGCGGGATGGTAGTGTGGTTTGGTGACAAGGTCGCGTTGGGATCTTGAAGGTACAATCGGCCGGTGTGATGCGAGATGTTGGGGCTGCAGTGGCGAACGTAGCCCGTTTCTTGGTCCGACATCTCGCAGTGGAGCGGTTGGTTGCCAGGGATATCGAGTGGGATGTTGGATGACGCGAGGAGGGTTGTCTTCGTTGTGCCTTTGAAGTAGTCGAGCGAATAGGTGTTGACGCAGAGATGGTAGAGAATTTCAACGGCGTGGAATCTCCATGGGCCTTCGTTCGTTCGGTTGTAGCCGGGGTACTATGCTAGGGTCAATGTTCTGCTTCCAAAAGGGGCATTCGTTGGTTTGAGGTGGACTCACCGACACGTTTCCTGCCGCGCTCCAGATCAGATACAGATTGGACAACGCGGTAAAGTTGTCATGCGCGTCTTGGAACGCGATGCTGCGGTTTCTGCCGTCGAGGACAAAAGCGATCGAAACAGGCGTTACAAGCTCCATGTCAACCTGAGGTATGCGAGCCCTCCAAGCCGTTGCCGGTTCCTGGAATATGTTGAGGTTCTTCGTCAGAGGACTGTAGGCTGGTCAGCATACCATTTGGGTCCGACCCGAAGAGCGTCATACTCGATTCCCGTCCAATCATCGCTCGTCGAACCCTCGACCCGGGAGATCTCAAGCGTGTGTGAGATGTCTCGCATCCTCATGCAGGCAGCAAGTGTTGTAAAAGGCTCGAATGTGCACTTATTGGACCCGCAGTGAGGCGCCATGTGTTCGACAGGACTGAAGAAGCCACCCATCATACCCCGAGTGACGCTGTCGGTGATGTTGTCGTACATGTCGGGGTCTTGAACATAGTCTCTTGCGAATACCGTCCTTGCCTCGTCGTGGATTTTCTTTGGCCTCCGGTCGTATGCGATAATCTGTTGCGTGATGGGTGACGTAAAGGTGCTCAGAAGGGACAGCGCTGCAGCACCGGTGATGACGTGCCGGAACTTGAGATTCCAGATGAGCAACCAGGAGCCCCATGTCCCTCGACTCGCGCAATCGACGTTGCTGAAGATCGATAGCTTGTCAAAAGTTTGTTTGACACTAGCGCCGGCCACGCAGGTGAGATTCCACTTCCACTGGCTGAGCGCTTCGCTCACAACGGCCATGAAGGCCGCTTTGCTGTGGCTTTGTCAACATCGACGTTTCTAAACTGGCGGAGGAGTATTCCCTACCTGAAAGTCGTGAAGAGCGCTAACAGTGTATTTAGCGTGATGCCGTTAGGCATCTTGGGGAGACAGTGTCCATGGTATGCTCGCAAAACGGCCACAATCGCTGTGCATGTCAGCGAGAACATCAAGAGCCGGGGCCTGAAAGCTTTTACTGATAAAAGAGCAAAGACTCGCGATGCTGTAGGAGATCTCGGGAAGCCACTGCCTCCAAGCGGGCTTTCCCTTTCGTGGCGACTGCTCGTCGTGGCCTGGGGATTCGGGGTGCTCGCAGGTTGGGGGGTTTGGGACGCTCCGGACCCCACTGTCCACGTCGACGGGGATTGGTGGGACCAGGGTCTCTACACTCAGGTTACCAGTATCAGAGTGTTGTGCCCCGTTTTCCATCGGAGCCGCAGGCACAGCAGGCTTTTGAAGCTCAGGACGGCGGTGACAATCGTCAGAGGATACTCGTATCGATGGGTTGGTGCTCGGGTTCTCCATACTGGAAAAAGCTTGAAGTGTGACCTGAAGTGTTTTCACGAACAGCCACCGAGAGATGTCATGTTCTCATATGAGGTGAGCCATCGCCGCCAAGGCGGTTTGCATGCCGCCCGCGGAATCACTACCATTGCCAGGTTCTGCAGCGCTGATTCAAGAAACGGCACAAAGGTGCCCGGGCGTCAAGATAAACTCTGAGAGATCTCGATTAGCCCCCATAGGAGCCATTTTTCGCAATCGCAGAATGTTTAGGCACCAAAATCTAGCAATGGCGAGTGTGGGAGACGTGGGTGTCTCACATCCGCCAACCCTTTTCGGACCGAGCTGCGGTTGTGATCGTCAAGGAATGGCCCCAATGAGGCGATAACCTGTGAGCCTTCCCTCCTTTGGACAACGGCAAAAGCCGGGAACCACCTTCCAGACGTCCCGACAGCTGAGACACTGCCGTCGCCACGTAGGATTTCGGAGCCAGACAGGATTTGAGAGAAAAACGCCACCTCATTTTTCTCCGCGGAGTCATGATTGGGGATCTCATCATGTTTCAGACCAAGGAAGACGTGAGTAAGCAACATTGGGTTGAGTATCGGTCGTGATAGGTGCGGGTGGAGATCAAAGCTTTCCAAACCCAATTCGCTGCGAGATTGTGGACCACTGTGTCGGTGACTGTCGTGCGGCCGCCGCTTCGACTCGTGGCGGGTAGGTCAAGCATGACAACGGCCAGGGAGTCGCTCCCTTGGCAACAGGCAGCCCACTCCTATCACTTGTGTATCTCCCAGTTGTGCCGCGAGCATTACGACGCGAGCCAAAACTGGCAGTCTCCTACTCTCGCCCAAATCACCAGTAAATCTCCTGCTCGCAATGGTCCGATCATGCTGTCTCAAGGATTCGTGCTGGCACAGGTCGGGACCCAGTCCCTCAGCCCGGCACCCTATCTACCCAGCGCATTGTGAGCCTTGTGCATGTCCCTTGTTCGTTCGCCCGTGGCGTGTGCTTCGCCATCTTGGATGAAGAAGTCTATTGGTTTCCGCTAGAAATGGCAACGACGGATTGATGTGACCAGCAGGTCGATGTCTGCCTCCCGCTGTGTCGGTTTTCGAGGTTGGATCTGGGTTGGCAGCCGTGGACACTATGCTGTGTGGGACGGATTGTTGCAAACAATGATCCGCTCGATCTACCAGAGAAGCCTGTAAGTTGACCGTCTGCAAAATCCTAGTGGATGAAAAGGAGGACAGGGGAGGGGGTTGTGCTGACATTGCGTGAAACGACGCGAGCTTGCCATCACATCAGCCGGGCTTAGGTGCGACAGTGGCATGAGGGCTCGGTGTGTTGTCGTCTGTTGTGCTGAAGGCAGGATCAAGGGACGGCGGGGGGCAGCAGGCTGGATGACTTGCGTGTGTGGCTGGTGCTCTGGCTGCGTGGAGGAGCTTGTGAACGTCGCATCCGCGTCCGGGCGCTCCTTCCCGTCCTCAGACTAGGCTTTCTCCACCTCCATGGATACAACCGGACAATCCCCCGGTGAACATGAGCCCTGACATTCGAAGGCCACCCATAGATTCCTGGGTTGTCGCCCTGGTGAGTCGCAGGGCCTCGCCCCCTTTGATAAACAAGACAGTTAAGGTATTACCAGCGGAGTCGGTGATGACAGCATCATCACGGTGCCAGAGAGTTATGAGAGTGGGCATGACGCATCGAAAGTCGGGGCCTCGCGCTCAGCTTCATGTTGTGAGACCTCTTCACACAGCCGCCTCTCGTGCCACCAGATACGAATCGATAGCTACTGGTGACTGCTTAGCAAGAAAACGGGTGGTAAAACAACTACGATGCCCATTCCATTAGCCAAACGGCGTTATGTACAAGTATTGTACCTAGCACAAAGCCCTATTCTCACAGACACCTTGGTATCGAGACCGAATGCTCTTGCTCAGCTTCACTATACCTCCTCGTCTTCATGTTAAACGCCATGAGTGCTTGCCTTCATAGCTGTGCAATTCTCTCGTCTCAGAGCTAAGAACGTGTGCCACAACAGCAGCTAAGCCGGTCGGAACGCACTCCGCGAAGCTATCAATTAGTCACAAAATCATCGGGATATTTTCCCACGTCCGAGCTGTTGGGTACTTTTACCGACTCCCAATCCCGACGGGTGCAGTCACGATTAGGTTGCAGTAGGGCAAACAGCAGCCTCAACCCTTCTCAGGTTGGGGTAAGGAGATCGCATTTCTCCACAAGAATTCGGGGGAAGAAGTCCCATGTCAACGTCGATGGTGTCTTGGCCACATCACACATTGCGAGTCCCAGGATTCCGGGACGCAAATTAACCAACGATACAGCATGCAAGCGCTTTGATATCCGCAGTGTTCAGAAAGCACAACATGCCTGCTGTGCCGCCTGCAGGTGGATATTTGATAGGTCGTTAGGTGGTTTAATATCAGCGACCGACCCGTGCATGGTCTGTTCTTGCAGACATGTGCAGGCGGGCGGTCTAGATGCACATGGCCGGAAAGGAGACCCAACATCCACACATGAGAGCTATTATGTTCCGTTGCATGATCATCTCTTTATGCCACCTGTTTGGGTCTGGCCCGGATACCTGTTTGCTTACTTGGAGATGCTGCATTGCTCACCAAGCGATTGGTTGGGTCGGAAGCCTGGGGTGTGCCAACAGGCTAACAGGTGCCGTCCCCGCCACGAGATTTCCGAATTAAATTGCAGGCCGAAGACCAGTGCGCTTGGGCGATGGAGGTTAGAAGTAAAGTCCGAAGCCAGCTCAGCTGGTCCACATGGTGTCTTTTTGCTCCCTGTCGCAAACTCCCAACCCCAGCGAGGTGCGCGTCGAGAATGCACAACTGGCAGGCAAAATGTGCCGACATTGTGGGGAGTCGTCCAAGCTGCTGGGGTTGGTTAGTTCGAGAAACGGAGAACGAATGGGGTCGTGAAGCGCGAACGATGGACGCCAAGACCTGGGGTCTGACAGGGGCGAGTCTGGGGAAAGCTGGGGTGGTGACAGCGCTAGTCACGGTGGTGACTTTGACGTTCGGGAGAAGTTAACCACCTCCATTTTTTGGCAATGGCTTTTTACTGTCATTATCTCTCTTCACGCAGCCGCCATTTCGTACCAACGGATCTCACAACGTGGATTGGCAGGGGATTTGCAGCTGTCCGTTCAGGCTTTAATCAAGAGAATGCTTCCGCACATGCTTCCTAATATCGGTGGATGAAGTCGAGCCCGGGTCGTCCCCGCTCTTGGCTGCATCTGCCACAGGCTGAAGGAGTCGCCGCCATCGCAACTTCTCCGCACCGGCCGGCCCAGGGTCCCAGGCGCCAAGAACCACTTTGACCCCCGTGCCTTTTCGGCATTTCGGCCATTGACCGGGGGGTGCGGAGCCAGGAAAACCATATCAGGTTGAGCGAAGCGAGCGCTACGTGAATGGCGAGCCTATATATGAAGTGACAGCGGCCGTCAGCGGTACCATTTTAACCACCGCAGTCCTGCCTGGTCTCTCGTGTGTGTCGACCCAGTTCCAGCACGCGGCCGAGCAGAACACCATCACCATGTCGTCCACAGCGCCGACCGAGACGTGGAAGGACCACTGGAAGTGCTTCTTCGCGTGCGGCATCATCGTCTTGTCGCCCTTCCAGTATGGCCTCGATTTCGGCATCATTGGCGGCCTGCAGGCCATGGTGGGCTTCCTCAAGGTTTTCGGGTACCCGAATCCCAATGTTCCCTCGGGCTGGAACATCGACACGACCAGACAGCAGCTCATCTCGTCGCTGATGACTCTCGGCGCCTTCATTAGCGCTGGTACCGCCGGTTTTGTCGCCTCTTACTTCGGTCGTCGCCAATGCCTTTGGGCCGCCTGTGTGCTCTGCTGCGTGTCCAACATCATCATGATGACGACTGAGAGCATTGGTGCCCTCTACGCCGGTCGCTTCCTCATCGGTCTCGCCAACGGTTACTTCATGACCTTCTCCCAGCTGTACATCCAGGAGTCGTCGCCGGCCAAGTACCGCGGTTGGTTCCTGACCATCTTCCAGTTCTTCACCTCCTTCGTACGTTTCCACCGTCTCTTCCTCCCCATCTCCCACCACCCGCTGACGATGTCGGGAACAGGGCACCCTGATCGGCACAATCATCGACTGGGCGACGGCCAAGCGCCCCGACAAGCTCGCCTACATCATCCCGCTCGGCATCATCTACATCATCCCCTTCTTCATCGCCGTCGGACTCTTCTTCATCCCCGAGTCGCCCCGCTGGCTGATCCTGCGCGAACGCTACGACGAAGGTCTGAAGTCGCTCACCTGGATGCGTCCCAATGGTGCGCCCGTAGCCGAGGAAGCAGCCGAGATTCGCGCAGCTATCGAGAAGGAGAAGGAGCTGGGCGCCGGTGTCAACTTTGTCGACATGTTCAAGAACGCCATCGATCGTCGCCGCACTGTACTCGCGGTCTGCGCCGTCACCCTCCAAGCCGCGTCGGGTTCCATGTTCATCATTGCGTACAAGGCCTACTTCCTCACCATGGCCAACGTCGACGACCCCTTCGCCATGAGCAACGTTCTCAGCGTCATGGGTATCCTTGCCATTCTCTTCAACTCGCTGATCGTCGTCAAGTTCGGTCGCAGACGTGTCATTCTCATGATCGGCTTGGCTGTTTGCGGTATCTTCCAGATCATCATCGCCGTCGTCTACGACAAGCTCGGGCGCACCAAGACCACGGGTAACGTGCTCGTCGCGCTGACGTGCTTGTACATGATGAGTTACAACGGTATGATCTCGTCGTACGCGTGGTTGGCCGGTGGCGAGATCCCGTCGCAGCGATTGAGGAGTTATACTTTCGGTCTCGCGGCGGCTGTCGGTTTCTTCGGTGCTTGGTTGACGACGTTTACGGCGCCGTACTTCATCAACCCCGCCTCGCTCAACTGGGGCCCCAAGTACGGGTACATCTGGTTCCCCAGTTGCTTCATCGCCGTCGCTTGGGTCTGGTTCTTCCTCCCCGAGACCAAGGGTCGCACTCTCGAGGAGATCGACGAGATGTTCGAGAATCGGCTGCCTGCGCGTGGCTTCAGGAAGTACATCTGCATTGGACACACCGATGGCGCTCCCAAGGGAGAGGAGAGGCCGCCTTCGTCCGAGAACGAAAAGGTACGTTACACCAGTCCTGAATACTGTGAAGACTTGAGAGACGTCAGTGACTGACTTATCTGTTTGCAACAGAACGCCAGCGAGGTTCTGCATACCGAGGTCAAGGCCTAGGCATAGATGGGTAATAGACAACGGAATGACTCTCTCTTTTTTGCTTTACCGGAGGTAGGGTGGAACGGGGGTCAGGATGACGAACAAACATGGCATTTACGCACGAGATACCAAGCGCTTGCGCGGATCCCGGAGGGATTTGGCGTTGGCGTTCATGGACATACCCTAGGATAGCATACAACTAATTGTGACATCTTTTGTCAATCTCGCGCCCATGGTGGCTTGGTTTGCGCAGCTGCTGTTGCGCCCGAGGTCGCATCCGCGATGTGGGTTCGGCTGGCGGCGGCGGTCCTGGCAACCTCCGCTCCGCTCCCTTTGACCGTGCCATCCGGCTTGTCAGCTAGCTGGCGGAGCCAGTCTTGCTAACGGCTGTCCCCGATGAGTCAATCAACACAGCACCCAAACACATTCAGGCACATTCGGGGGCTGTCCTCAGAGTTTGGAGCACGCGCAGAGTTTCGGCAAGAACGACACCGATGGCTGGAAGACAGGCAAAACTTTGCGCATTACCTTTCTGTTTGTCAGCAAAGCTTACCGCCACAGGCGTCCCTCCACCGGTGCAAAATCTTGCTGGTCCCTTTACCTTGATTCATTTTCTTTCCTCCACCATCCGTTCCACCCATCTCCTCTATTGCATCGCACTAGTCAAACAACTCGGTCGCCATACAAAACCACTGCTTCTCCAGTCCCTTTCGGATCGCATCAACATACCTCCCCAAAGCGCCGCCGGGCACGCTGATTAGCGAACTATGGCCGATCTCTGCGGAAAACTACTATTCGAAGGCGTCGGTCGCGTCCTGCTGTTATGCGTCCTCGTCGTTATCGATCGCCAAGTTGTCGAGCGAAGGGATCTCACGATCGCATGGGGACGCCGGGCCCAAAACATGCTTCGCATCCCCCATCGCTTCCGTGTCTTCGCCGATACAGACCCGGGAATGCTGGACAAAGGGCTCAGGTTTGCTGCGCCGGTGCTATTTTTTGTTGGTATTTCCATCAACCTCGGGTTGTTCACCCCTGTCTTTGACCCTCCCGGGAAGAAGGCGGTGTGCTGCGTCACAATGGTTATTCACCCAACCTGCGTGACGTATCTTTTGTGGCTATGGCTGGTGCGTTGCCGCAGATGTCTGGAGAGAAGGTCCGCCGCGTGCGAGAAGGTCGACCACCGAGAGGGTGATCTTGACGTTCTTCGGTCAATGCCGTTTTAAGTTCAAGTGGAGGGCCAAGGCTAAGACACGGGGGTAGAAATAATTCCGAGCTATCGCTGCGTAATAATTAATTTCGCCGCTGATATCGCTGTTGGTGGCGTTGAGATCACGAAGAAGAAAAGGTTCAGAAGTTGGGGCGCCATTAAATCTCCGCCACACATATGACGACGTGCAACACTCGTTCCTACCTACGGTATCTTGTTTCCCTCGGCGGCATGGCCGGGCTGACCCGCTGTTGCCACCAACACCAAGGCGGTCAAAGGCTCAACCAACAGTCCCGAGCGCGACGAGGAGAGTCTCGGCTTCTTCCAAATCCAGTGCATGTGGAAGGCTTGGAAACGCATGAAGGGGCCGGCTTGACAAGTGGACTTTGAGTAAGGACTAGGATGTACGTCTCCGCTCCATAATTATCATAAGTGTGGGAAGGATCAGGGTCAAGATCAGGTGGCATCTTTCGTCAATCTTGTGCCCTTAGTGATGAGACTTGATTTGCGTGACCGTTGCCTCTCCGGAGAGGGTTGGAGGCGCTCGTCCGGGGAGCAGGGAGCAGAGGTGCTTCCGGTGATGCGGGGCAGCCCAGGGAGGCGCAGTGTTCAGGGGTCTGATTTGGAGGTTGTCCTCCAAAGTTTCGGGCACAGGCAAAATTTCGGCAAGAACGACACCAGTCGTTGGAGGACTGACCAAACTTTGAGATTTACCTTCCGGCCTCCTGGCAAAGTTTACCACCCACGAACTTTGGGAGGACATAAAACCCGTCGCCGTTTCTATTTATTTGCCTTCTCTTATCTTCTTCCCCACAACTTCTCGCCGTTGCCCCAATTGTTTCGATTATGTCGCCACACAACCAAGGAGCTCTCGAGACTTCCCCGATTTTAACAATGCCCTCCACTGATTCCATCACCTATTTCGTCGTCAAGTTCATTTTTCTCTCCCTGGTGGCGTGCGTTCCCCTTTTGATCGACCGCCACATTGTGCGGCGGCGGGATGAGGTCATTACATGGGGACGGAGGGCTCAGAGCAGGCTGAACATCCCGCGATGTCTACACGTCTTCACCGAAGCAGAGCCAGGAATGCTGGATATACACATGAGATTTGCAGCCGAGACGCTCTTCAACGCTGGCCTTTGCTTCAGCATTGGGTTGCTCGTTTTTGTCTTGGAACCGGCGGGTAGGACAAGGATCTGGTTGTGCTTCCTCATGATGGTCTTCGTCCCGGTATCGGTGATTCTCGGGGAATGGCTGTTGCTAATCTTTCGCCGGCGCCGTTCGGAGAAGAAGATCGTCAGTTGCGAAAAAGTGAACCACGCGGAGGGCTACCCCGGCGTTGAGCGAATGATCCTGCAGGCTGCTAGGGGCTCTGCTTACTTCTAATGTAGCATAGATAGCAGGCAGGTACTCTACTCTTAGCGATGTATTTCGTCTCGCATAGCTAACTCGTCGAAGACGCAGGTGCAACTTTCTTCTCGCCTCCGATAGGCCCTTAGGCCTCGATATGGTTAGGCGGGCGTGGAAGGGGACATGAGGACCTCCAGGGGCAGGGCGCAGAGATTTATCGTGGAAATACCCCATCGGCCGACGCAACCGCAGCACAGAGGGTTCCCGAAGTGAGGAATAGAGAAAAATAGATCAATACAGCAGAATTCCATGAACCCATCCGTTCTCAACCAACCGGTCCTGGGCAAGGATCATGAACAGCATCGCCAAGCCGGCTTCAACTGCCCTACCTACATGTACTTCTACACCTTACAGGCAGCGGTCATCGTGCGCCCGGCATCAACCAGCTTGAGGCAAGCTCCCCATCCCTCCGGCGCCTGGGCTCACACCACGCTTCATTGCTGGGTAGCTGATCCATCTTGTGGCACCATCAATCGGCACTCCTGGCGCCCAATCGTCACTTGTCGGATGGAGAGCGAGTGCGGAGAGCGAATGCTACGCCATAGATCATGACGCTGGGAGTCGGTTTGCCTGGGTGGCGGGAGGGTGGGCTCAACTGTGAAATTGGAAGAATGAACGGGTTGAGTGGAGTTTCGGGTGAAGTTGTCGAGGGGTGGGCAGCCACCGCGGCATGGGGAGTCGGTCACCGCCTTTGTGTTGAGCGCAGTTGACCACAACCCGGTTCTTGGGTACCCCAGTGTCAAGGAATCTTCGGCCTTTTTCTCTAGTGGGTTGCTCTTTCCGAGACTATTCAAGTTTCCAAAGGTCCAAACCTTGAGCAGGACAGCTAACCGGCTCCCCAGTGTGCTCTTTCCATATCCAGAACCTCCCAACAGTCGGACACCGGGCCCCCGGGACACGCCGGATTTATCGAGCTACCGGAGGGACTAACAATTTCCATTCGGCAGACAAGGACCGATACTCCCGCGTCCAAGCGCCCTCATCCCTTGATGGACAGCACCATCACATTCCTCGACGACCGGCCCGACAACTAACGACCTTGACGCCCGACGCCCGAGTGAATAACAGGAGCAGATGGTCATTGGGGAACCAGGCCATGGAGCGCACGGTAACGGGGGGATAAATACGTGTGGAAGCGTTGCAGGCGAGCTTGACGCATTCCCCTGCTGCATTCCAGCCGCAGAAGCTCTTTCAGCCCCCGACAGTCACTGGAATGCTGCGACGGATCAGCCTGACAAAGATGCATTCCAGAGGCTACGCGGCCACGTTGAAAGAACCCTGCCCCGACGCTTCACTGTTGAATAGAATCGGCAATGTCACTGACAAACGCGCCTCGAGATGTCGCTCCAGGACGGCTTGCTCCCTGCTGCCATCAGTCCCCGGTCACTTTCGCCGCATCGGTGCATTGCTGCACTGGTCTTCCTCGCTGCTCTCTACTGTCTCTGGAAATACCAGCGCCGACGTCAGGTACTGTTGTCTCAACTTGTTTATTTCGCTGATCTTACCAGCTGACATGGTAAGCCAGGCCACCCGCGAGACCGAGCGAGCTTTTGCTCTGAAACACGGATGCCTCCCTCCCCCAGTTTGGGGCGCCAAGTTTCCGCTTGGACTCGACTACCTATTTAGGGCGTTCAAGCACGCGCACAGAAAGCAGATCCTGAGCTTCTTCATCGACGTGTTCGATGAGTCTGGCGCAACCTTTCAGCAACACTTGCTTGGCGCGCGTGCGATCGGCACCATCGACCCAGCCAACATTGAAGCCGTTCTGTCGACCAACTTCAAGGACTACAATCTCGGACTGCGTACGCCAACATTTAGCCCACTCTTAGGAAATGGCATTTTCACTCAAGACGGTGCCGAGTGGAAACATTCGCGCCAGCTGCTGAGACCTCATCTTGCGTCGACCAAGCACCAAAACTTCGAGTACCTCAAGAGATGCGTCGAGGGCATGATTGCTGCCATACCGGAGGATGGGATTGTCGATCTCCAGCCACTCTGCTTCCGACTCACCTTTGACACGACCATGGTCCTGCTGTTTGGGGCTTCGGTGTCTGCGGGCGACTGGGGTCAGGTCTCCGGGCAGGAATCGGCTTTCTCCAAGGCCTTCAACTTCTCGCAGGAGTATCTCTCCCACCGTGGCAGACTTGGGGGCTTGTATTGGTTACTCAACAGCCGCGCCTTTCGAGACGCAAACAGGGTATGTCACGACTTTGTCGACGGCGCTGTGAAGAAGGCCCTGGCGGCGGCCCAAAAGGGCGAGGGTCGGAACGATGCAGACACCAAGCGGCGCTCGTTCGTGGAGGAGCTTGTGCGGGAGACACAAGACACTCGGGTCATCAGAGACCAGTGCTTGAACGTATTGTTGGCTGGAAGAGACACGACGGGATGTTGTCTACAGTGGACCTTGTGGGTTTCCTTGTCCAAACCACACCCCGTCTGACGATGCTGACAGACATTGTAGCCGTCTTCTAGCTCGACATCAGCGTGTCCTCCGAAAAGTCCGCGCCGAGATCGCTGAAATTTCCGGCTTGGGCGCTAATGCACCGCCCCCGACGCGAGACGACATCAAGCGGATGAAGTATCTCCATCTCGTCATCAAGGAGGCCCTGCGTCTCTATCCATCTGTACCCGTCAACTCACGAGAGGCGATACGCCTTACCACGCTTCCCGTCGGCGGAGGACCGGATGGCAAGTCGTCTGTCCTTGTCAGGCCAGGCGAGGGAGTGGGATACTCCGTGTATGCCATGCACAGGCGCAAGGATCTCTATGGCAATGACGCAGAGGAGTTCCGTCCGGAGCGGTGGCAGGATGGGTCTTTGGACAATATTGGCTGTGGGTATCTGCCGTTTAACTTCGGCCCGAGGTTGTGCCTGGGGAGTGAGTCTGCCCCTGTTCCGCGCCCAAAAAAAGACCTACTGACGCGATCGCAGAGGAGTTTGCCCTGTTGGAGGTGTCGTACACGGTAGCGCGGGTGATTCAAGTCTTCACTAATATTGAAGCTGCACCCGACGAAGTGCCGGTTGAGGTCGGGAGAGAGAAACAGACGCTCACTTTGGTTGTCTCCAGTGGAGATGCTTGTCGGGTGTGTATGAAGACGGGATAAGGGCTGGCTTGCACTAGCAGCTTACAACCGACTCCGGTTTCCAACCCCGGAGAAATGGGGTTTCCTCCCTCCCACAAGAGAAAAATCTCGACTGAGTGGGTTCCCTGCAGCCTTGTTCACCAACGGCCAGCACAACCCAAAAGCAATAGCAATGGTTCCGACAAGACCCGCGTTCCGAATCCCCTCTCCCCAATCCAATTTATAGAAGAACACGCAGATATTGTGAATACCCCTAATGACGAACTTCCTTAGGACCAAAGCCTGCAAGAAGTCACGAGCCCTAAACGTGAGTGCCGACACCGCCAGCAGAAACCAGAAGACGCGGATCAAAGGACTGAAAACCCGGATGATCATCCACAAAACTCGTATCATGCCCCCCAAAAACGCCAGGGTATCGTCAAGAATGGCCTTTTTGACTTGTTCGTCGACATGCATTGGGAGATGCCAGAAGAAGTAATCCACAAAGAGAAGCCCACGCGCGAATGGACATGAGAGATTAAACCAAGGATGTGCATACAGTTCCCCTGTAGCCAGCACAATACCCCGCTTTGAAAATGATTCGATCCCTTGCGCCAGTAGTGTCTTGCAAAATTCCGCATCCTTTAGGTCCTGTGGTTGCTTAATCAGCACTAATACCTCACCGACGTTGTTTGTCCTAATTAATATGGTCACAGGTGTTTGAATGGTGTGGACTTACGTCGTAGTACATGCGGACAATGTCGACAGCCCGTTTCCAAAGTCTTGGGATCAAGACGACCAAAGCGAGCTCATCCCGTTCACTGGACGGATCGCGAAGAGTACTTGGAAGAGGCCTCGGCGGGAGAACCTGCAGATCCCTTCGGGGACTTGGGGCGTGATCCTGGTCGTTGGCGGACATGGAGCTCAATCGTTGGCTGGCGTGGTGGGTTTGTTGGCTCTGGCGTCGCCATTGTGCGGTTTTAGGGGTGGGGATGGCAACGAGATGTTGTTTGCAACATGGGAATTCCTGAATAAAGACAAATGTGTGTAAACAATGAAGTCCGAAAAGAGCTTACGGCTGAGACGAAAGAGATAAAGGCGAATTCAAAAGCCTCCCGCGATTTTGCGCATTCTAGGAGGCAAGGATTCCAATGAGCGACTGGAACCGCTTTCCCAAACAACCCACGCGACAAGGGCGCGGGACTGTCCGCAAGCGATGACATCACACTTCGAGGTTCGTCAACACTGGACAAAACAAAGATCAAAACAACCCAGGCTGGAACTCATACACTCTCACCAACAACTCCAGCCATCCCAGCCTATACATCGCAACCTGACACTCATGGACAGGACCGCATTTCCGCAACATCACAGGACACCCAAATGGCGCTCCCAGAAGCGAGCGAAGAGGATGCCAAAAACGGGAGTAACCTTGACCTAAAATGCATAAAGCTCGAGCCGCAGGCCTGCCCTAGAGGGATGTCGAACCGAAAGAGGGCTGTCCACAGCTCTACGGAACCATGTCAGCGTTCGACGGTTTCGGATCGGCCTATTTAGAGTGCGCTCTAAGCTACCGCTCGGCGACGACGTCCATCATAGAGAGCACCCCACCTTGGCTGCGGTGGTTGTGCCAGCTGTCATCCCATCTCGTTGCCATGTTTTACGAACCCCCCCAAAAAAAAACGTTGTGGCTGCAAAAAAGAAGACCCCACCCAGGCTTGAACTGGGACCCCGAAGTACCATGATACAGGCTTCAGACAAATGCGTACTCCGTGTGCTACCTACACCATAGGGCCATGGAAATTGCTGCCAGAATTTTGGCCCAAGTACTAGCCCTGGCTGGTGGCATCTTGCCTGCCACTCCCCAAAGCCAAAGGCCAAACTTCTCAATGTCGCTGGTCTGCGTCTCGCAAGTCCAACCCATTGGGGTGAAAGGGTGTCAACTATCCGCACTTGTACGCCCGCATTCTTTCCTCACGCCAATCTGTGGTATTATCTATCTGAGGTTTCCATGGGAAATGTCTAATCTGCAAACACATTCACCGATTCCCAATCAAATCTACAACGAAATCTTCGCGATGCCACCCGTGATGACCAAACACCGAAACGCCGCGCCACTGATGCAACAAAACCCGAGCGATCACCTCACCCCGGAAAACTCACATTCCACGGCTCCCAAAACTGTTTCTCATAGCTCGCCATGCATCTCACCTTATCCGGCGGTCCTTTCCACTCAATTCCCACATCAACCCTCCACTGCGACGTGTACCCCTTCAACGCCTTGATCTCCCTCCCCCGCTGATCCGAATACTCTAAGCTCACACCGGGCACCACAGCGATTTTACCATGTCCACTCGCCCACATATCCTTGCAAAACAGTTGCGGTTCGCCCTGCATGCACTCCTCCTCCCTTGGCCCTCGAAAGCTGACTGTCCCACCTAATATCGGCTTTGCCGTGAACGCCGCCGCCCCATTCCAGCAGGAAAACACCTGAAACGGCTGATGCTGGTAATACCGCGCCTGCGTCTCGGGCTCATTCCAGAACAGGTTCCACGCGCTGTTCCAGTTCCCATCGGGCGGGATCTCGAAAAAGGAGTTGCCTTGTATTGTGCGCGCGATCCAGACATCGTAGAATGTGGGATCCCTGCCTACGTACGTCCAGTCCATTGCGCACGTCATGTCTGCGCCGAGGTGGACCCGTTGGTGGAGGAGCTCGAGGATGTCTTCGGGGCAGAGGACGACGTCGTTAAGGAAGATGACGGTTGCGTTTTCGGAGAAGCGAGAGCGATCATCGAGAAGGGGTTTGAGTGAGAGATTGCGGAGCGTCGCTAGCTGTGGAACCCGGGCGCCTTGTGAGGGGTTGATTCGACTTGAGACGACATGATATCGGACGCCAAGGGCGGTGAGAGATGGGATCAGGGCGGAGAGAATCTCGGGGGTGCCGTCGTCCGAATTGCCTTCTACAATGGACAGGGCGCAGTTTGTCGGGCCGAGGAAGCGGATTGTTGCGATGAGTGTCCCGAGGAGGCGGGGCAGGATGGGGAGGGATTGCCGGAGGTTGAGGGCGAAGAAGTATGTCGTTGTTTGCGTGTTTGTCGGTATGAGGGGCTCGTACCGTGCCATGTCGGGCGCGGGACATTCGAGACGCGGGAGGACGGCCGAGTCGGGGTCAAGTATGGACGTCAGAAATGTCGTGACGTTGTCGGCAGAGAGCAGTGGGGGGCCTGGGAGGGTCAGTTCGATCCAGGGGAGCGGCTTGTTGACAAACTCGCCTGCGACTGTCGGCCCTAGATGGTTGGCGAATTGAGACAGGAAATCTGTTGACGGGAGGATTCTATCGCGCCCGAAAAAGATTGCGAGAATGCCCGACACCATCAATGTGGTCTGCACCACGAACCGTAACTTGCGTCGCACGCTCGGCGCGAGTGGGAAGCTCGTGCGGCTGATCATGGTGGCATTGGGCAATGTAACAATTGAGGGAGAAAGAGGGCGCTGGAGGATTGGGGCATTTTGACGCGGGATATGAAATCATGGAAGAAAATGAGGGGAGATTGGTGGTTGGGATGGCCGTTGTGTTTCGGAGGCGTCGCTCGATGAGTGGCCTGCTAAGCGCTCGTTCCAGCCAGTTGGTACGACCTGTGATTCGTCGGACACCCCTGCTGTTGTGTCAGGGGCCGCCCATGCAGTCCCAACAGCCGCCAACCCACCGCCGCGTTTTTCCTGCCTTTTTCGTTCGTTCGCTTCCGGATAAATAGTTGGCGATAGGTCAGCTCACCTGAACAGGTCGGGAAGCTGAACGATCTCAATTTGTTCGGCTGCCCTGCGCCCGAAGCAGAGGATCCATCGGTTGGCAGCCCTGATGGCCGGGACACGTTCCCGAGAAGCGCTTGGCGTTTGTTGCTCTTATTTGTCTGTCTTGCTGCGCTCTTCTCCTTTTCGGATTTGTGTTGCCCATCGCTTCGTTCTCTTTCTCGTCAACGTTTCCTTGTGTATTTCATCCCTTCCCCAGCAGTCATCGTGGTCCAATGTTCATATTTCATCTCTTCGTACTCCTTAATTTCGATGGATCACTGGCTTCCCAGGTAACGACAGGGCCGGCTGCGACGCCCACCACACTGATCGTCCAGAAAAGGGCCCCTCTCGTCACCCGTTTCTCCAGCATATTCTTCTCCGGTGACGCTTCGAAACCACGGACGGCTGAGGTTGGCTTCGACGCGCGTGTCGACATTGACAGAAGCCTCTGGGGATTCTGTCCGACAAGCGTCCTTGTGGCATCCGACTGTGGCCTGGCTGGGAACTGTGTTGACCACCATGCCTGCTCGAGGGGTTGTGGAAAAGGCGGTGGACTGACAACCTTCACGTGGTATGATGCCTGTCCAGACTATCAGTAACTGACTCACACTGACTTTGATGCTAGTACCGGATCCAACGGCGAGTTCTGTACGACTGCCGAGTTGTATCTGACCGGAGGCATCGGCCCCTTTTCCTACATCGGATGTGGTAGCGGTCCGACGACTGACCGATACTCGGCATTCACCACGACCCCAACTCCGACTGTTACATCGACGTCCACCCCGCCTCCAAGTTCTACCCCTTCTAAGACTCCCTCGCAAACAAGTATTTTGCCGACAACACCATCGACCGAGACCACGAGTTCGTCGTCCACATCATCCACGTCAGCGGCTGCCGCTGTAACTTCCGATGCTGCGTCAGAACCACCCAGTGCCACCGTAAACGACACGGGAGCAATCATCGGGGGCGTCATTGGATGCGTAGCATTGATCTGCGGCTCAGGGATTGTGGCGCTCTGGCTCCTGCGACGACAAAAAAATAAGAACAACCTGGGCTCCAAGCCCGCGTCGCTTCAGGAACTTGTTCCACCACCACCTGGTCCGGCCCCGGCCTACAATCCGGAAGCAGACGTCAAGTTGAAATACCCTCCGGTGGCTTGGAGTCCTCCAGAACTGGATGACCGCTTCATGGGGCCTAGCGAGTTGGGGGCCATGAGGAGTCCCGTTGAGCTCCCAGCTAACTAGACTCCTTACCCTTCTCGATGATGATTAGGTATGCAAAAGCAGCCTGAAGAACAATACATGTTTCCGGGGAAATGGATGGAATATTAGATTCTCGGGACTTTTGGCTTCTTTGACTTGCATAGCGTTTGCTTTTGGGGCTAGTGAGGCGTCGAGTCGGACGATGAGCATTTACTTTTTGCGTATTTACTGTTTGTAATTATGATGATGACCAAGGTTCAGACGATAACACACTTGCGCTATTACATTTTTGTCCTAATTACGCTACGAAATTGTGCTAACTGCGGCTGAAGGCATGGTGGGATGGATTTGCCCAGCGCTAGCTGACCCGAATGTCATCAAACAGATATGTTTGAACTACCAGCCCCACTGGATGGGAATGGCACTGATGGGCGCGAGGGATCGGAAACCCATTCAACCCCCTTGTGGGACCCTTCGGTTGAGGTGGGGGACAATGGAGGAACAAGGAGGCACAAACCGCGGGGGATGCACGAGGAGTGAGTGATTGTTGGTCTGACAGGGAGATCTTTCCATAGACTATTCACCAAACACGGGTGACAGCCAGACGTGACACTATGCTGGGCGTCAGATGTTGCTCCCGTCTCTTGTCCTCCCAATATCACTGGACTCAGCCGTCAAGTCCAAAATACCGATGGTCACCACTGATATCACCCTCCTCATTGGTCCTCAGGTTTCGGCGTGAGCGCCGACAACATCGAGTCGGAGTTCCTATCCGGGCAGCCCCTATCGTCTACTATGGTAGACAGTGGCCCCTTACCCGCGCTCCCCGTCTGGTCTCACCAAGTCACATGCGCGATCTTGTACCGGATTCAACAGCTTCTGTTCCTCCATTGGCTGCCCTCGTGGATGAAGCACTGCCCTCTGCCCCTAGCAGAGTTCCAATTTTAGGAACCTTGCATGTGCGACGTTGGACATGTTCCTGCCAAGTCATCAGACCAAGCTTCCCGAGTCTCCCGGCTGGCTTCGCCGTCACCATATCATCCGTGTGGAATGTTTTGCAAGATTGAGCAGCGTCTGTGCTTTGTATTTGTCTGCGCGTTGCTCGCCAGGCGACCACTGAAAATGTCGAACACCAGTTTTGCCACCCTCAGACATCGACTAGACCATCTCAACGCTTTTCCAGAAGCATGATACTGCCCTATCTCGCAATGCTTTTGTATCGGAAACAAGTTCGTGACCATCTACAACTCGGGCGAC
This sequence comes from Cercophora sp. LCS_1, assembly GCA_036250225.1. Classification (NCBI taxonomy): domain Eukaryota; kingdom Fungi; phylum Ascomycota; class Sordariomycetes; order Sordariales; family Lasiosphaeriaceae; genus Cercophora; species Cercophora sp. LCS_1. The sequence goes on from JAPZLL010000024.1 coordinate 447,070, forward strand.
CCGACCCTCCCTCGAAGCGCCGAACCGGGATACGAGATTGTGGTATATATCGAACAAGGTCTCTAAGGATTCTGTGCGACAGGGGTTCAATGCCTCTTGCCCGGACGCTGCATCGGCTCGGGACCCTGCAGCACCGGCTGTGGAAAAACGGGGTTTGGCTTCGACACAGCGACATGGTATGACCCCTGTCCACCCTGATGCCAGCCCAAATGAGACACCTTCAGCGCACAAACCGAATTCTTCAGCGTCTGTACAGTGGCTGAGCTGACACTCGAAGGCGGATCCTGTCCGTATACCTACACGGCCTGCGGCCAGGAGTTTATGACGGAGGGCAGTTCTGTCGTCACAACGACAGGATCCGGCAAGGAAGTCCCATTTACAAGCTCCTTCAAGCTATCAAAACCCACAGAAACGACGAAGGGCAACCTGAGTTTGACGACTGATAACAACAACTTGGGCTGGCAATGGGCGGCCAGGGGAATCGTTACAGCGTTGCTTTTGGTCTGCGTGTCGCTTGTGGTGGTTGTTTGGCTTTCTGTTCTACGGAACAAGAGACGCGTTGCAGAGGCAGCAACCGACACACGCGACAACGACGGGGCGGGATCAGACGAGCTTGAGTCCAAACCACCGGAGCTGGCGGATTGCGGGCCGGTTGAGCTTTTGACCACGGGGAGATGGGAGCTTGGTGTCGATAGGCTAGCGGAGGAGTCGCACAACCACGACAGCACGCGGGTCACGGGGTCAGGATCTAATAACGCGGAGAAGGAGAACACACAAAGCAAGTAAGTAGCTGCGACTACCTGTCAACAACACAGGCCCTAGCACAAGTTGGCCTCTTACATGACCGATCACCCAAACTCAGTTTTCCTGTGTTAGCGGCCAACGCCAACTCATCCCGACAGACTGAAAAAGGCTCCGACCCCTCCATTACCGCTGCGTTCCTGACTGGCCATCGCCTTGCGCATAGCCGTACCATCTTGCCCTGCGACGCCCCGCTGGTAGACTACCTCGCCCAGCATGCGCAGCTGCATAGCCATCGTGGGGCTGCCATAGTACGAGTTCACCTCCCCCTTGCTGATCGGCCGCTCGAGATTGCACCATCGCGTTTTGTGCTCCACGCCGACGGCCATGCACTCCATCGCAGCCGCGTCGTCCCACCACTCAGGCAGTAGCTCGGAGCGCTGTTTTGCGAGGCCCAAGAACCGGCGAAAGCCGTCGGATGGGCTGGCGGGTGGGGTGATGCCCTCGAATTTGTTATCATCGTCGACGCGCAGCCGGTAGCAATCGAGGAGGAGTCGGAAGACGTCGTCGCGTGCGCGGTCGTGGAGGTATTTGCCCTGATCCAGGCGCGTGAAGGGTCGGTCGTTCGGATCGCTGCTGCCACTCCCAAAGCCAGGGTCACTCGGCGGCGGGTTTCCCTTGCCGCAACGCCTCTGGTGCTTCTTTTTGTCGGCCTTGAGGCAGTCTGTCGAGCAATACGCCACCTCGCATTTCTCGCAGCGCTTCAACTCCTCTTCGTTTGGCTGTGACCTCTTGCACCGGATGCACGTGGTGTCTGCCATGTTGATCGCCGGCGTCAGAGAGGACTGCTTGTCAATGATCGATGTGACGGGGTGAGGCGTATTTTGGGATTGTCGACCGATGATGGCGCCCACGACTAGCTATAAGGGTTGGGAGGCAATGAGTCGGAATTGGGGTTAAATAGATGCTTGAACCGTTTGGGCTGGCGTTTGGTTGCGTGCGTCAGGCCGTAATTACTGCAGTCAAGAAGCTGAGGTCAGGTAGCTGCAGTCAAACAACCCCTCTTCCGGATCTTTCTCTCCGACTCCGGTGTCACAAGTGCGGGGTGCTTTCCCTCTTCTGTTACACAGCATCAGAGCGAGGGAATGAGACGCAGTTGGGACCAAAACCCATCCTTACGGCTCAGACCCCGATTGAGAACAAACGGTGGCGTTTCAAGTGAGACATGAAATGGATAACACTGAAAAGATTAACTTCGCCCTGATGCACGGATGATGACGAGCGAGCAAGCCTCATCCGGCACAGTTTAGGCATAGTCAGGGACGCTGATGCTGGACGTAGCACCATGATGAGAGACGAGGGCATTTGGGGGCATGATGCCAACGAGTTCAACCCTGATTGGTGGATGAAGGGTGGGAGTGCGGAGCTGAACAAGTTGATCAGAACCAGGAATGGAGTTACGAAGCGTGCTTCAACACGCCTCCTCACAGCTGGCCTGCCTTGGTGACAAGAGCATGATGGGGTTGGGGCGTGTGCGTGCGATCCCCACAGAAATTGAGTTGGGGCCGCTCTGACATGGAAGCCACAGCCAAGTCAAGTCGGTCGCTTTTTCGGCCAGTCAGTCAGCGCGGGGGCAGGTGCAGCTGCGAATATTCGGTGAGGAAAGACATCCACCATTGGGTGTCCACCCTGAGAGCCCCATCTGTAGCCGAGCGTGGTTGGCTGTCGCTAATTTTGACCAACTGCGTTACCTGGTCGTTTATGCAGGCCGAGAAAGTCGTCGCTTCGCGGCTTTCAGCGTTGGAGCTGTTCCTGCCGTCGTCCTTTCGGTCTCAACCAACCCCCAGCAAACTTGATGACGCGAGGAGCTTATCTGACAACATCAGCTTTGTCCGATCGCCAAATCGGACCCCCTCCCAAAGTCGAATACGGCGTCCCAACCGTCCTAAGAAGATTCGGCCCCAGCCCCGTCAAGACAGCGCAGAATGAAGTTGATGGACTGGGTGAAGGGCCTGAAACCGACCGAAGACTTTATTCCACTTTGGCGGGACAAAAATATCCTGCGTGAGATACCGGACGTTTTCGCAATCGACTTGGATAAAATAGTATCCGAGAAGAGTCCGGAGCTCGAAGCCGTTCGCTGCACCTGCAGCTGGTACGATCGATGGTTCAACGACATGTCCAAGATGTACTCAGACCCAGCTTTCTGCATTTCTAGCACAAGCAACTTGTCAGATCTCAGATTCTACAACAAGCAGAATGTTGAGGGATGGCCCTGCAACGCAACCTATGTGCCAGGCGAAGGCCACAGGCTCGTAGCGAGAGATTACGCTAGATCCATATATGAAGGTACACGATGGGATGATATGTACATGGCTGACGCGAGGGAAACCATGGGCAACGAAGATGTGGGTCACAACGAGTGGCACATGATCGTGTCTGTTGGGGAGCGCAGCAGGGTCGGCGTCTACAATCCCGACGGATTGCCAGCATACATCATGTTTCCTCATGACACAGTCAGTCCCCAGAGGCCAGCCTGTGGGCCATTTTGAGGTCAGTTCTGGGGGGCCACTTGGATCGTTTAGCATTCGGGCTTATTCTGCTGGTAAGTCCCAAGGCTTTAGACAGGAACTGGGAGGGACATACAACAGTCTAGGGCCTTTCGCTGACAAGTCTTTGATCTTCTGCTTTAGATGACGCTAGTGCCGCCCACTTTCCCGCCACTCCCGGCGGCGTAATCATGCAACCTGACCGTCTCGAAAGCTGGGAGACCGCACGGCGATTGTTGGGTGAGTGTTCGAGTGGTCACCCAGTCTGCGAATTGAGAGATCGCCAAGTGGAAGAGCCTTGGTTTCGGCCGACTCGTCTACTCGACGTCTCCAAGGAAGGCAATGATTCGATTTACTTGGTGGATGGTCAAACGCTCGGACAGGAAGATGATGATTCGCCCTACTTAGCTTTGAGCTACTGCTGGGGCGAGAAGGCCTCACAAATCTTTCGAACCACCGCCAGCAACATAGGAGAACGCCAACATGATGGCTTCTCTTGCCAATCCCAGCCAGCCGTCATACGGGATGCGATAAGGACTACACGGAAGCTAGGCTTTCGCTATCTGTGGGTTGACAGTCTCTGCATTGTGCAAGATGACAGGGCCGATGTGCTGCGGGAGATTGCCCAGATGGGTGAAGTTTACCAGAATGCATATCTTTTGATCTCGGCATCACGGGCGCAATCCGTCAACGACGGATTCTTGTTGCCGTTGCAGCCGAAGGATGTTGACCGGGAGATCAGTTTTGCACTTCCTTTTCGGTACAGGTGCAAGAACATGCAATACGGGCATGTCTTGTTGCAGGCCTGGAGACACACGAGAGTCCATGACCCGATCCACTCACGGGCATGGACACTGCAGGAGCATGTTTTGTCGCGCCGAATCTTGGCCTTTGGCGGATCGGGAATGATGTAGCCGTGTCTATCCACTTTCCGCTATGGCTTTCGAGACTCGAGCTGTTTTCAGAACTCGTCCGAGTCTCTGGATGAGCCTTCCGTCATGCCTGTCAGACCCTCGTTAACAGTTGTGACGGCACAGTTGAAGGAAACGATGCAGCGTAAGTTTGGATCTTTCCAGCATAAGGAGCGGAACGGGTTGCGAGCAAACTTTACGATATGGCGGGACTTGACGAAACCTGTTGACAGACTTCCTGCCTTTTCCGCCATTGCCAGACAGTTTCTAGGGGTATTTGGAATGTTCGGGGCCGCTTCAAACCCCGACACCAACTATTTAGCAGGACATTGGCTCTCGCATCTTCTCCGTGAGCTACCGCTAGGCCGGGGAGTGCGGGACCGGGCTCCGCCTTTTCCGAGTTGGTCTTGGGCGTCGGGTGACATGACCGCGCATCCCCGATCTCAGCCTTTCTGGGGAAACCGGGCTAATGACCCCCTTGGCAAGGCTTATGACCAGCGTCATCGAATTGGAGAACTCCGATGATCCGTTCGGCAACGTCTTGTCGGGGAGGTTGCGCATATCTGCCAGGTTTGTTCGCATTCCGCCCGATACCCAGGTAAACAGCAGATTCAACTTGCATATTTACACGGATGACGAACAGAACGCCAAGGCACGGCTGCTTTCTTCTTACTATCCGAAGGGGAGCCTCCACTTTGGCTGGGATCCTGAATTTGAGGACAATCTCAAGGCAGATCTTTCGAGAGAGAGCGATAGCCTGGACGTGAACGAATCTTCCAGCGTCAACTTCTATCTTGTCGAGGTTCTCGGGCCTGCATCTTCTAGAACGCTAAGCGGCTCACATCCAATACACTTCTCCTCTGGGCTCATTGTGCGCCGTTTGCCCGAGAAACTCCAGGTCGACCGACATGTCCCTAGTGTCATTCGTATTGGTTGGTACGCAGTCAGGGTTGGATTTTTTTTGCGTGGCCAAACTCCTGATCTCTGAATCCCCGCAACGAACCCTTTCTCAAACGTCCGGCATACAATCCTAGATTTGGTCTAAATCCTCAATCGGCGTGGCGAAAAGGTCTTCACACGAAACCCCTTCAACTTTGAGCTAGGCCTTGTCTGTCATTTTGTTCCGTGTTCATTTCCTCGAAGCCCAAAACTGACCTTTAGAAGTAAATTTCCAGGGAAAATATTCACTAGTTTAACCAGCGTAACATCTTGGAACATTTATATACAATCGGTTCTCATCCCCGGTCGGAGCTTGGCAAAGGTGACCAAGATATGGCAACGCAGGATCTCGTTCGGCAGTACCTAAGGGGTTTATGTCTACCTATTTGACCCCACATCATCTTCAACCAGCTTTACAAAGCCTCACGCCGAAACATTCAACCTCCCCACTATACCACACACCAAGGTGTCAGGGTACCTGTATGGGGGAGGGTTTCTTCCGGGGTGGGGTAAGTGCAAGCACGGCGTCCTGAATGGGGTCCTGTAAAATCTTTCGTAGCTGCTCGTGCAACCACACTGGCCTGCATACCATTATCCATTCCTACACAACTCTCACACATCTTTGCACTGGGCCCGCCTGCTCCCAAGCCTCTGCCTTGACAAAGGCAATGCCGACCCGCTCGGCAAACCCGTCCTGCTTCCTCCACCCAACCACAAGCACTGACAATATCTGGGCTCTGCGGCGGTCACGTTTGCCCGTCACAGGGTACCATTTCAATGCCTCATCGTGAAGTTCTAGCATGGGGTTCACCCATCCATCTCCACCCTGTGACTTGGGCCGGCTAACCTCGCTGCCGAAACCCTTTTGGTTGGGCGTGACCGAGCGAGAGAGCAACACGAAGGAATAGCCGGTATATACAGCAGCTCGAGCGTTGTTGCGGCGCTCAAGAAGGCCCAGGTCAGTCGGCCCATCCATGAGCATGCCGCAAAGGCTTTCGCGGCCGCATTTTGGCTGGGGGACTGAGGTATTGTCATGGATATTGGCGCGCCATGCCGTACGCCCGCCGTAGAAATACCAGCGCCAGGGCTGCCCTTCTTTGTCAGGATCTGGGTGGGTATACTCGCTGAAACGAAAGCGCCAGGTATCGACGATTTGTGTGTGAAGGTGGAGAATTTGCGACAGCGGGCGAGGAGGGCTTGATGGACCTGAGAAGGTCGTTGCTTGATCAGGGGAAGCCAAGTAGAGGGAGCAAGCTTTGCCTTCTTCGTTCGCTTCTGTCCTCCCAGCGGCCGGGCCTGGGTCCGGAAGCACAACATCAAATTCGATCCGCCACGAATATTCAGCGTCGTACCCCAGCATATCCAGCAACGCGTTTGAGTTGTCGTACGCAATCTGCCCGACGTAGCCGGCCCATGCCCATGAAGGCCAATCATGGTTTCTTTCCAATCTCGGCTTCTCATCGTTGAGTCTATCGGGGTTGGCCATGCTCCAGAGCAAGGCAAACGATAGCAAGCCCGACGGCATGGCGCAAAGCGAGCGTCCCGATACAAAACCTTCCATCCTCGAAGCAATCCCGGTAAAGGCGTTCACAATGTCCGTTCGGTAGGTGAGCCGGCGCTTGGTGTATAGCTCTACGAGCCCGTTGTAGACGCGTGCCGTCTCGAGGATGTGGCCATCGCCCCGCCTGATCGCCCGGTGGAGTGCGTACAACGGGCTGTACACCGCCATGGCATGCTCAAGGTTGATTTTCCCTTTCCGCTCCTCTTGATCTCGGTCCCGGAGCCAGTTGGTATCCTTTTCGTCCGCATACCACCGCCGGCAGCTGACAACAACCGTCGCGTCCAAGACGTACAAACAACGTCGAGCGAGCGCCCTTTCCTGCAGCGTCCAACCACGCGACTCGTACTCAGAATGTCGAACATGACTCTCCCCATTTCCGGGGTTCGCTACTAGGCCCATAGTGGGTGAGATAGCGTACGATCCTTGGGGTCGCGTGCCTGGAAACACGCCAGGCAGACCAGCCTGGGCATTCTCGCCGCGCACAGCGCAGATGGTTAACACGGCAGTGCTGTATATCTGGTCCATTTTGGCAATCTGAATAGCTTTGTCGTCGGGATCATCTTGAACGATGCAGAGCGTATCAACCTGTTGGCATCACACAACTTTGTTAGCGGAAGCTTGTCCTCGCTGGGCCAAGGCAGAGTAATGGCTGACGAACCCAAAGATAGCGCTCGCCAATAGCCTTGACGAGCTCAATAGCGTCTGTGATGGTCTTTGGCAATTTATCCCAGTGCCTGGGTAAGCCGTCCTTCTCATCCAGAAGCCCCGGAAGGGCACTTCTGGTGCACTGAAACTGCTCTACGTTCCCCCAAACATAGCTTAGCGCCACGTACCTTTCCGATAGAGACGAACAAACCAGGCACTTGCTGACTGTGTCTATCAGTCGGAGCGGCCACGAAACCGATCCGCGTGGTGGTTCGAAAGTAGCCATGTAGCCGGTGCCAACACGACACCCCTCGTGCTGCTCTTCGCAGACTCGTAGAAACCCCTTGATGTGTTCGAAGTGGATCTGCCCAGTCATTTTTGCAGCGACCACTGGCGGATATGTCGAAGGCTGGGCTTTTGCCATCGGTGAGAGCCCATCATGGCGCTGTCGCTCAAGTAACTCGATTCGAGCCCCGGTCCCGATGCCTGGAAAGTCGACCCGGAAGCTGCAATGGGACCTTGAGGCTGCTGTCTCCGCCACCACAGACTGCCAGGGGAGGCGGAAGGAGTGCGAACGCGGTGGATTCGGCCTCTCGTAATCGACCCAAAGGTAGTACTTTTGAGGAGGATCCCTTTCGAGGACCTCAGGCCCAAAGATGGGGATCAATAGACCCAAGACGAAGCGACAGATGACGCAGGCAGCTTGCCGTTCGACAGCCGCCGAGAGTGACGCGAACTCGAGGAGGTAATATTTACGCACTGAGCCTTTGTGGGTGTAAGAGAATGTTGTTGAAGCCAGCGGCACGCCTTGCAGCGCATCCAGGACACCGTGCGAGCGACACTCGCCGCACATCGGGAGGCTCTTCAAGGCGTCCAGAACGGCTGGCGGCGGTCGGGCCGGCTTCGCCTCTTTACCTCGGATGCCGGACACTAGGCGCTTCATCATGGTTGGCGTCAGCGTATTGATGTGAATGATGTCTAAGTTTGAAAAGGGAAAGGAGAACCAACTCATGAAGTTGAACTTCTTTCCCAGCTGAGGCTGAATTGTGGCCGAGGTCCGACTCACCCTGGCTCCCGGGTCTTGGCGCTCCCCGAGGACCCTGTTATGGTGGCTGCATCCTGCCTGCGGAGTGAAATTGGAACGCCTCGAGAGAGGGGTGCAGAAGTTGGTCAGCCAATCGCTTACGGATGTATCCTGACGCCTCCTATTGGTGGCACCCCCCTTTTGGCTATTGGTGGCGCCTGCTGTTGGGGCAAACCCCTTTTGCCTCCAGAAGGTGTGGACCGCGGGCCTCAATCAGCAAGACTGTTTGGCTCGGTGGCGCCAGACCGTGACCAAGTACTCAGCATGCGATCTCTCTGTCTCTAGCGACAAACTCGTTGCCATCGCGGATCTTGCGTCCATGTTTGCGCATGTCATGGCTGGCAAGTATCTTGCCGGGTTGTGGACGGATCATATTATCGAGGGTCTGCTTTGGGAAACGTGGGTGGGTGGTGGGATTGCTCGGATTTCCACCGACTGTTTGCTTCTCCCCCTGGGTCAGATGACACCGCCTTGTGATTTGGGGAGGTTCAAATTTCGGGATATGCGGACCGGCCAGGTGGCGTGCCAACGCCCTGGCACACAGAGTTTCAATACAATCTTCTTTTACGGTGTTAAAACAAAAGACCTCTAAAACAGCCCCGCCTCGCAGAGGGACGTACGCTCCTGAGCAGGAGCATCTCTCAGCCGTGGACATTGGGCAATGTTTTCCTTGGCGGCAAAATTTCTGGAAAGGCGGATCCGGCGAGGCACCGAGCTACGAACGGCAAGTAGCTGACTGTTTTCTAAACATTGAAATACTGGTGTGGGATTTGCTAAAAGAAAAAAACACCCAAGCCTACTGACTGCTCCCCAATGGCTTCCCGTCCCCTGGTAAAGCCCGTTGTCTGTGGTCCTCCTCTGGTTTTAACCAAAAGGGAATGGCATCTGAGCAAACACTTGGTTAGGCGGCCCCATCAGTGGCTGAGCATAAGGCGGCGGCGAGGACGGAGGAGACACCCCAAACCACGTCTGGAGCAAGTTCAATGCTGATAAGCGCTGTTGCAGAAGCTGCACAATTGCGCCGTGGCCCCGGGAACTGGCAAGTTGTATCGCTGTAAGGCCTGCGGCGTTGAGATGCAACGGGTTAGCGCCCCTGTCAAGCAGAACTCGAACGACTCTCTCGTGGCCGTTGAATGCGGCTGCCTGCAGTGGGGTGCTACCATTTCCGTTGACAGCCTCCGTACTGGCACCGAACAAGTGAAGGCACTCGACAGTCGCCCAGTGCCCGTTAGATGCGGCTAACCACATGGCGGTGCAGCCGTTCCCGTTACGGACCTCATTGTTGAACCCCTTCCCCATGAGCCAGGCGACAACCTCTTGTTTGCCGGCGGCCGCAGCCTTGAGCAGCGACAGGTATACAACCTCACGGTTTTTGGCGGGTACGGCGGGATGTAGAAGAGCGCGAAAAAGTATAGTGAAGATTGTGAGCTGGCCTTGCGTGGCTGCTACATCAAGCGGACTGTCTCCGGAGCCGTCGAGCCCCGATGTGTGGTGCCCTCTAGCAAGAAATACACTGACCACATCGACATGACCGAGCCGTGCAGCCAAATGGAGCGCTGTCGTCTGTGAGGGACCCGCCAGACCGCCGCCAACCGCAGCTCCCCTATCAAGGAGCAGCGCAACAGAATCGGGATGTCCCTGTCGGGATGCAGTCATCAGTGGTGTCCATCCGTCTAAGCTCATAGCCTCCATGTTAGCTCCCTGGTCGAGGAGCAGGGACAAAGCCTCAACGTGGTTACAGCCGGCAGCTGCGTGCAACAGTGTCCAACCGGCCCTGTTATGGAGGGCCGGGCTGTATCCTCCCTTGAGCAGTAGTTTGACCATCTCTAGGAAGTCGTGAGACTGGAACGGCCCCGAAGATGACCAGTCATCCTGGTCGGTCACCTCGAGGTGCCAATTGCTTGACTCGAGCAACGCCCCCACTGCAGAGGTGTGGCGGCTGCGCACAGCCAAAGCCAGAGGCGCATCATCGGCCCTGTCACCCGGTGTCACCACGTTGCTGCCGTTCTCTAGAAGCGCCGTGATGATAGTAGCGTTCCCTCTCAGGGCGGCCCAGTGAAGCGGGGATCGGTTGAAGGTCTTGTCACGAGCGTGCGGGCTATGTCCTCCCTTCAGCAGCTCACGGACCATAGGCTGGCTTAGGCCAAGATACGAGACAGCCATCAAGGATGTGAAGCCCTCGGGAGGCTTTGTATCGTGTCCTGCATTTGTCGCAGCCCAATGCAGGCGAAACCACGTCAGAAAGAAAGGCGACTCGGGGTCGCAGAGCCTGAAAGCTTCGCTGACCATAGCGTCTTGTTGTTCAGGAAGCGATGCCCGGAAGTGAAACACCCAGTGCCGCGCAGCGTAGTCCAAGAAGGGGCGACTTCGAGCGTAGGGTTCGACCGGGTCGTCTCGCCCGAGCGGGCTCTTTGCAAACTCGACGTGCAAAAGATATCTGATGCAACATTGGGCCAACGTAAAATGTGAATCGGGTGAGTGCCAAGAGTGTGGTTGTCCGGGCGAGCCTCTGGCTGGGAGGCGTTGTGCTTGGAGCATCCCGACCGTGTCTTCGATCAGGCGGACGGTAGAGTCCACCACAGTCACGAGCCCACAAGTTTCTCGAATGATGAAGTCGTTGTCGTGGTCAACGTCGAACGCATCGCCGTCCGACAGGATGGCCAAGACCGAGACCATGGCAGCCACCGTCAGCGGCTCGGCTGCAGCTATCACAACCCGCAGCACCCCAGCAGCCTTGTTGACATCACCGCTCTTGCTCAAGGTTTTCCCGTACGTAACCCGGAGCCCGTCAGAGAGTTGCCAAGTGACCTCAGCGACCTGGTCCCGACTGAGCTTGAGTCCCTTCTCGATGGCCTTGAACGTGTGGCAGGCCCGTAAATACGTCATGTGCGTGACAGCCAACAACTGCTCCCGTAGCAGACGACGAGCTTCCGGGCCGAGACGCAGTGCATGACTCTGAGCCTGAACGTCGATGAAACCGTGGATCTCCTTCGAGATCTTGCTCCGCAGTGGCTCATCTTCGCCACGGAGGTGGGCGGCGACCGAGGCCGTATCGCCGAGTATGTCGTAGAGTCGTGAGTGTATCCTATCGTAGGGTTGGCTGGTAAGAAGAAACTTCAGGTTGAAGGATTGACATTTGGCCGATGTGTAGAGTTGCTGCAGGTGCTCGCTCAGTGTCACCCAGTCTTCCGGGTCGCAGTCGTCAACCGCATCGAGCAGACAGACGATCTCACCGACGCCTTTTTGCTTGGCTGTTTGGAGCAGTAAACCCCAGAGCTGGTCGAAATTCCAGGGCTTCTTCTTTCCCGCACCGAGCAACAGGTGTGTCTCGCTTGGCAGCGTGATGGTATCCTTGCTGAAGAGCTGCGACAGGATGTGGCGGAGGGCGCTGACAACACTACCCCGGCCGCCCGGTTCCGCCTCGAAAAAGAAGTAGCAGATTGTTGACGAGCTTTGGTTCATGTTTTCGGCAAGGTGCTTCACAAGGACAGACTTGCCGCACCCCACGTCTCCCGACAGCCAAAGCAGCCTGGATGCTGTGCTCTCCCTCCATCTCTGGAACTCGGCGCTCGCCAGAAACCACTCGCCTGTGTTGTTGGCTTTGTATGGGATTTTGTCTTTTGGATCTTGGTACTGTGGCAGCTCGAGTCGGTCGAGTATCTCCTCGCGTCGCTGATCGGGAAGTGGTGTGGGCGTCCGGCTGGGGCCTGGATGAGGTCGGCGACTGTTAGCATCAAAACAAAAACGAGCGACCAAGTGTCAATCGGTCAGCGCTAGACCTAGATAAGATAAAGCGCACGCCAAGGCGTAGCTCCGATCGAAGAACAGACAACAGACCTTCGTTGTGGATTGTCACCGGACCATTGTATTGCGTTGCGGAGCCGCTGGCTTGGTTACTCGCGGCGGACGAGGACAGTCCGTAACCCAGGTTCGAAACACCCGCCCTCAGTGGTAGTGACCGATTGTCCATGTCCGCCATAGGTGGTGTTGGTTGAGTTCGTGGGTCGCAGGGGATGCGGCGCGGGGGTTGAAGTGGGGGTCAGGGGGGAACAGGGAAACTGCGAAGGTCGACTTCACCACAGTGCACTATCACACTCAACTTCGCGAGAGAAAACTCAGTGCAAGCATGTCGAAAGCAGAGGGAGGAGAAAGAGAGCGGAAATCGTCAGGCTCCTTGCTCGTGGCGGAGGAGGGACAGAAGGCTCAGATTCCGGCGTCCTGCGTCCTGAGGCTCCCAGAACCCATTGCACCTTCCAAGCTTCTGCCGGTCACCTGCAAGCTCACTCACACGTGGCTGTACTTCTTGGTGGGGATGTTGCTCGATCAGCACGACAAATACCAAAAGGGAAACACATCAGGGCTTGCTTGCATGCGTGTCCAAAATCCCAAGACCATCTTAACGCCCGATCAGTTACGCAACGGTGCCCGAGACACTGTGCAGGACTACGCAAGCCCGGCGAGGCATCTCGCTCAGAGCGGGGTGTCCCCAAACAGTGTGTTTGGTGGGGAACAGACCACAGCTGTTCTTGACGCGGCATGCGCGCTTGATTTCCGGGCCGTTGGTTCGTTGGGCCACTCGGCGTATCTTCACTCCTATGGTTCCCTTCTCCATGCTTGCAGCCAGCGTGCGCCAGTCGACACCTAGAAGTGAGATTGTTTTTAGTTCATCCCACGAACCGCACCGCAATGCCCATGACAGGGCTCGCCGATGGTGTCGTCGGGCATCTACAGCTACTTGGCGCATGTAGCCATCTTTGGCCGCTGGAGCAGGTAATTAGTTGTCTTTTCCGTCGCTAACTGCGCAGGACAACTCGGTTGGTTCGCGCCCTCCAGTCACGAAATTCTAAAGGGACACAGGCAACTAGACGCCTTTCCAGCCCGGCGACACGGTTGTCAGGTTGCCAAGCCCAGATTGCTAATTCATGGGCATCTGTGCAGCTTTCCTAGACACCTAGTGGGGACGCAGTGTCTTGGCTCCGTGTCGCAGGGAGCTGCGACGCTTCGCCCACGGCGGGTCATGAAACTGTCCAAGGAGAGCGCAGTCGATGGTAACGAACGGCAGGGAAACAACAAAATCTGACCAATGCGTGCCATCCTGAATGTCCCCGCCCGCGACTTAAAAGTCAGAAGATTTTCTCGTTCCCTACCTTACCTCCCCTGCCCGTTCAGGCCATACACACACACACGCCCGGGTCGACCCTTCCAACATCTTCCCACTTTGCGACACCCCTGGGTAGCCTCGAACCGGCTGCTACGACAACGCTGTGAAGGCATTTCCCCCCCCCCCTCCCCTAAGCTTCCACAAGAGAATAACCTTGTGACTAACCCGCACAACCACAGATGACCACCATCAACGTCTTCAACGAGGCCGGTCAGGCCCTGGCACTGATTGTCAATGCCAAGGGCATCATGCGGAACTGGATTGCAGTGGACGCCAAGCAGAGCCCCAGCGGCGCGGCCTCGTTTGGTACCACAGTCAACGGGTTTATCTCGCGGCTCGACAGTGTATGGGCGTACGTGGCAGATATCCAGAAGAAGACTGATGAGCACACTCCTGCCGTCGGAGCCGCGCTTGTCGTCCTCAAGGGCACCGCGAACAAGCTCAACGGAACCTGGCCGGCCCAGTTCACCCTTGTCGACGTTGGAAATGTTGTGTGGGAGCTGGAGCAGGCGCGTGATGCTGTCCGGCGGGCGCGACCTGGTGACTTGCACCACTCGCAAGGCAACAAGGCCGAAGGGGGGGAGGTTCAACTCAATGGCGCCCTCGCCGCTACTCAGGACAGAACCCGCCGGCTGGTGGTCGAAGCTGTCTCTAACCAGACCAATGGATCGCCACAGATCAATGCGCCAGTGTTTGGAACCGCCACCGACGTTCAGAAGATGCTGCTCGCGCTGAAGGGCGTCAAGGCTTGAGGGAAGACAGTCATGGTTTGGCGCCTTCGAATGGGGAGAGGGACAGACAGGATGGGCGAATTTCAGAGTACCTTGACTTGCCCAGTATTTCGGACCGAGACCCATGGGTAGGTGGATTAGTTTTCAACTAGGTCAATCCTAAGGTATTGTGCAATACAACAATACTTGCCTGAAGCAATGTGGTGGTGCCACATGATCTCATGTTCTGAGCTGCCACTGGCTCCTAACGCGCCCCCAGCAGCGCTGAAAACGCTTCCACCGACATGGCCCCGTTAATCTGAGCGCTGCTTCCCGTTGCTTTGTTGTCCTGAACGACGTGGCTTGACGCATGCCATCCGTGGTTGCCAATAGGCCCGTTAATCTGCAGCGCTTGATCCGCTGTCATGTTGCGGGCAACAATGTGTCGACTCCGTTGCTCAGCGTCGTTCGCGGTTGGCATGCGGGTGGAGGAATCGCTGTGATGGTGGCTGATGGACGCGAGATCACGAGCGGTGACGAACAGCGTGCCGCTTTCTGTCTTTCTGCTTTAGCTTGCCATGGCTGGAGGCTGATCAGAAGATACGGATACAGACCTGGGACATGCCTCCCCTGGACCAGTTTGCCAATGAGCAAACCCCTATCCTCGCCCGACGCGGCGCGGACGGCAGCATCAACGCGCTCCAGCAGTCTCGTGTTCAAAACCAGTGTGTCCTGCATGCCCCGGCTCACTCCAACGTGGGCGACGCTGATGCTGAGGCTCAGGTCGTCCTTAGCACGTCCAAGGTTCGCCATAGCCGCTTGCAAGTCTGCCTCATCGCGGGATCCATTGACAAACTGGTAAGCAAACTGGTAAAGTCGGTTTTGCCTTTTGCCGGAGCCGCTCGTCCTGATCCGACTTAGAACGTCCACCAGGCCCTTTATCGCAGTGTCCAACGTTGACAACTCGTCGGCGACTGCGGCTGTCTGCAGAGCAGTTTCGTCCTTCACAAGCGTGATGATACTTCGTGTTTTGGAGAGAACCTCATCATGGCGCTGGATAACATCCGCTAGGCCCTTCCGCCGTTGCTGCGCTTCCCGCAAGCGCGCCGCAAGTGCGATAGCCGATTCAAGCAGAGCGAGCGCAGCAGAAGCGGCGCCCAGAATATCAATGCCAGACTGGGCCGGAGATATAAGCCAATGTTCCGAAAACTTCTTGATCAACTGACCATGACGTTTGCGTCCTGACGGCGTAGGCCAACCGTAGTCCCCTATAATGACTGCACTGCGATGAAAGTTGAGAACAAATCGATATTCATTTCCCGTAGCTCGTAATTATTTTGGGGGGGTTGCCGTACGTTATTGCCTGTCACAGAGAGATGCAGGTTGGTTTTCGTTTTGGGTTTTGTTTGCGCCGCACCGCAGTTAGGGTTGCGCGAAAGTTGGGCACGCATCAAATCGCATCGCCACCCGCTTGGCGCAACTTCGCCACTTGGACGCTGGGTCTAATTGGATGCAACGGACTTCCGTTGTCTGGAGACTCCGGTTGGCTCGGTGCCAGCGGCAGCTGATCACGCCAGTCTGGACATGGCGGTCGCGGTTCGTCCAGCCAAAATCCAAGACAATTAGAAGTTGAAGTTCCACAGCACATTCCCATGTGTCACAGCGCATATGAATCTGCCTTGCTGAAACTGCACACCAAGGCAGGAGAACCTGCGGAAGCTCACCGGGACAACGAATCAGTGGTGTACCCACGCGTAAGAAAGGAAACTTTCTTTACCCTTGCATTCACCCAACGACTAACGCAGACCAAGGTGAACTCTAGTTGCTGCAAGCCTCCAGGTCAGGTTGGCTACATGTACTAAGGTAGCGTTTCAGGTCATACCTCCACGCTCCCCTTCATAACTCTCACACAACTCCCTGAAACAAAAACATCCTTGATCTCCCTTTTCTCCTTCCTCACCTCCAACTCAATGGCACTCCGCCTCCCCATCTCAACACCCTGCTCAATGGTCGCCTTGATCGTAACATCCTGCTCCTCAACCCGCGAAACCAACAACGCCCCCAACGCCGCTGACGCGCTCCCAGTAGCAGGGTCCTCCATGACATTATCCAACGGTGCAAACATGCGCGCCCGAATGCGCCATGGGTCTTCCTTATCCCTCACATACAAAAACAACGGAAAACTCTCCGCCTCATCCCCATGCACACCAGCAGCGATATGAAACTCGGACACATTCGGCCTCGCCGCACCCAGCGCCTCGAGCGACGTCAGCTCCGCAAACGCAAACGCCAACCCGACCGACGCAATAACCGGTGCGTGATTCACAATGCTAATCTGCGCCGTTGCAATCGACGCGCAGCGCGCAATGATCTCGAGGGATACCACCTTTCCGACCTTCAACGGTCCAGGTGCGCGGATCGTGGCGCTGGTCACACTCCCAGAGTCATCCCGAGCGAGGGAAACAGTGACGATACCGGCCTTTTCTTCAAAGCGGAGGGTATCGCTCACTGCTTTGCCAAAAAGGGAGGGTTGCTGGCCGAGAACAAACGCCGTGCCGACGTTGGGATGGCCTGCAAAGGGCACTTCGGTTGTGGGTGTGAAGATGCGGACGTTGGCGTCGTTGGATGATGGGTCGGCGGGTGGGAGGACAAAGGTGGTTTCGGAGTAGTTGAACTCGGTGGCGATGCGCTGCATTTCGGTCGAGGAGAGGCCGCGCGCGTCGGGGATCACGGCGAGGGGGTTGCCCTCGAAGCGGGTGGTCGTGAAGACATCGACTGTGATGAAGTCGAGGGTGGGCATTTTGAGGTTTGGGTTGGATGGTTGGATGATTAGATGATTGGGATCAGGATTGTGAATCCGAGGCCGAAGTGTCGTTGGGAGGTCGCGATGTTGTTGGCCGAAAATTTAGAGTCGCCGTAGAGGACAGGTTTTTGTAGGTGACGCGATGCGTCATAGGGAGGGTTCCACGGCTCCGCAGCGTCTCCATCCCTTCCGAGTGCAGGGTCCACTCGGGACGCGCGCCCTGCCGAAAACATGGCTACAAAAGCGAGGCGATCCCGGACCCGATCCGGGCAAGCGGGCACCAGAAAAACAAGCCATGATACAAAGCCTTTACAATTGGATGAGCCCCACCAAGCGGAATCGGAATTAGAAATCCTTGGATTGGACTTCTTGATGCTTCAAAAAAAATAGCCGAAGCCTCAGAATCATTTATTGACGCCTCTAGGTTTCTACTCCAAAAGTGACATCGAAGTAACATATCTTACGGCTGGCGCTGCGTTTATTTTGTCGGAATTATCAAGCGCAGTGGGGTAACAAATACGCATGTTTCGTGTGAGCAGGTTTCGTCCACTTCTCACTTGGCATCACAATCCTGACCAGCAGAATAACACTGCACCTTACTATTTCAATTCGACGCGGTCGGCCCAGTCCGAGGTTTCGGCGCCGGGTCTAACGTCGCGACTCCACTATCCGCCGGGTGGACTGGTCTCGCGCACATAGAAGGATAATGGAACATTAGGAAACTGCAAGAATGGACTGGTGTCTAACCGACCGCTCCGTCCAGAGGGCCATCAAAACAAAGAGCAAGACCAGAACTCCGTTTTCAGGTGCCAAAAAATGGGTATCAAAAAAAGGAAATCCAGCCCCCCATGCTCCATCCTTCCCACAATCCAGATCATAAACAACTCAGCCTTCTCCACGTTGGACCTAACTTTAGCTAAAGCAGGGACATAGCATAGTTTTTAAGCGTCCTAGCCTCACTCTCAAGGATGGTTGCTCCTCTCGTCCCCGTGAGACTAGGGGTGGTGTGGTCCCTTGTGTGCCATCGACTGGTTCTGGTTGTGGTGTAGATGCGCGTGTAGGGCGCCAGCTGACGGGGCTAATACTACGCGGTGTGCCACTTTCAGTTTGTGGGTGGACGTTACTGTTCGATGCCATTGCCTCGTTGACAGTGTCTGCCAGGGACGCCGGTATCTGGCTGTTAAGTTTTGTTTGGCTGATAGGATACTGGAGGCCAAGCATCGGATGTCAGTGTCAGTGTGCTAGATCTTCAGGTGTTGTTAGTTGTGACTCACCGATACGGTATGTGACTCGAGTGGACCTCCTTCCCACTGTTTGGGCGCGATACAGTAGTCCTCGTTATCCTTACAACGTTTAAGGATCTTGTCAAGCCTAGCGACAATTGTTCCACAATTCAATCTCTCTCGCTTGTTGGGATGCAGGAGCCCGGTGTGTACGATATTGAGTAGTTCGTGTGCGAAATCGGGGCAATAGCCAAGGTTGTGGAGTTTCTCTATCCACTTTTCCAGAAACAAGGGTCAGCTCTCTCGTTCGCGAAATATTGATTGCGGTGAACTCACAGCTATAACGGACGGCTTCAAATTCGCGCTCACAATTTCCCCTGTGCTGGATTGCATGAAGAACTTGTCCTCGTATAGCACTTTGTCGGTCGTTTCCTGCGGCTGGGGCACCCACCCTTCATCTGCGAGGCGAGCGTCGACAAACTCGGTGTCAACAGCTTCCCAACCAAGCAAATACCAAGTGAGAAAATCCAGTATAAGACAACCCAGTGTCCAAATGTCATACTTGACTGATATCCGAAGCCTGTAAAGGTCACACTCCGGCGGGCGGTAACTCGGAGACCAGCCGGGGGCTTTGTCCTCGGACTGCGACTTGGCGCTGTGAAATCTGCTCAGGCCAAAATCGCAGATCAGCAAGTGGTTTTCGCAGCCGTTGTACTTCTTCAGCCAAAGAATGTTCTCTGGTTTGATGTCGCCATGGCGACCTGTGTTCTTGTTCGTAGTGTTTAAGCTGGTACTTTGTGCCTCCCCGTGGATCTCCTTCAGTCCGTCGGCGATGCCGTGACACTGGGTAACCAACCAGGATGCTAGTGCCTGTGATCTCTTCGGTGTCTTATTGCTTTCCCAAAAATCGCGCAAATTGCCATCGGCCCATGGGAAAACCATGTGGTAGCTGCCTTCGTGTTGGTAGGTGAGCAAAAGTCGTATAAGATGGGGATGGCCAGCGTTCTTGCCACTGAAGCGTAGGAGGACCTCGACCTCCATTTTGTAGTCCTCCAACCGCTGCGTATGAAGCGATTTGACGGCAAAGTACTGTTTTTCGTGACCCTGTTCTTCCTGCACATTGTCAGTGGAAGCATCAGCAAAGTGGTGATGCTTGGGGACCCGGTCTCCGTCCTGTCGTCCTCGAGCAAGAAAGTTGTGATGGGCAGGATGGATCGAGACTTTCCACACATTTGAGTGGCCGCCTTCTCCTGCCGGCACCCACTCAACGAATGGGAGTATACTGTCTTTAGGAATCGTGTAGAGATAGAGGCTCTCGGGGCTGAGATCGAAAAACGGGACTGCGACGCAATGCTGTTTGTGCAGAAGCCATTCAAAATCGCTATCTCTCCAACCGTTGAAGCACTTGACGACAGGCTTTTGCTCTTCACCATCGCTCCGAGGGCGGAGCTCAAACGGATCCCTGGACATCTGAGTGAACGGTAAAGCTCTGTCGGTGATTCCGCAGCTTACGAAACACTCGATGCACTCGACATGCTCATTCAAGAGCAATAGGGCGAAAAGTCGGCGTCGGCTTGTACATATTTCTTCCGTTAGGCGATCGAGGTTAGCCGTTGACTCATGGTCTAAAAGTCGAGGTATCACATCCTTCAACGTGTTCGCCACGTTTTCTGCCGACAAAATCCTCTCGATTTCGTTGATTGGGATGAACTCGGCATCCTTGTCCTTGGCCTTGCACTTGCAGATAGCCCGTCGCAAGTGTTTCGCCAAGCCCTTTTGTGTGTTTGGTGTTTCTGCCTCGCCTTCAGAGTGGGCCGAACTAGTGTTGCTCCCGGTGCGGTGGCGATAGGTACCCTGTGGATGCAGTGCCCCTCTCCCTCGGTCCACAGCAGAACTCGCCTCGGCGTGTTTTTCGAACCCGAGGTCCGAGATTGTGTCGATGCCCAAAAAGCTGTCTTGACTGCGACTCCGTGGGCTTTGTTGAAATTCCTGGGCCCCGTCCCCCATATCGGCCGGCATGACGGCACCATCCGGGCCCTGGATGTTTACGCGTACCTCCGGTGTTTGTGATGGCTCGCTTTGGGGCTGGTTTGCCGCTGCGATATCGAGACTAAGGTCTCGCTGGGCGCGATGGTAAGCAACCGCCAAACACAGGCCGAACGCTCGGAGATGACATCCAAATCGAGACCTTCGCCACTACAGCGACTCGAAAATGTGACTTACATTCGGCGGTTGGCCAGGTCCTCCGTCATCCCCGTGCTGATGCGTCATTCCTTGCTCTTCCATCGCGAGTGACCCGTGACATCCGACTCCCTACAACACTAGCCAATCCTTTGCTAGTGAACCAAGATCCGCGATTGGCAACGACTGCTTTTCTTTTGGTTCGTCGACGGCTGAAAACTGGTGGCGAGTTCGTAATCTACACGAATCGTCTTGTGGGGGAGCTCGCGGGGAAGAAGCCGGAGTATTTTATTGGTCTCGACCATGAAAGCCCCGTCCGCCCGCCGTCAAGGGGCCTCTCGAGTGGAAGTGTCCCGAGCGCTGTGGGTGAGACCAATGAGAGGCGCTCGCGAAAACCTGGGCGGTCCGGTGCTGCAAGCTAGCACACTCGGTCGGTCATTCGCAATCTCTAACCGCCCCAAGTGTGCCGACCCTCCGCTGCTGTCGTCCGGAGTTGCCTCGCCCACCCTCACTCATTGATGGCTTGCCCGCTGTGAATGGCTCTTGGCCGGGGCCCGTCTGCTCTCGTCGCGCACATCCATGTCGACATGTCGACCCTGGGTTCCTTCGCAACGCGCTCCCTCGAAGAACACCATATCTCCGATGTGATAATCCGTTGAAGCTCAAAGTTTGGTTCGGGACAGAGACAGGGACTGACCCTTGTACTCCTTACCCATCAATGCATGCACGACAAATGTCTTGCAGGGTGTCTCTTGAGCTCGACCGAAGTGGCGAGCGTGCGGCCCGGGCCAGTAATGGTAAAACCCCCGCGTGCAGATAGAGGGGGATTTCGGCAGAGGGATTTTTGCGCAGAGTCAGACCAATGTGGGAAGGCTGTGTTAGGAGGAGGAGGAGGGGTGTCGGTGTCCTTGGGTACTGGTACTTGCCGTCTTGCCTTCCTCGTCAATCATCGCGCCTAACCGTATTAGCAAAGTACAATGCTTGCCATCCCCACCACGAATAGGTTACCAAGAAGGCGACACCTTCTGCAAGTCCTCGTTCCGAGGTGGGCGGCCTGCATATGCGCAGCCGTGCCGCTTCAGCGCCAAGCAGCGATTCAGGCATTTCATTCATCACAAGCTCGTTCAGGTTGCAGTAGCCACAGTGTTGTATCTGCATCCCATACCTGTGAAATCGGTGTGGGTGTCGAAGGGACCAAGTAGGTCTGGTCATCACTGACATTTCGCCCCCCGTGAGCGAGAGAGGCGGTGGTCACTTCCTTCCTTCCCCAACGGACTCTGCCTTGTTTCCGGCATGACGCGGATGCCAACCGATTACGCATAACTTCATGGCGCGTGGTGTGGTCAATGGGTTCCCGCCTCGGTGGCTGCAGTCGTCTTTCCTATGGCCCGCGGAGCTTTCCTCAGCGGTCAGGCGGTACCTGCTATTACTCTGTTGCGTCCGCTCTGGATCTGCCCAGAACAGCCGTCGCTTCCTTTCCACTTCACACCCTTCCAAGCTCAACCACGATTCTCGTCCGACCGACCCGTCCGTTTGCCAAACAAACCGGATCGTCTCAGAACGTCGTTTTGAGAAGCCGACTACTCAGGCAGGAGGGCTTTCAAGCCCTCCACTGCAAACAGATGCCCTTTGAAGCCCCCACTGGAATGGGTGGCGGCTACGGAGGCGACGGCAGTGGGTTTTCGCGGATCAAGATCCATCCTCGCTGTGTCAAGGATGTCGAGAAGCTAAAGTTGATCGTTGAGTCGCTCACAACTGGGGCATACACAATCGAGATACGCCACAACATGTACATTATCAGGTCAACAGAGCCATTGAGCCAGAATGAGATCGTACGTGTCTTGGACAGGACGAAAGGCCTCCCACTAACACCTAACAGGTTAAACGCCTCCTCGATCCGACTAACTGAGGCGCCTGTTGGGAGGTCTCTCTTCCAACTCTATCGCAGTCAACAGGAAGTTTGGTGTTTGGGATAGTCCTGTGTATTATACGAGGACAATGACCCTTCATGGCAACGGCGCCCCGGTCGGGAACAGTTTTGGTCTTGGATGCGTGTTCATTTGGTTACGGCGCGTCAAGGGAAACCATATGTCGCGCAGCGTATTCCGCTCCTTTGTTGAATATCCTTGTTCGGTTCACTGGGACAACTCGATCTTTCGAGTCTCTTCCTCCCACTTCGTTTGGATGGGACCCCATTTGGCTATGATTCTCGGTTTTCTTTCCTTGGTTTGTGTTCCCTTCATAGCACAATCTCGCATTTGTTGCTTCAACAGCTGGCCGAGAAGAGTTACCCACGACTTGGCGCCAGATCTCGGAGAATCGACTTCGGGTATCAACTCGACTCGCATTATCCCGAACTAGCGGGGTGCGCATGACTCAGAATGAAAACCCCTCCTCTTGCCACGCAATTTTGGCCAATCTGGCTGCATGTTGTCCGCTCGCCTGCAGCCCAATCTGCGGATGTGAGGAGGCTTGGCACTCGAGCACGCAGAATCTGCCCTGGCAAATCACGCGATGAGGAATCAGGGCTGTAGTCTTGCCCTGGTGAACGATTCGTCAAGAGTAGACTTGACCCAATACTGAGCCGAGCCTGACGATGTTGCCCAGGTCGCAATATTTCGCCCAAGGCAGTACGGGTTTACTTTTGGGCTAACGCATGGGCAAAATACCGCTTCACTCCTCACTCTTCCTCTCCCTCGTCCTTTCAGACCGGATCTTGATCTCACCAATCTGAACTTCACATCGCTTGCCATTTCCTAGTCGCCAATCATCCACGTTCAGACCAGTCTTGGAATTTTGCCCTAGTTCAAATGTCCCACATCAAGTTATTCTCCGCGCGGTATGCGGACCAGAATATCATCTACGATCAGCTGGCCAGCATATTCCCTATGGCAACTACCATATCCGTCACGGTAAGGACTCTACTTCTCGCTTTCACCTCCAAGCCTAAGATTGTTCCCAAACTCACCGTAGTCAGTACCAACGTGGGCGATTTGTCTGTACCACGCCAAGGGAACTCACAACCGTAAGATATGCGCAAAGTTTGCCTCCAAGACATCACTCAACACGCTTGCAGGATGAGGTAGCCACTATCAAAGCTTCCATCAAGGCCAACCACTACGAGGATGAGTCTTGAGGAAAATTAGCCTCCCGCAGGGGTTTCGGTCCATGTAACGGCAGCGAATAGGAAGTCCACCAGGCAGAAGAATGTAATTAACTAGAAACTATGACGATAAAAAGACCGGGCAAACAGGGTATCCATGAGAAAGAAACCCAACCACCCAGAGAACTCATCCAGGTGCAGGTGGTCTGAGATGCGTCGCTGCACTGCGCTGCAACTGGCTTGGCTGCGCTTGCTCGGAATAACCAGGGAGGGCGGCGGTACCCCGACTGATAGTTTCCCTGGCCGGGATGCTCAGTGTCTCAACAACGGGCAGTTGGATGA
Source organism: Cercophora sp. LCS_1 (assembly GCA_036250225.1). Lineage (NCBI taxonomy): Eukaryota > Fungi > Ascomycota > Sordariomycetes > Sordariales > Lasiosphaeriaceae > Cercophora > Cercophora sp. LCS_1. The sequence continues at coordinate 471,023 of JAPZLL010000024.1, forward strand.
CCTGCGCACCCCTGCGAATCGAGGACGCTTGAGTATAGTATGAGGGGTCTCTATCACACCTCTCCTTCAACTTGTTGAACAGTGGCATAAGAGTCGCAACCGAGGCTCTGTCACTCTTCTTGATCACCAACATGTAGTTTTGGATAATGTCGAGGAAGTCTTGGACGTACTGTGTGGCTTCTTGCGTCTCTCGCAGGCTCTGTATCCACTAAAAAGTTCCGAGTGAAGTTAGCTTTGCTCACAGAAGAGGGCGACCGGGGAGGATCGTACCCGCTCAACTTTCGGCTTCACAACTGTAACATGTTGTGCGGTCCTGGAGTGGGGATCTTGAAACTCTTGCAGCTCCCAGAAAACGTCGTTGTTGACTGTTGTCGTGAGAAACTGAGACATGCGGTATGTTTGGAACTCGCCCCGCTTCGATGGGCCCCCAATGATCCAAGTTATGAATTCCAGATATACGCACCCTAGGGCCCAGATGTCGATTGCCCTAGAGATGACGTTTCTTGGAAGAACGCTTTCTGGCGGTGCGTAGGTTGTTGTGTGAAGAATATCCCCGTTGTTGATGTTCGACCTTGTGTTTTTGTGGTTGAGAGAACTCAGACCAAAGTCCGACAAGACAAGCTCTCCCGATGCCAAGCGGTGAGGTCCATCCTCATTGTGCTTGTACCACAGAATGTTTTCGGGCTTGATGTCGCCGTGCCGACCATACAGCTCCTTGTCGTTGGGATCCAATATCGTTTTGGGGTCATGAATCCAGTGGAGAGCGGCAAAAATGCCATGGCATTGCTTGGCAACCCAGGCGATCAACGGCGCGGGCGGCTTTCCGCCTTTGCTTGAGTCGCGGCTCCAGTACTCGAGCAAGTCGCATTCAGCCCATGGGAACAGTAGGCAGTAAGTTCGGCCGTGTCGAAACGTAGCCAGGAGTTTGACGGTGTGTGGCTTCTTCCCGCCTAGCTCACGAAGCATTGCCACTTCTTTTTTAAAGTCCTCCTCTTTCGTAGTCCGTAACCTCTTCACTGCAAACGTTCTCACTCGCCCACCTCTCGGTGCCTGAAATGTGTTAGATTTCACCTTCCGATCCTCGAGCGTAACTTACAGGCCCTAGTCCATCGAAACTCCAATGCCCATCATGGATAAAAACCCGGCTGACTTCACTGTGACCGCCAGCTGGGGCATTCGTACCGCCGGCTGTGGCGGTTGACGAACTCCCACTCGCTCGAAAGTGATAGTCGTGCCACGGCATGAACGTGTCTGCCTCAAGGTCTTGATGTTCCACGGAGCCAGTGAAGGAGGGTAATAACACTCTCCACTGTTGAGTGAGGAATGAGTCGCAGCACTGATCGCTCCATTCTAGTTGGAAGTCTCGCTCGGGAGTGTTGCACACGCTGCTAGGGCGCAAACTACCGTCCTCGCTTCCCTGCCTGAACGGAAAAGCCTTGTCGCTCAGGCCATTTCGGAAAAAACCAAAGATGGAGTTAGGGACGTCGCACAGAAGTAGCACAACGAAAACTCGCGCATACTCGCCCAACTTCCCGGAACCACCCCCGACAGTGCCACAGATCCGTTCAAGGGACTCAAGACGGGAAAAACCCATGGACTCGTCCGATTCAAAGCACAAGGTGCTTTCGACCCTCTCTTTGGTGAGCACTTCAACCAGCAGCCCGTGTGGAAAAAAAGTTTTCTGTTTCTCAGTGAGGCCATCCCAATAAAGTTTCAAGGCAGCCGCTCTCAGCAAAGCACCCACTGCCTCCCCTCTCCGGGATTTGGCACGAGCCTCGCTTTCGCAAGCTTGCACCACTTTAGCGACTTGCTCCCGAGATGGAGGTCGGTACTCGGCTTTTTTGTCAACGTCCATCGTAGCGGCAGGGTGCACTGCCTGGCCATCCCCGCCGCTCGGACTAAAGACCCGTATGGTTAGACCCTCACCTTGCATAATGTTAGATGACCCTGCTGTGAACCTTGTAATCGGCTGTTTGGATCGGATACTGACCGCCTGTTGTTCCGCCACCCTGGCTCATGATCAGCACAGATAAGGGTCTGGGTGGCGGTCAGTGGAGAGCCTTCGTCGGCAGTCACCCGCTGACAGGGATAGCGAAACCCCTGTTTGGGGGGAGGTGAAGTAACACGTAGATGATTTCACTGCAGTGTGTGCGGTACCGATTTGATACCAGTGCAAATAAAATGCTGGCACAGTCAAACCTTAAAAGGAAACAGGTCTTAAAGCAGTCAATTTACCGACTTTTTCCCTCCATCATGAGGCTCTGGAACTGCACAATTGTGCCCGGATGGCATGTTCAAGTTAGGCACACTGCACAGCCGGAGAAAATGCCTGCAGCCAACCCCGGGGTCCAATGGTCCAGCAGGATCCAAGCGCGGGGGTTCGCCCTACTTCGGTGAATCGGGGTTATTCTGCACATGCGCCCCCAAATTTCGGTGTAGATAGGCTGTATACGCTTTGAGGCTTGAAATTGTTGCGCATGGAGCGTGAGATTTGGGTGCCTCGTTTGTAAAGTTAGGATTGGTAGCTGCTATAACCTCTCGTTTCTTTTACTTTTGTCTGTAAACGGCACATAGGTAAAAAGAGCAAGTATAAGAATTGACTTGAATATTAACGGAGTTTATTTTTAGCTTCATACCTAGCATTCCGGAATACCGGCGGTTTGATAGCTTGATCTTTTTTTTTTGGTTAATTTATAGGTTTTTATTCTCTACCTCCATAAAGTATAATAGCACTTAATTTAATTTTTTATCAAATTAGAATTTTATGATGTCTTCTGGTATATCTGCTTATAGCTTTTCTCTATGTACGTGTAAAAAAATCTTTCAAGTCTTTCTAAACCCGTTCGGAAAGAAAAAATGTGGCCACCAACAGTAGACTTAGTTCATAACAGCAAAGGTACATACATAATCATGAAAAAAATTTACAAGGTAAATAGAGCTCCCTCAAACTGCCTTGCATATTCAATAAGCAAGTGGTATCCATGCATTCTCCTTTTTACTACCTACGAACTGGCGCAAGATAGTAAATCCCGTAAAAATGGGGGTGCACAGATATCACTCACCGTTCAATAAGTATACCTCGCTCGGTTCCTCTCTTGCATCGCAGACACGATGTAACCCAATGCGGCAAATCTGGCTGATGCCACCTCAGTGTCCACCTGCAGATCTGGTTGGGGGAAAAAGTTCACCGCCTGCAGTTAGAGCCTGGCTGCCTGCAGAAGGGTGGTTGCCTTGTGCTCGTGGCGGAATGCCAAGGCTTCATGTCTCATTGGAGGGTCTCAACACCACATGCTCGTTGGTGCTCGTCGGGCGCGTTTGCCGCCAGAACACAAAAACCAACCACAAAAGCTAATAGCCTCATTCTTACGGGGAGGTTTTCCCTTCGTCAGTTTTAGCGTGCCAGTTTACCCGTGGTCCGCCGTATACTGTGTACCGTTGAGGCCTGGCTGGCGTGGCACCAGCTCTGGAGCAAGTTCGTCGAAAGGCTCCGGAAAGCCCTGTCCATCTGTGCTCACTTTTGATGCACGTCTGCCCAGATGTGTGGCAAGATGCAGAATGCCCCACCCAGCACTTTCGTTGTGGATCGCACAAGACTGCATGTGTGGGGTGAGGAAGTAGCCAATAAGCAGAGGTGATATTTGCGATAGAGCTTGAAAACCCGGCGTAGTCCACACAATGGTCCAAGTCGCAGAATCCTCTCCCTCCCCATGCTGGAAAGTGGTTGACCATTCACAAATTATCCCGAAGCTCAAATAGTAGAGTAGCTAGCGAAACACGCTCCCTGCAACATGGACGGACAGCGACCTATGGATGAACTCACGGGGGCCAAAAACATAGACAGAGTGCTCAATTTTAGCAGGGAAGATGGCGCATTCACGGTTGAAGAGATCACGGCTCGAAAGATTATAGATCCAGGAAAAAATACCTCAGCAACCTTAGCGACCATTGTGAGGCCGTTGAGGACGAATGAGGTTAGTTAACTCCCTGAAGCTGTGGTCATCGTTGCTGACAGATTCAAGGTTAGTGAGACAAATATTCAAAAGCTGCAGCATAAAGACGACTGGACTGGGGTCTTCGAAAGGATATTACCGGCATCACATAACGACGAACACTCAAAAGGGGAGTCGGATTCAAGCCAAAGTTTGGACCCGACTTCAAGACTCTTGTTGATGTATGTCCTCGATGATACCTGCCCATCCGGCTGTCTGATCTGTGGCGACTTGCTAAATGCGCGGACAGAATACTCCGCCCGGGAGACACTGAGACCCGACATCCAGGAGGCACTCACTTATCCAATATCGACACAGACGCTATTTCAATATTGCCCGATAGAGCGGTTGTTGGATCCAAGGACCCCGGTGGCTCAGGCCATAGGGGGTCATGGCTCCCATCAGTCATGCTCACCGGCAGTCACGCCATCCATGGCGCCGTGGCATCCGTGTTCAAACGATCAACAAGAGGGTGGTGCAAGAAGGCGGCAAACGGGGTCTTCCCCTCGGCTGACGGCAAGCTGGCGCTCAAACCCGCTTCGAGTAGTGAAAAGCCAACGACGTTAAAGAATATATCCTTGACGGTCGGCACGTTTCAATTTGTGTCAAAAATGATGTCGAGTCACAGCTGGATTGTTCGGCTTATAAGTCGCGCGAACGTCCCTGCGTCTGACCGCACTGTGACAGAGATGCCACTCTATTCAAGCATGGGCGAAAGTCTCGGCCCTCAAAAGGCAATAGGTATCTTACCTCTTCTATTCGCCCCTGGGGTCTAGGGGAACAAGCTAAAGGTGCCATAGTCTATAACTGTCGAACAACCAGTCACTATTCGGGCGACCTGGCACTTTGTGTCACACATTTCCCACAACGCAAGTTGACGTTGGCTATTCTCTTCGGTGCTTCGGAAGAAGATGAGTCACGCGTGCTTGCAAGACTGAAGAGAGCCGGCGCAGACGCGGCTCACCCGATGCTACTCCCGGGAATACTAGCTGAGTTGGAACGGGTGAGACAAATGAGAAAAGTGGACGAGATGATCGAAGAAATCGAGGAGCAGATCTCCCGACTGGACTCTGATACTCTTGCCGGACAAACGAAAGCCCAAAGGAACCAGCAGAAAACAAAAGCCTGGCTTGACACAGCCTACTCGAAGAACCTTCTCCTGGCTAACGCCGAGGTGCTGACATCAATGCGTGCACATCTGGACGAGTTTTCGATGTTGATGAATCCTTTCAACAGAAGGTGTCGCTGCATGTGCCAGACAATGCACTACCAAACATCCAACGGCTCGTGGTGTACTTCCGGTTCGGAGACAGTCTTCACCTTGGAGTCTGGCAGAATTGATGACCCGGACGTTGAGTACCAGAAGCTTCTGTATGAAGCAGGGAAAAGGATGGACGACAGGCTCGTATCCATGATCAGTGAATACGAGGAAAAGATCAGGACGTGTGTCATGGAGATTGATGGAATTGCCATGGCGACGCAATGGGTAAGTTCATGAGAAAAAGGAAAATCTAAAATGCATCTTACTAACAATATCCCAGTCGCACGGAGAAACAAATATGGAGATTGCTACTGCAACTGGCGAAGACTCTAGTCAGATGCGCTCCATCGCAGTTGTAACCATGGTGTTCCTTCCTGGCACATTCTTCGCTGTGTGTATTCACCCATATCCAGGCCGTCAGCCTTATTTGCTCGGAATCTTTGCTGATACCAAAACCTCTAGAGCATGTTTTCGATGACCTTCTTCAACTGGGGCGGTGACGGTGGTGACAGCGACAACCACGCAACTGTTTCGCCGAATATCTGGATCTATGCCGTGTTTACAATTGTTTCTACCTCAATCACGCTCTTGTTGTTTCGTTATTTCATATCATCCCGTCAGCGGGGCAGGAGGAAAGTTGAAGAGGGTGCCTCTCTTGTTTGACATAGACCTGTGTTTGCACTGGATTTTCCTGGCGACTGCAATAGATGGCACCAAAACTCAATCAAACTCCGCGGTGTTCACAAGTCCAGGGCGGGCTAACATGCCTCTTCTGACGGACTGTTTTGGCGTGTTCTGACGCGCAAGTGACAAACGGTCATTCGACAATGGCTTGCCGGTAATTTTTAGCCCTCTTGTACAACAAGTACCTTGACTACATCTCGGGTACATCAACCGACGGCGGGGTTACATTTTAGGTTGTATAGGCGGTTTCGATGGATGTCCAATTGACAGTTCGCTACCTTTTATCTTCGCACAACGCCTCAACCGCACCAACCAAATCCAACAAGTCCGATTTCCGGGCCCAATCTACCTTTGGGTCAACGCCACACTTGCTGCTGCTGAGTCACATTCGCAATGACTATATACATATTCTTCCGCATCTAGGAACAAATTTCACAATCAGTAACCGTGCTCTCCGCGACATTCCGTGACTGACCTCAACATAGAACTTCCCTTCCCCATATTGCGCCTGGAGCCTGTGAAGAAGATAGGCCGGGTCTGAGACGTTTCTGTAGTGAATTCGCTCAACCTTGGCCCAGACTCCGATGTGGTCTTCCCCGCAAGACCCGCGGTGAGGTTTGTACGGCGCCCCATCTGTGCCTTTGTCGAGATTGTCGAGAGCCATTTGGAGGATGGCGTTATGTTGCAAACGCAGGGCTTGCTGCATTGGCAGTTTCAATTTCGTAGCGGCGGTGGAAGAGCTGAGAAGGCTGCGTGTTGAGCAGTCGGCCGGTTGCATGTGTTCGGAGTGGCCAGGTCGAAATCTGCGTGGCTCCCTGGACATGGGAACGGCAGAGTCTTAGATCAGTCTCTCGGCAGCTCTCCACGGGTACGGAATGCCCCTATCCGTCGGTGGCTTGGCAGATCGTGGACGCCAGGGAGAAGTCGGGTGTCGTTTCAGACGACCCTTGGGTCCCGAAGATCGTGCACACCCGTTGCGGCGCCCAACATGCACGAAAACCAGGGCCAATCATCCAAGATCGCCACATTGTGCAGCAAGCCGGGAATTATGAAGTGGATGTCATCATTTGCGAGTCATTCGCAGCACTCGGCTCGTCCTTCTCTGGGCGGTTAGGTTGGCAGTCAGGTGCAGTGGTGCGGGCGGATGGTAGGTAATTGGCTGAGCGTTGCCGGGTTTGCTTCAGCCGCTTGGCGCCCCCCCTGCATGTCTACCCACCTTACCTTGGTTGGGCTACAGGTACTGCAACAGTACCTCGTTGTACCACCTCCAAGAATTTTACCACCCCACTTGACAACCGACAAACTAGACTCCATTCTCATTAATACTGAGGGAAGAGAGCGTAAACTTGCCTTCATTTCAGTGTAATGGGTGAGCTGGCTGAGCAAGATGTCGGGCAGTCTTCCGGCAGCTGAGCGGTCAACCTTCCACGAAATCTGCAAGGGAGAGGAAAGAAGCAGCCACATCCCAAAGTGACAAGCCACCACCCACACCTGACTGTTCTGCAAACTGCATGACTCGAAGTTTGCAGTCTAGGGCGGTGTGACATGGGGAATCGATCCAGGCATTCGTATTCCTGAACTGCGATCAAGGCACGGCTCATTGTCTTTCGCTAGGTGCTTCGCCTGGCAACGTGGGGAATCCAAGTCATAATCAGAGGCCCGCTTGATAACAAGATATAATTCTGGTTCTGGCAGGCTTTTGAGCTGGGACGCCGCTTCATGAAAAACGTGGGTTTTTTTTTTCTTCTTTTTTTCCTCCGAAAAGGAACGAAGCGGAAAAAGGACAAAAAAAGATACACATGAAAGTAAAAGAACAAACGGGGTAAAGGACAGCGGGGGCTGGAGACGCCGGGATGAAGTGATCAGTGTTCCCGCCGGATTGATTCTTCAACTAGGTACTAACATATTTACTCGTTGAAATACATGTGTGAACTCAATAATCTCCGTTCTGTGGCTAGTAGCTAAACGAAAACGGCGCCTCCACCTCCGTAACGCCCCTCGCACTCGCCTCCTCAATAATCGCAACCGTGGCCGTAGCCCCAATCCTCGTAACCCCCAACGACATGAACAACAACAGCTCATCCAGCGTCCTCACCCCTCCCGCCGCCTTCACCTCCACGTCTGGCCCTATGTGCCCCCTCATCAACGCCACATGCTCCATCGTAGCGCCCTTGTACGAATACATCCCATTCTCCTGCTTTACAAACCCATACCCCGTCGACGTCTTGACAAACGCCACGCCAACCTCCGAGCAAATACGACACAAGTCGATGATGTGCTCATCCTGGAGAAAGTCATTCTCGAAAATGACCTTTAGTATCGCCGTCTCTCCCGCCCTCCCCCCGACCAAAGTTGTTGTCACAGCCGTGTTGATAGCGGCGATTTCGTCCCGTACATACTCCCAATCGCTGCTGAGGACCTTGCCGATGTTGACGACCATGTCGATCTCGTGCGCGCCGGATTGTACCGCTTCCTTTGCTTCAGCGACTTTGATGGACGTGGTGGAGTTGCCGTGCGGGAAACCGATGACGGCGCAGATCTTGACGTCGCTGCCTGCGAGTATTTGGCGGGCAAGAGGGATGTGGTAGGGTTTGATGCAGGCCGCTGCGACGTTGTATTTGCGGGCGATTTCGAGCCCCGAAGTGACGTCAGCGTCGGTCATGGTTGGGTGAAGGAGGGAGTGGTCAATCGTTTTGGCGATAGCGGGGAGGGAGATGGGTATTGTGATGGCCATGGTGAGCTGGAGGAAGTTGGTGGGATTTTTGGTGTGGTGCGGTGTGACAAAGTCCTACGGAATGTCGTGAGTTTTTTTTTTTTTTGGAAGTCGGTAGGAGTTTGATGGGGAGGAATGAGGCGATGGAGACAGTGAGGTGGTGTGACAGCAAGGTACCCAAATCCCAGCCCGATGGACCTCGGGAGTTGGGAGCCGCCCGCTCATCTTGGCGGCTTGGCGGTCGGAGTTGCCCCTTTTGGTCCGACAACTCCACAGACAGGGGGACCAGCCACTGGCAGCGACCAGATGGACACAACTCTAGTGTTCCGTCGTGTCTTGTTGTCTACGGTCAGGTGTTCCCCAGGGTACACCCTCAGACGGTGTGACAGCGTGTGGCGGGAAACTCGGTGCTGCTTCAGTCTCTGTGCTATTTGGCTCTCTCCTAGCCAGATAACGGCGACACGTGTGACAACATGCCAATGTCGCACAACTTTGACCCTCGCCTGGCTTGTGTCGCTGCGCGGTTGCATACATGATCCGGCTGACCCCTCGAGCCCTTTCTCCCGCATCGTCGCAATTTCCGAGAACCACGGTCTGAGGATGACGATGTTAGCCTCGGTTGTGCTCTCATTCCTCAGCTTCCTTCGATGTGTCGAAGGAGGGACAATCTCTTCGCCTCCCAGTCCGACCCTATCAATCACAACAACCAGGCTTGAAAAACGAGGGGAGACGACCCGGTACTTGAGCGTGTTTTGGGAAGGTAATCCGTCGCTTGTGAGAGTCGCTGAACCAGGCTACGAGATAATGGTAGACATCAACAGCGGGCTGTGGGGATTTTGCCTTGGGACGGTCCTACAGGCCTCGAACTGCGGATTTGCAGGGAATTGTCAGGACCAATATGACTGCTCCACTGCATGTGGGAAGGGCAGTGAGTACGTCACAAAAACTTGGTACCGCCATGGATGTCTTAAGAATGGAGAAGCTATCCTGACACGATCCTAGCGCCGAGGGGTAACGCACAACCGCCGAGCTCATGCTGACTGGCAATCGCGGGCCGTTTTCATTCTTGGACTGCGGCTCGAGCAGGGTGGTAGAGTCTTTCTCCACCTTCACAACTACAGCTATGGCTGAAGACGGAAACATGAAAACGAAAAGTGGCGTGCCACAAGCCACTGCTTCAGAGATGCCAACGCGGCCAGCTGAGCCCGAGCCATCTCCATCACCGAAAGCAGCGGGAGTTATTGATGGCACAATGCTTGGTGCAATCATTGGAGGGGTGCTGGGAGGTTTGGCTCTTGTCTGCGCGTCCGCCATCGCAATTATAGGGTTAATGGGACGGCGGAACAACAACGACGTTGACGTCGTCCGCGCTCGGGTTGCGCGGAAACAGGATGTCGACGAACAGTCCAACTCGGTACCTGGGAGTGGGGATGCAATCCACGAGGCGAACACTGAGGGACTTCTGGCTCGCACAGAGGATGAGAGTGCTGCCTCGGGAGAGCTTGACACCGAGCGGATGGCCTCTGAGCTACCAGCATCGTAAAGACGAATGCTCATAGCGGCGCATTTTCTGGAGTTGGACACGCGGCGGTAGGAAATAATTAGAGCATCATCAGAGAAGCATCCTGGGAGTCAATAAATCTCTGTTCTTCACTTGAATTATCACGATCAGATAGCCAACTGCTTGTCAGGGCCCTAAAAGTAATCCAGCTAATGCTTCTCCAATTGGCCTTGACAGCAAAGTGATGACACCAGGTCGGGTACATACTATCGCGTCTATAATCCAGCACTCGAGTCTCTGAAATAGCCCCCAATTTTTTGAGCGCGCTGGTCTTTCCGTCAATAGACCTCTTACTGTTCCGGTGTACGGGCTTTTGTCACTCGCCCACTTAAGCATATCTCGTTTTGGTAATTTGCGGGTTATTTATATCAAGAGAACCACCGAAAATGAAGGTCGGGTGAACTCGCACCCACCAACCCATGTTGATCGCAAACCCAACCGTGGATGCTCGAACGCCCACATGCATAAAACCTGCTTCGCCCGCATCTTTTGCAGAGCTTGACCAATCGTATCGCACGTTGCAATACGACACAGCCAACTCAAGGCAGACGTCCCAATAGAGTGCAGGGAAATTCAGCTTGGCACCCCACCTCTTCGGTCAAGACGTCGCACAGGACAGCACCAGACGGCTTCGAATCGCACAGAAAGCATTAAAGCGCATCGCATCGCGTCGCATCGACACCGACACCTTCAACTTGCCATTTTCCTCCGTTTTCAGCTCCCAAGCTCAAACTCCTACCTGCGACAACCGCTGAGATACAAAATGTCCCCAACACCGAGCATCAAGGAATCCATCTCCTCCTCCTCCCCCATTACTACCTCTCCTCACTGTTCATCAACCACGTTTCCTCCATCGGCCCCAGCCCGCCGCGCCTACCTCCTCGCACGCACCGCATCAGCCGTCCTCGGGCTCACCCAGATCTTGTGCGCCGCCGCGGCCTTCTCCCTCCTCTCCCGCCGCCGTTGGCTCGACCCGTGCTTGTCACCCGCTATCACGACGCTCATCTACTCGAGCATTGAGGTCTTCTCGGTTCTGTACTGGAACGGCCGCGCGCACCATCTTACGCGCGCCCTGTATGATGGCATCATCTGGATCGGCTTCGCCGTAGCGACGGGGTTCTTTGTCATGCTGGCGGCGCCGAGTTTCCAGGGTCAGGATGAGAGCGGTGGTATTGGAGCTGCCGTGCTTGGGGGTGCGATACTGGGGTGTATGCTTTCGCAGATGTGAGTTGTTGTCATTTGCTTTGTGATGAGAAGACGTGCTCACCGCTTGATAGAATCATCCACGGCGGCATCTCGCTTGAGGGTATCAAGGATACACTGATGATTCGGGGTGAGAAGAAGGCGAGGAATAGGAACTTGGCGGTTTGAGGACGGCACGAAAACGTTTCTTGTATCGGGTTGGGAGAGGCGTCTGGTATCATCATCATTATTACATGGGGTAATTAAGTACATTGTCGATGGGGAGAACACGATCCAAGCGAACAATTAAATTGTATCATCTCAATTCATTTATACTGTCATTATGCAAACCTCGAAACGCCTACTAATTAGCGCTGTTGGGACGATGGTCTATCAGATCATCCCCGCCCGGCGACGCCTACCTTCTCGCAAACTTCAACCCCATGATGTTATGCAACGACTCAAGGACTCCCTTGGCCACAGCCCTCGGCTCCCTCTTCCGCGCCGGGATCTGCTCCCACCCAACAAGACCACAGGAGAAAAATGCAAGAAGATGCGCAATGACCAACAACCCACTCTCCTCCGGCCTCTCCTCATGCTCTGCGACGTTCATGTACGCGGCCGTATGTTCCCCGACCTCAATCCCCTGCTCCACCAACCACGCGCCCAACTCCGTCTCCGCAGCCCGGAACCTGTTCTCTCGGCCCGCGACATCGCCCGAGTCGAAATACCACACATCCCCAGACTCTGCATGCCGCACTATGGCATTCCACTTAGGCTGCATGGTGAACGTGACCAAATGCACCGAGAAGTTTGCCTTGAGAAGGCCATTCTTGATGACATCCTTCCCAGCTTTCTTCCTGTTCGCTGTTTCTGCCATATCTTCCCCATCGAACCTATTCTCAGGCATCTGAAACGGACGACGCGGCCACAGGAGCGTCTCGGACGGACAAACAACCGTGACAGAGCCACGAGGGAGGTCGTTGAACTGGGAGGGTTTACAGCCTGCTGAGAAGTGGCACGGGACCTGAAGCACACGGCGGATGAGGCAGGATAACTCTACGCCGGTGACCTTGTTGCCCTTCCCATTTCGATACGACAGTAGAGCGTTGTGGCAGTGTGTGATCTCCCAGGGGTCGTAGGGTGTGAGTCTGCTGTAGGTGTTGGAGATGAAGGTCAAGTTGGGTTGGCTGTATTTGATGCGGCGGTTGAAATGGGGATGGCTGGCGTCGTGTAAGTCTCGTGTGGGAATGGGCGGTTTGAGGGAGGACTCGTTTGGCATGCAGAAGTAGCGGGCTAGGAGGGGATGCATGGATTTCGTGCGGTAGGCTTCGGGGATGACCCAGTCTGCTGGTGGCGGGAGGGTGGTGTGGGTGAGGGTCCCGTCGGAATTTATTATAACTCGGACTTTGATTCTCTCTGGGGTGGTGTTGGGTATTTTTCCAGTCATCTTGATGGTAGTTGAGGACATTTATAATGGGAGTGTGTTGAACAGATGGATAAGGTACAAACATAGGTACCTGGTATGGATGGTATCATTTTTTATATCATTGGAACCGAAGTCCTCATCAACGAGACTACTTTCGTGGGCATCCTCTGTAAGGGTTACAATGCCTTTGTTTACACCGTTCCACCTGTAACAGCCTTGTTTTGAGACGGGTCGACACACGAACAAGCGAAAGCTCTTTGTTTTGCCTTCCTGTTGCCTCGAGAAATTATCACCTTCGTATGCTCGTCTCCATTGAACAAATGGTAGAACCACAATGCGAAATGCTGCAAAAAAAAAAAAAAAAAAAAAAAAAAAAAAAAAAAAGAAACTTTGAATAGTAAAATAAACCACGGGGAATCCAAATCCCAAGAGCGCATTCAGTCTGGATTCGAATTGGGTGAGCTATCAGTGTGTTGTCATATTTCAAACTTTTCTTTCATTAAAAACAGAAGCCGTGGGTTTGTTGCGAAATCTCGGTCTGGGAGTGAGAATCCGGAGGTCTGATGGGGTTCTTCAAGTCTCAAGCCACCAAGAGTGGCCAGAGGGCACCGTCATGGCTCCAGCACATCGGGTCACAATGGGAAGAAGACTACACGACTGACGAATGACTGCCAAAAGACACATGCAACTCGGCGGGCTTGGGGCTGAACGACGATCGGAGCTTGGAGATGCAAGCCACCGCCAGAGGACCGATGGTGCATTAGCGCGAAGGCAGTTTGGCACCTTCGATTGGCCCCGCGAGGGCCCAGATTTGGAGCTGAATCGCATCTCATCCTGGGTAACTGCCATGTCGTAAGCTAGCCCACCAGGACATGCCCTCCGCGCATTCTTGGCCTGTCGGTGCTTTTTGCTCAACACACAAAAAATCACACCCACGAATCAAATCGGTCGAATCCGGCCCCTTTCACCGGGTCGCCCGTTTCCTCTGTCGCAGAGGCGCCTTGGCGCCCTGACACAGGGCAACTACCTAGGATGCACCGTACCGCAGTCTCAATCCGTCTCAAAATACCGCAAGCCGCACTGCTCCTCTCTCTCTCTCCTCTCCCATCTCTCCTCCTCTCTGCGTTTGGGCATTTTTGGCAGTTGCCGGCAAAGACAAAATGTCGGCCTCAACTTCGAGAGCTGGCGGCCCCAGCTCCACGCCCCTGCAAGGCCGCTTTTTCGAGCCGGGCACCTTCGACATAAACCGGGAGTACGAGTTCGCCAAAGGCGTGGAAGAGATGTGCGAGGAGGGCGAGCGACTCCGTACCGGCCAGGATCAATGGGCCGATGTCTTGTACGAAGAGGAAGAGGCAAGACGGCAACGGGAAAACGCCCCTCTGGAACAGGCAATCAACAACGTCGTGAACCAGCTGTTTCCGAAAGGCATGATCGAGGAAATGGCGTTGCACACCCAGGCCGCGGACGCCTACTCGCACAGGCCGCGGCGCGCGATGACGGTGCGTGATTTAGAAGGGACCCTTGATTTCGACCCGAGAGAGAAGCCCGTGTTTCCGTAGGTTCAACACAGCTTCGTCATGAGAGACCAGTAGAAGAAAAAAAGAGGCTGATGCTTGTTCAGGAGTTTCGTCCCCAAAATGCCGTGGAAGTTCGGTGACGGATGCACGTCGCCCGACGACCGCATCTGCGACGCGTGCGCTGCCATCCGCCTCGAGCGCCAGTTGTGCATCCCTCGCATCTACGCCAGTTCCTTTGGATTCCCCCTCGCCGATGCAAAGGCGAGCAAGGGTTGTCCGCTCTGCCGTCTGCTCGTTGCGAGCTTCAACGACCAGAGTCTCGTTGACGATCCACCGTGGGGCGACGACACAATGATTCTGGCGCGGGTGGATTCCTTTGCGGGGCTGACGAGCACGACGACCCGCGACGGGCTTCGGGCGGTGCAGGAGCTGGGTGGATCGCACAGAATCTACACTGACCTCATCAGCCGCGATGCCTTTGGCGGACAAGAGTCGCTTACCTCCATGTACTCCAAGATCACGTACCGGACCGGCATTCAGCTCATGGAGTCCCCCGTGCCCAACACACTCACCAACAGAGACTTTGGAAGGGCGCGAGCAATAGGCCCATCCAGGGTCTTTCCCCGCCTCCTCAAGTCGTGGGACAGGCGCTGCCAGAACGAGCATCTCGACTCGTGCTCGAACGAGGAGCCGTTCGGGCTTCCCAGGCACCGTGGCTTCCGCCTCATCGACGTCACGAATCGGTGTCTAGTCGAAGGTGCCATTTTGGAGGAATGCAGGTACGCAGCGTTGTCGTACGTTTGGGGCAAGGCGAAGCAGCTCCTCAACACCACGGTGACGCGGTGGAGGCTGAACACCCCTGGAGGTCTGGCGGACGACTGGCCGGACGTCCCGCAGACGATCAAGGATGCCATGCTTTTATGCGAGAAGCTGGGCATTTACTTTCTATGGATTGACGCGCTGTGCATTCAGCAGGACGATGAGGTGGATAAGGGTATCCAGATTGAGAACATGGCAGACATCTACAGTCGCAGCGGACTGACTATTGTGGTGCGTGGACCCCAGGTGATCGTCGAGTGGCCAGCGCTGCCGACAACCCCACTCCCTCTTCCTCCTGCTCTCCCTCCTCTCTCGGCTCTGCCCTGTTTCTTCTCCTCGCGCAAACTAACTGACCGCTCTCCATCGCCAGGCCGCCTGCTGCAGTGACGCAAGTTGCGGCCTGCGCGGCCTGCGCCGTGGCTCCAGACAGCCGAACCAAAGGATCGAGATTGCTGGCGGCGTGCGCCTGACGACCATCCAGCCCCAGTTCGCAACCATCATGGCGGCGTGCAAGTGGGACACACGCGGCTGGACGCTCCAGGAGAATCTCCTCTCTCGCCGCCAGCTCATCGTCACGGAAACGCAGTGGTTCTGGCGCTGCAGGGGCGCCATCTGGTACGAGGACGCCCAGCTCGAAGTCCAGCGCGACGTTAACGTTATTCTCAACGACGACAAGGACAAAGCGTTCCACTACGACGCGAGCAAGGACGCAACGACGAGGTACAAGGAGCTGGCGAACTCGTTCGTCTCGAGACAACTGACGGACGAGGCCGACTGCGAGATGTCCGTGACCGGCATCCTCAAGACCCTGCAGCCCCAGCTGGGCAGGATGTTTGGCGGAATCCCGGAGCGGTATTTCGATGCCGTCATTCTCTGGGACTGGGGGCACGGCGACCCAGGGGCCGTTGCCGCGCGCGTCAAGTTATTCCCAAGCTGGTCTTGGCTCTCCCGCGCCCTCTCACCCGGCTGCAATGCCGGCGGCGCGACGTGCTGGGACGCGATCCTCAGCGAGAAGCACTACTTGGACAGCCAGACGCGTCTCTGCCTCGCGCCGCGAGCTGTTGTCTCCATGGTCACGTACTACCGTTTCGCAAGCGACGGCGTGCCTGTCAAGCTCGAGTCCGACGTGTTTCCCTCGACCCGCGACCCCCTGTACCGCAAATACCTCGAGGACCGCAAAGTGCCCGTCGAGTGGCCCCCGGTCCCGCGGGTCACCATGTACGAATCCGAAGCCGACCTCGCCGCGCGCCAAAAGGCAGTGAAGCCAAAGGGGCTCAAACGGCTCTTCAGTAGCAAGACGAGCAAGGTGATCAATCGGGCTTCGGAGCTCGGCATCTGCATCCCCAAAAGCATGGACGTCCTTCTCGACCGCGCCGTGGCTTTCTTTGCCGAGTGCGCGACGCTGGAGCTCCGACCAGCGGCTGGCGGCGACCCCAACATCTTTGACGCCCACCTCCCGGGAGACGACAAGCACCTCGCCTCCGTGCGCGTGCCGGAGAGCTGGACGCCTGGGTCGCCGCGCTGGGTCGAGTGTGTCGTGGTCGCGCGGCATTCCAGCTTTGGTCCGCACCTGGTGGGCATGGGGCCGTTCAAGAAGAAGCTGGGTTGGTATTACCACGCCCTCATCGTGCAGCAGGTCTTTGGGGCAGTCAACACTTTTCCGCTGGCGACAAAGGTGGGTGTGGCACTCGATCTCGATGCTGAGGTCTGGGAGAAGGCCGCGCGGAAGTGGAAGGTTGTGCTCTTGATTTAGCGCGAAAAATCTTCAACATCATCCTGATTACTGGTAGCAAGAGACCCATACAATTGTTTGTTCCCAAATGCCTTAGGGTGCCCTAGATAGTTTGTTGTGCCCCCTTCCAGAGGTGATCACGCGTGTCATGTGCGAACTGCGAATGGGCCCGGCCTTGTCGTGCTCTATGTCCATACCCCAGCCCGGGAAATGGGCGACTCTGGTCAGGGACGTGGGTATCCCAAAGTTATCTCAAAAAAGCCTACTTCATTCCTACGACCTTCTCGATCGGCTTGTTACCTGTCGCCAACGAGAGAGCGGAGTGAGGACATTTAGGATCACCTTCAAGAGCGGCTGAGGATCAGTGCAGCAGGAAATATGTGACTATTCGTTCCTCATTCAAGATTACCTAAGTACCTTGAGCTAAGCTAAGAGGTAAACGAACGAGAGGGGAGATGTGTGTTGAGCCCTGACGGAGTGGAGAGTGGAACGTGTCTTGCCCTTGACCGCCATTTTTTTTTTTTCTTTTTTTTGCCTCGCAGTGAAACTGCTTGGTAAGTTTTCGCTCTCCCTTGTTGGTTTTGCCTTCCCTGGTTGTTCGGGCCCCCACGAAGATTCCTGCTGTGTTCCTCCACCTATTGTCGCTACTCAAGCCTGCGAACGACCGCGAAACAGGTAGATCAGGGTGATCGCAGCTGCCGCAATCACCGGGCCCATAATGTTGCGAAGGGCTCTCGACTTCGCCTCGAGGGCTCTCGACTTCGCATCGAGGGCTCTCGACTCGGCCTCGAGCTTCGTAGCTGTAGCTCCAGTTTCCTGTGCGGAGCGGACTGCAGCCAGGGCGGACTCAGCGAGCTGCGCAGAGATGTTGAGAGGGATGCTCATGCTGTAGGCACCGCGTGTGGAAGTGCGGATGGCGACGGTGCCCGGCAAGACGGGGCCAAGGTCCAGGAATTCGTCATCGCGCTCGTCCGTCGGGTTGGGGGGGAGAGGGAGAGCCTCTCCGCGTGCCATGGCCATCTCCTCAGGCACGAGGTCTGGACTGTTGGTTAGAATAGTTCCCCCGTCGAAGATCACTTTGTAGACTGCAGGTAATAACTTACAGTTGAGGAGACCTTCGGTAACGCGCGAGTCTAAGTTATTCATGTTGAGCTGTTGATGGAGGTGGTTGCAGTTGCAGTTGCAGTTGCGGTTCCGGTTGCGGTTGAGGTTGAGGTTGAGGTTGAGGTTGCGGTTGCGGTTGCGGTTGCAGTTGCGGTTGCTGCAGATGCGGACATGAAGAGTGCGGTCCTCCATTTTCTTGTCTTGGACTGCTGCTTAGTCGCTCGCGTGGTGACTGCTGCTTAGTCGCTCGCGTGGTGATGTTGCATGCGCCGTGTTGTTGCGGATGTGGTTTTGTTGCGTAAACCGGCGAGTGTGAAGGAATATCCTTCTGTGCGGAAAGTCTTCTCATCCGATGCTGCTTTGTTCATTCACCCAGCTCCACTCCAAGCCTCTGCTGAAAAAATGACAAGCGCTTGCCTATTGATTGGCCCATGCGCAAGATTGTGTGTGCCCAGCGATCGGAAATCGGATTCACCAGAACTGCTTCACTAAAATCCATTCACCGGAAAAGCTGGCGCAGTGCAGTGCAGCACACGGTATATACAGGGCACATGCGCAATACCCTGTAAATGAATATGTAAATTGTGTCCCACCGTTAAAACGGCTCCCACAGCACGATCCTCAGGCATCTTCTGCCTCTCGGCCGAACAACCCACACCAAGCTTGTCCCTCCCCCGTCTTCTACAGAGCATATCGCAAACATGGCAGAAGTACATCTTTTCTTCTCCTTCTTCTGTTTCTTCTAGTACTCCTCCTCCTTTTCCCTCCTCTTCTTCTTCCATTTGGCTGACTCTATTGACTGTTACAGCCTCCGAGCAAGAGAAAACGCAATATTACCAAGGCCTTCCCAGCATGCCTCGTCTTGTTGCCCGAGAATTTTGCAACATCGTGGGCCCTTATGTGGGAAGGTAACCACCCCGTCCGCGAGACCATCAGCAACATCGGCAACAAGGGCGTCGCACAGAACATCCACAACAAGCACGAACCCGAGAAGATAATCGCTTGCTTGGTGGACACGGACTGGGCAAGCATCGGCATGATCCGGATTGACGCCAATGACAACACCTCAGATCCCATTTTCCTCTGGGTTGGCGTCAAACCGGGCATTCTATCCTGGGTCAAGGGCCTTGAAGTGGCCCGCCGCTGCCGCAGAGTCCTCTTGGAGGCCTGACTGGGGATACACTGCGAGATGCGGGAATCCAATGCCCTGCGGGCCGTCTCTTGTGCCCAGCAGACCGCCTCTAATAGCCAGCGGCCTCTAATAGCCAGCGGGCTGCCCTAGTTCTTTCGCCCCGGTCGTAACCGGGGGGAACGGAGCTATCTCTTACCGCCGCACTGGGTGGCCAGGCTCTCGCTGCCGAGAAGACACCTGCTCGATCACCAGGTCCATAGTTAGATATCGTTGACCAATCAAAACCACGATTACAGCTGAAGGTGGGCGACCCGCCCCAATTGACTGGGAATTTTGGCAGCAACTAAACGAACAAGCTATTCTTGGCGGGTATGGGATGTTGGTGGCACCCATGGTTGCGGGGAGTATGGCGGCAGTGGGGGTTTTCGTGGCGTTGGGCGCTTTCTGCTACGGTAGAGGGAAAGGGGTTTTGCCTATTTCAGGGATGTGTTGCTTTCTTGTCTGAAAAATGAGAGAGTTTCACTGGATTGACGAGAACGAGGGTGCGCGTACCTAGTCAGCTAATAAACGGAGATAACTCGACCCCTAAACGTTGCTGCTTGGGAAACCTGACAAGAAGAGGGAAGAAACCTGGCATCTAGCACCCTTGGGTCCCGCAGCGATGGCATCGCTTGGAACGTTGACGACAAGCTAGCTCTTTTCCTCTATTTAACTCACCCAGCTAGACAGTATACCGTACTATTATCTCACACTATCTCACCACTGACATTACAAACACAGCTATTACCCTCTCCCTTTAACTCAGGCATCACAACTCGAAATACTGACAATCTCCTTCGGACACTCATTCTGCTTATATTCCAAATTCTAGCAATTCACATCCCCTCCAGCCCCAAGGACTGCCCCAAGTCGTCCAAAAGTAGGCGCAGCCGGACTTGGCGGAGAACCGGCTTACGTAGAGAGCGGGCGACTGTCGGTGTCGCAGACGTGGGGGACGCCCGAGACGGACTTGAGGTTGGAGGACTGGGCGCAGGCGGGCTTGAAGCAATCCCATGCTGTGTAGGACTTACCGGTGCCGGCGGCCGCGGCGGTGGTGGTGATCACGGTGATCAGGAGGAGGAAGGCGTTTCGGAGGAGCATCCTGAGATTATTGTTGGTTCTGTATTTGTTTGGAAGATTGGAGTCTCGTTACTCTTTTCCGGGGATCAAGAAAAGGTTCAGGTGAGTTCAGGGGTGGAACCTGACATACTTATACTTCTTCATTCTTCTCTGACATATAAAAACTTTTGGAAAGACTCGACAACGAATTCAGGCACCTGTTTGCCGTGGTTGTTGTTGCTAAGTTTGTCCCCAGCAGCTCATGATCCCACGGTATCGGTGTGGGCGGACCTCGCCAAAACGGAGAATACCTATCCTTTAGCGAAACGCGGGTTTTCCTGGACTACGACAGCCTAATTAAGGTACCGACTGATCTTCAGCGGAGAAATCCACAGGCCAGGGCGTGTAAAATCGCATAGCAGACCGAAAACCGAGAAGGTCTAAACATCGGATGATGGTGAGAGAGAACGGGTATTGCCATTGTCGAGCTCTTTTTACTTCTTCTGCCGCCTACCGTGGACCTGGACCTAAGAGCTCACTGCAGAACAACGTGATGATCTGCTGCGGATTGATTGGCCAGGGGTGGCCGGGTGTGGCCGGGCCGAGGGGAAAGACAACCTCCACACCCTTCACACCCTCCAAGTCCACACCGACGGCGGTCCGCCTTGTTTCGATTAGCCTATAGTAGGCTTCGCAGCGGCTGACGAACGAGTCCACCGTGCCCAAGTAGGGACAATGTGGTGGCATCCTGCTAGTCCGGCCTGCATCATAGGGCTATATGCTAAAAGCTGAGCTACTACCAGTGCCTATAAACTCATGTTCCGGATGGGCATGAGATTCATGGATGTGAGTGTGAGTGTATATTCTCTTGTAGATAGTTGAATGATATCCACTTGCGTTCGGCGGAAGCCAAATGCCAGGAGTTGCAATCCGTGGAGACCGGCGGAGCAGGAAGGATGCCAAAGAACACACGCCTCAACCCTCGCAGGAAGATCCTTCCGCACTCTGATTGCCCATTGCGGCCAGATTCGACCTCGAGCTCCTTTAGTACGGCGTCGTTAACGCCTTCGTCCACGCCGAATCGCCCAATGGAGTCTACATGGGGCTCCCACCACGACAGGAAAAGAATTGTAGGGTGCTGAGGCTTAGGAGGGCACCCTCCTGTCTGGTGGAATTGCCATTACTGTGGATGACTTCGTGTACCACCGCCTCACCACCATTCGGTGCAGAAAATGAGAGCACCGCGTCGTGTTCAAAGAGAACCCACCCTATCCTATATTTCCCAGCAGCTTGCCTAGATAACCACCACATCCATCTCTTTTCGCGATATGTAGCCCCTGTTGATCATCCCAATCCCAATCCTTTCATACTCCCCTCCTGCTGTCCTTCTCACAACCAGTAGGTACCGGCCATGAGAGATGTCGTCCTCTCCCAAAACGATGGCCCATTCCAAGGGTAGGGTGTTATGATCTTCAACATCATAGATCACCCATCCCCGGCGTTCCCCAAATAAATTCAATATCTGGCAACGCCCTCCTGTAGCGTCTTCCCCCGGAGGCTTTTGTAAACGGCAACCCTGAAACTCCCACACGTCGGTGACTAAGGCCCTCCCGTCTCCCTTGAAAAACAGTCTGCGAAACACGTTCAAAGTCCCAAACTTAACTTCGTAGAACTTGATGCCTCCCTCATATCTCATCCATGACCATGACGGTATGTTGCTGTTTTCACCGTACTGAATCTTCTCTTTCCTCGGGCCCACCCAATGCCAAAGGAGGGTTCGATGAATGAATTTCCCGATAACCCCGTAGTTTTGTTCGCAATTCAAACCTGATCCGATACGGGCCAACAGCCCGGATAGTGCGACAGATCTGTCAGTTGGGACTGAAAGCGCGCGAGTGGAGTACACCATTAACAGGGACTGTAGGAACTTGGTGATTGCGTCGGGACCGTTGCGGTGAAGACGCCCTGGGAAATTTGGATCGAGGTCAATGTCCTTCTCGGGACCCACAATGCTAGCAAAGAAGAAATATTCAGTAAAAGTAAGGTCGCCCACGAAAAATGGTCCAGCATGCATACCTCTGCATTTTAGTAAAGTCCTCTTCAAATATCCCGGCGCCGCACTCAAAGTACATCCGACGAGAGCTGAAATGAACGGTTCGGCGAGATAGGAATCTTTCTTGCAACACCCACGCCCGCTGATTGAGTGGAGCACTATCAACTTCTTGAGCGAAATTGGCCGCCGCTGTGCTGATATCCCGGTTGTTGTCGGAAGCGTACGTGTGCTGGCCATTATCAATGTGCCGTCCAAGAAACCCCGCGTCTGGGCTGGCAGCCGATGTTGCGGCAATTGTGCAATATGCTCCAGCGTAAACGTCTTCCATACGCTTCGACTCTGCCGTCCAGTCCTCTTGATCGCCCTGGATAATGCAAAGAGAATCAATCCAGAGGTAACGTATACCAAGACCCCGAGAGACCTCGATAGCGTCTTGGAAAGTCAGTGGCAAACTGGCCACGTAAAACTCACGTCCCTCTTTGCGGGAGCAAATGTTGTCTATGGTTGTGCAATGTGGCGGTGTTTCACCAGGCGCGAGTGTGCCCCAGCAATGGGATAAGGCGATATATCTTCCACACGAAACTTCTTGGCTGAGAGCCTCTTGACCAGAAACGAGCCTTAAAGCGTCTGGGGTGCTTAGATCGAGAAGTCTCGTCGGGGGACGTCGTTTCCGCCGTCCAGTCTCGCACTGCATGTGGCTATCACATTCTCGGAGCCAAGCACAAAGTAGTGCAAGCCGCAGAGGGGTTTCGGTAAAGGAACCCGAAGCAGCTGTAGGAAAATCCCGCCAAAGTTGAGGGGGGAAGCGCGTCGGGCGGCGCCCAGACTGGGACATAAGTCAGCAAAGGCCACACATCGGGAATTACACAGGGCTACATACCAACTACACCAACCAAAATAACGGGGTCAGCAAAGGCCACACAGGGGGATATACCCAGGGCTACATACATACTACACCAGCCAAAATAACGGGGTCAGCAAAGGCCATACAGGGAAATATACCCAGGGCTACATACATACTACACCAACCAAAATAGCAGGGTCAGCAAAGGCCACACAGGGAAATATACCCAGGGCTACATACCCGCTATACCAGCCAAAATATCAGGGTCAGCAAAGGCCACACAGGGGGATATACCCAGGGCTATATACCCACTACACCAACCAAAATAACAGGGTCAGCAAAGGCCATACAGGGAAATATACCCAGGGCTACATACCACCTATACCAGCCAAAATAGCAGGGTGAGCAAAGGCCACATAGGGGGATATACCCAGGGCTACATACCCACTACACCAGCCAAAATAACAGGGTCAGCAAAGGCCACACAGGGAAATATACCCAGGGCTACATACCGGCTATACCAACCAAAATAACAGGGTCAGCAAAGGCCACACAGGGAAATATACCCAGGGCTACATACCACCTATACCAGCCAAAATAGCAGGGTGAGCAAAGGCCACACAGGGAAATATACCCAGGGCTACATACCCGCTATACCAGCCAAAATAGCAGGGTCAGCAAAGGCCACGCAGGGAAATATACCCAGGGCTACATACCGGCTATACCAACCAAAATAACAGGGTCAGCAAAGGCCACACAGGGAAATATACCCAGGGCTACATACCACCTATACCAGCCAAAATAGCAGGGTGAGCAAAGGCCACACAGGGAAATATACCCAGGGCTACATACCACCTATACCAGCCAAAATAGCAGGGTCAGCAAAAGCCACACAGGGAAATATACCCAGGGCTACATACCTCCTATACCAGCCAAAATAACAGGGTCAGCAAAGGCCACACAGGGAAATATACCCAGGGCTACATACCCGCTATACCAGCCAAAATAGCAGGGTCAGCAAAGGCCACACAGGGAAATATACCCAGGGCTACATACCTCCTATACCAGCCAAAATAACAGGGTCAGCAAAGGCCACACAGGGAAATATACCCAGGGCTACATGC